>MJHO01000025.1:678967-946467 GCA_002076135.1 Xerophyta viscosa | reverse complement strand
TTATATTAATATTTGTGCACTATATTGGTGCAAATTATTAATAATTTATGAGTTATATATTCTGTCAGTGGAGCTACTGCAGTAGTAAAAAATTTCTATTGTTGGTTTATTAGTGGGGAGGATTCATCCTCTTCTGATTATTTTTATCTGGGGATAAAGAAACATGTGGCTGCTTGTACCGGAGCCGGCACCCATGGTGCGTTAGCACCAGGGTGTAGCAAAATCAAGGGAGGGAATCGCGCCACGTCAACTAATACGGATCACGAGATATAATAAAATTTTCGTTCATTTATTTGACTATTTTTATGTATTTTTAGGAAAAATTTTAAACTACAAGTTATAGATTTTAATGTGATCTACAACTTTGCAGTTAAAAATTTTTCGAAAAAATATCAAACGGTATGCTAAAAAATAATCTTATATATGATTATATTTTTGGCATACCGTTTGATATTTTTTTGAAAAATTTTCAACTGTAAAATTGTAGATCACATTAAAATCTATAATTTTATAGTTCAAATTTTTTTTCTAAAAATATATAAAAATAAATCAAATAAACAAACAAAAATTTTATCTAATATTTCGTAATCCGTATTAACTGACGTGGCACGATCCCCTCCGCATATTTCCCCGCACCCTGGTGCTAACGCACCAGGGGAGCCGCCTCCGCTTGCATTCCAGCAAAACAATTAATGCAAGCCTCTTACAAAACCAACATGAACTTAGGATTAATGGCGAGCTTCTAATTACAGCTCTAGTTCCTCACCAAAACCTTACAAATTCTACTTCTAGAATCCAAAACGATGCTTCTCTCGATCGCCACAGCAGCTGCGACAAGCCATCATCTTCCTTTGCTATCAAATCCTTATGCTACTAAGTTACAGCAGCAGCAGCTCCATCGATCGAAGCTCTCCTGTTCTCTGTCGCCGCTAGACTGCGCTGCAGCCTCATGGACCAATGGCGACGGCGGCGGAGGAGTTAGCACGCCTTCAGCGGCGGGCGTCCCCGGCATCGCCTGTGGAGTTCGAGCAACGGGTGGAGAAAGCGGCGGTTGCTTGCCATGGCGGGCCTGAGGAATATATTTATGTTTAGTTCTCGATTAAGATATATAATAGAAATCGGATTCGCGATCACAAACTTAAAAAAAAAGTTTATTATAAATATATTATATCCCATGCATATGATAGCCTTATAATTATATTAGAAATTTAGAATGAGATATTATGCAGTAGTAACTCATGAAACAGAACATGCATTATATCCCAGTAGTAACTCATAAAACACAACATACATCCATCTAGACCGGCATATTATAATATACGTCTAAAAAGATCGGCATATCAGGCCAACAACTCATATTTGACCGGATCCATAACTCAAATTTAGAATTACATATTAGGCCTATACTAATAAATCATAAAATTGCAGCACCAATTATTCAATAATACAATCTCTGATTTTTATTATTATTTTTTAAATATGTCTAAAAAGAAATGTGGAAAGTTGAAGTTCTAATGAACTTTGTCCCTTCCAAAACACATTCTTCTAGACTTTCTCAACTTGGCTTGTTCCGGCGCACATGGATGCCCGTTTTTAAGCTGGGGAAAGTCCCCACTTCCCAATTACAAACCACATGGCACGAAACTACACATTTTAGATCTACAAGGAGCAGCTGCTTGATTATGCAATTTTTTTTTTTTTAATGATAACTAGGCTCAAATTTCATATGTGCCTCGCGTACATTCATCTCAAGATTACGAATGATAGCAAACCTGCTACATCCTGACTCTCTATAAAGGACAGACTCTAACCTATCATTCATAAAGAATAAACTGTGGTCGCCTTCTAACACCTATTTTGATAATTAACTGAACCAATTCTAATTGGTATAAATCCTAACACACAAACCAATTAAATACAGCATTCACTCAGAATTTAAATCCGCTACCCCTAATTGTTTGTCTCAATTTTTATCCCATTATTTTAATAAATGATATGCATATCATTTTTTTAATCTGTTTTCATATTAGATCTTCTTCGGAGAATGGAATGCATGTGAATCACCAAAAAGTAGGGTAAGGAATTTGGATTCCACGCATCCACGTAACCTGATACCATGGATCTAATTGCAAGTAAAACTGTAAGTGGAAATAGAAAAATTAGTCAAAGTACAGTGTAACTTACCTCTATGGGAATGAGTATTCAATTATTGAAAGCTACAAAATAAGATCAACATCTTCTTCATCTCCTTATTATTGCGAATAATTTGACCAAATTTTAATGAGATCTATAATTTTTATATAAATATTTTTTCATCCAGAACTCTAAAATTTTAACGAGTTTAAAAATAATTTTTAAACTCAACTAAGATATTAAGATATTGAAGCCAAAAAACAAAATTTATTTACAAAAATATTTTAGAAAAATTTCAATATATATTTATTTTTTTAAAAAAAATATATAAATATTTTTTTGAGAAGTCGGGGTATGGAATGATACATAAATTCAATGTAGAGAATCCTCATCATCTCCTTACACCCATCGCAATGGTACGAATCACACCACGCCCCACCATATGCGTAGTGGAGGAGCTGAAGATGCAGAGCTCGTCTCAGAAATAAGTTACGACAAGCTAAGTTTTTGGTACAGAGATTAATACAATTACAAAACAAAGCAAAACAAAACCAGTACACGGACCGCGCAAATGCAAGCCCATATTTTAGCAAATGTACCCACATTCTGTTCATAACTAGATGAAGATAATAGCATTTTAATCCACCAATACTGGACTTTTTGGGTCTACAATTAGCTTAGCAACTGCTATGATAGCACTTACAATACACAAATTAGAACATACATTATTATAAACATCATATCCACTTATAAGTTCTCCAATTTGGGAAGCATCTGAACTTCCAAAAAAGAAGCTCGTCTCAGAAGGTCATCATCTATTGGCGATATCCCTCTGGAAGTGGGACAACTTTGTAGAACGGCACAAGCTTTCTAGGCAATGAGCCGTCTTCATCGTCGTCGTCATCGAATTCAAGCGTATAACTGTCATTAGAGAACCAATCAGTAACCTAAACAATTTAGTCAATGCTAAAAGACTGGTACGCTAACAGGTCGACGAGAAAATAGTAGGAATGAGATCGACAAGAAAATAGTAGGAATGAGATCCCAAAATTCCGGGAGAGTGACAATTAATTGGATTAACGTCAGAAACTTAGGAGGGGCACAAAAAGGGTGATTATCACATTTTCCATGCTACATACTAGTGTGGAGGATGAGAAAATTGCTCAATTTCGATTTTCGAGAAAATTGCTCCTAATTTTGAATTTTGTTTCGAATCGCTCTTTCACTCAGTCGTATGTCAATTGAATTGGAAATGACCATTTTATTGAGAACCACCATCAATTTTTAACCTTGGGTGTAATACTATTAGAGTAAGGACTGAAAAGGGTCATTTATTGTTGAAATCCATCAGAACTAACAGATACTGAACGGTATGGGTTATCAAGATAAAACTTGAAAACCTCGGGGCAATTTGCTTAAACCCTCGGGACATTAGTGATAACAACACCAACCATAAAGATTATTCAAAACCAAAAAATGTTAATGCTGCCGTTGCAGAAATATAAAAAACCAAAAGTAGCAATGTATAGATCATAACTTGTAGCGTAAAAGAGTGCTTCAAAGGAAATTGCCTACATGGAATGTAATTTAAAAGGAAGAACTTACTCATCAGATTTCCTCTGGAATTTGAGTAGCAATTGAAAGCACACATGAAAGAAAACAAACCAGTTAATTTCGATCAATCAACACACAGATAATGCAGAACAAGATATTAAATTAATAACAAAGGCAATATGGCGGGCCAAAGACAGTCTAGTTCATATTCAAAGCTCCTATCACATTAGTGTAAATTGGTTCAACAATTGCAGGAAGTTTCATAAAAGAAATCAGATCATACCTACTCCTTAACCACAACCAACTACGCATAACTAAAAGCAAGATTTTTTGTGCCGAGCCGAGCCGAGTTTCGGTAAACTTTGATCCCGGCACGTGCCGACCATGCCGATATATATTTATTTGTTATGTTTTAAAAAATTAATTTTAAATTTTAAATATAAGATTTTTTGACAAGTGCCGTGCCAGTTCATGCCGTGCCGACAACTGTCGGAACAGGCACGTACCGCCCGGCACAGGCTGTGCCGACCGGCACCGAAAACCACTAAAAGCAACATAAGTACTATCACTACAAGGACGAAAAACTACTATACAGAGGCTCGATTTTCAGCAAGAAGACCAAACATATTGTCCAGCAAAACCCTAGTCACTGAGTTAAAACCTCAACAACCAAGATTTAATATCACCATGTAGCCTTGCTAATCACTTATGCTACCACTACAGCCCCTCCACTCCTTTTAGCACAACCTCTAACTGTTATGATGTGTTACATACCCAAAACGCAGGGTATGCATATATGATCATTCTTGGAGCATACAAATAGATTCAATATGGGAAAGAATAACCTTCGATTGACACCTTGAATAAATGGAATCGAGCAATTTTACTTTTTAAACTATGTACGTACAAAATTCTTTGATTTAAGGGGTCGTCCCATCTTAACTGAAAAAGGAAATATATTTTCAGCAAAAATTTAATCCTGCTTCCTTGTTGCTCTTGAATCGTTTTTCCTTTACATTTCTTAGTCTCTGATTCGATGTCCTTGTAGTCCTCTACTTCTTGATTGTTTTGTTTTAGGAGATCTGATCTAGGATCCACTTTCCCCTCTTCTTCATTTTTTTCTTAGTTGGAATTTTTCCTTTTGAAGATATTTGTTTTGATTAGATGAGATATGATGATTTTTTTTATTTGCAACTATGTTTTCATCTTGACTAACATTTTCATATAAAATAATTTGATTGGTATGATCCATGGGTTAGTCTTACATGCATAAAAGAGTTGCAGAATCTGGGAAAAACCAAGGTTCTACATTTGATTCATTCCCATCCAATCAAGAAAGTTTTCTTTTCCAGGGGAATCACAATAGTAGCTGTACAGGAAGGTCTGAAAGGTGTCACAGCTTCATTCGACAGTTTCTGCAACTCTGTGCTTAGCCAATGCTTTTAGGATTATCTATATGACATCTTGGTAATGGCCACATTAACCAGTAATATTTTAGGGTAATCATGCAATCATATGTAATATAGAATCAGATGAAACATAAATTAGCATTAATTGCATATTAAACATAAAGAATAGCATGGCAAACTTACCTTACGATGGCTGACAACAGTTGCTTTGTATAAAGCCGTAGTCCCAGGATAGACAGCCAAGACATTCCTGCCTTGCTGGAAATCCGGTGCACCGGCAGGATCATTTTTCTTTGGAAAAGGGATAATTCGTGATATGGGAAGCTTATACTTTCTGAGATAGAAAGGATCGAATTAGGAATTCATTGATGACACCCTAGTAGACGAAAATGCATGAAAGGTACAGTTGTCAAACATTAATTTAGTGCATTATATATTATCATCTTTCCATATATGAAGAATAAGACGGTTTCATGCCTTTTATTTATCGACCGTAATTCACAAATAAAAGAAAGAATGAACCAAAGTTTACCGTGCCGTGCCATTTCGAGTTTCGGTATACTCCAAACTCGAGATGTGCCGACCGTACCGATCATGTCGTTTCGACTGTGCCGATAATAAAATATTTTTTTTTATATTTTAATATTTTTAAAGGATTTTTAATTTCAAAAAATGAAAAACTTAAAAATAAATTAAGAGCGTGTGACCTTTGAGTAGCGCCCATCGACACAATACGAGAAAAAAGCATCCATGCGGCACAAAAAATCAGTCGCGTCGCGTGGACGCAAAAAAAGAACACCGTTAACTTCTTCATTCGAGAAAGATGAACAATTCTTCCTTACTTAAAAAAAAGCGGTCGTGCCGTGCCGGCCGTGCCGTGCCGGCCGAGCCATGCCGACATCTGTCGGCACAGAGACGTTTCGGTCGGCACAAGGCATGCCGACCGAAACGTCGTAACTATGGAATGAACCAAGGTTTTAAATTTCGTGCCGTGCCGAGTTTCGGTAAATTCCGAACTCGAGACGTGCCGACCGTGCCGATCGTGCCGTGCCGGTCGTGCCGATAATAAAATATTATTTTTTAAAATTTTATTATATTTTTAAAAAAAATTTAAAGTTTTTTAAAAATAAAAAAAAAAAGGTTGCGGGCGCGCGACCGGCAGCTCGCGCCTTATTAAAAAAAAAAAGTACGGTCGCCCCGCGTGCGGGCGACCGTACCGTCTTCCTCCTTCGAAAAACGAGGAGGAAGATGGAAAAAAAAAACGAAAAAAAACGAAACTTCGAGAAGAGAGAGAGATAGGGGGAGAGAGAGAGAGAGAAGGGGGGACGGTGCCGGCCGGCTCGGCACCGTCCCCGTGAGCCTGCGGCTCCGGCACGAGCCGGGCGGCACCGAGCGTGCCACCCGGCTTTTAAAACTTTGGAATGAACTAAGTTAAAGGCTTAAGAAAAAAAAGCTGCATCGTGTGATATGCAATGATCAAAGTCATAGGAAAATAGAGGTAAATTAGACAGCAAGAGAAAAGGATGGGAACCGCATATGAGTTCAGTGGAAGCTTAGCACCAGGAATCAGAGGTAACCTAAAGCGAAACTAATTAAATGCAAAAGAAATTGATAAGATATTCTTTGCTTAAATAAATCAAAAGCTGTAAGCATCATCCTATAAGTTAGTCGCCTACAACAGCAGACCATAACGGAGAAAAGAGGCATATGCTGAAAGAAGCAACCAGGGGGATATCATTTAATTTGCCATACATCCGATTAGATAGACGGCCTACGACTGTAGCAAGTTCAAATCTAGGACGAATCTATGAAATATGCAAATAGTGGCCATTTCCTTATCCAGCTTCCGTAATCTTCAATTTCTCTGAAATTAGATAATGGAATAAAGAAAGTGTTCTTTGAGATTGATGCTAGTAAATCTAAAAGAAAACTACAATTTACCCACCTCACTTGTGGGGAATTTCACCTACCTAACATTTAGAAGTGTCACTTAACCCATCTCATCTGTATTCTCACTTTACCCACCTCTGTCACTTTCTACATGTGGCCAGTCATGCAATAAACTTTCAAATCACACTTTATCCACCTCATTTCTAAAGTAATTTCACTTTGCCAACCCGCCTTTAAAAAATTTCATTTAACCCCCCTTAACTTCGTTCAGACACAAAAAGACAAAAATTACATGAGAACATAAAGGAAAATGCTAAATTGTGACAATAAGCAAAGTCGAGGTAGGTTGAATGCTAGGAAGCATGGACATTTTTCCGGAAGTGCCGTGTCCATGTTGGACGCATATAGAAAATGCAATCCGATACTTCTATGTGCAACATTCATGTGTTGTATAATGATAAACTCTTGATAGAACTAATTTTGCATCTTATATAAGAAATTAAAATAGATGAATATACAAAATTACTAAAAAAAACACATTTGAAAGTTAGACGGATTAAGTGAAATTATCCTAAGTGCGGTGGGTATTTTTGCTAAAACTGAAGCATCCTTCCTACTTACTTTTGAACTTGCAAAAAGAATCGCTGTATTAAATATAGATGTTGATTCGCATGCAAGTTCTCAAAGAAACACATACAGTTTACGTTGTAGAATATACTTAACAGTGTTACACTAATACAGTAATAAGAAAAACCGACGTGATTGTTGACATTTTGACAAATTCCCAAGTTCTTTTGAAACTAAAAGCATTTTGTAAGATGAAATGAAGAGTACTGTGGAGCTCTTTTGCTAGCATACTGCACTAACATCTAAACGCAACAAGCTAGAGACGTGCTAAAATCCCTTCTCACCCTACTTGAGACTTTCCATGAAAGATTTTGATGCCACAGTGCAACTTTCGCCTAGTTCCATGAAGTATTGGAAATTTTCATTCAGAAGCTGCTACTGACATGCAACAAGCAGCTGGCGTAGTTATACCAGGATCAGAAGATTACTGATCCAGCATTTGATGCAGATACTATGTTATACATAAGACTTTGTCACATGTCAATCCTCACATTAAAATTTACTAGTTTTACCACATATAAGTTTACTATTGAGCAAGTTGACTCCTCTCCCTCCTCCTAGGGCAGGGTGGTCACCTGCGCCGCTCTCCGTCGAGCGCCCCCCGGCTTCAAATCGGGGCCCGATGGGTAAAGGGAAGAGGGGACGCCCCCCGACTAAGCGTTCTCCGGTCTCGATTTTATCTTTGCCGGCTCTCGTAGCTTCTCCGCGGGAGATGTACGGTGAATCGGGGATGAAACCTCACGATTCCTTGGCATTAACAAATACACGCAGATCTGAGGAGGAATCTCTTCAGCTTGAGGGTTGTAGACTCCCACAATCAGATCTGGTGGAGGAGGTATCTTCTGTTAACCCTTGTTTTGTTCCTCATCATTCTCCAGCTGAAAATCAAATGGATAAACACTCTCAAATCTTAAAAGGGGCTTCTGAGATGTGCATATCCATTGAGGAGGTAAAATCAGAAAATCCTAATTTGCTTGCGGATAAAAAGGGTAAATATGTGGATCAGAAAGTTACAATACAAAGTAAATCTGTGATTCAGGAAGCGGCAAACCCAGTTGCTGCTACCGAATCAGGTGATATACCTATTGCATCTAAGGTTAATTCTATTTCACAGAATACAGCTACTCTAAAGTGTGATGATGTTAAAGAAAATATATCAGCGTTTACATCCTCAGACCTGGCCGATTTGCCTACAACATCTGCTTGGTCTATCTTTTTTCTGATAATAGAAAGCAGGCTAATGGAGCTAAACTCACTTATATCCAGCCTTCTCTTGATGAATCTGGTCAGGCTTTTGCGTGTTATGATGACAATGATATGGATCTCACTTATTGGCAATTTTCATTGGTTGGCTATGCTGTAGGAGCTAAAATCCCTTTTAAACAAATGGAGAATTATGTTATTGGTAAATGGAAATCTATGGATTGCCTTCTACATTGCAGCTTGAGAAAGGTATGTTTATTTTCAGGTTTGAATCTGAGCATCAAATGAACCAAGTGCTCTCCAGTGGTCCTTGGTTCATTGATAGCAGACCACTTGTCCTGAAAAAATGGTCTCCAGACTTTGATTATGCCCAACAGAATTTTAGTGAAATTCCTATTTGGATTAAAATCCCTAGACTGCCCCTGCATTTATGGACCCCTTCTTTTATAAGTAGGGTCGGTAGTTTGGTTGGTAAACCTATCTCTACTGATGCAATGACAAACTTGAAATCTAGAATTGAGTATGCTAGAATCCTAGTGGAAGTGGATGTTTCCAAAGCTCTCCCTGACACTGTTCAAATTAAAAATAAGAGTGGCGCTGCTTGGTCTCTTCCTATTGAATATGAGTGGAAACCAAAATTTTGTAGCAAATGTAATACTTTCACTCACCAAACTAATGATTGCAGGAAGAAGACTACTGAGATTTGGGTAGTCAAGAGTCAAAAGGAACCAGTTCAGGTAATCCTTCCTAATTCAGTTGCAGGCTCTATTGTTAGTGATAAGAATGTTTCTACTCCAGTTCTTAACCCAATAAATGAGGAAAAAAATTGTACTTCAACCCCTAGTCAAGTTCAGATACTGGGAGATGGTTTTCAGGTTGCTAAAAAAACTATCAAGAGGCCACTAATTAATAGTCCATCCTCTTCATTATCTCAAAATGCATACCAACTTCTAAGTGAACAATCCACATCATCACTTGACGGGGGAGAAGTGTTTGAACAAAAGGAGAAGGATAAATCTCAAAATTTTCCCATATGAAATCAGCAATTTGGAATATTAGGGGGTTGAACAACCCTCTGAAACAAACAGAGGTCAGAAATTTTGTTTTCGCCCATTCTATTTCTTTTTTAGCTTTGCTAGAAACTAGAGTTAAGTTTGCAAAAAGCCGTAAAATAAAAAATTTTATTTGTCCTGGCTGGAACTCTTTGGATAATTATAGTTTGGCTGTGAATGGCAGGATTTGGATTCTTTGGAATCCTGCTTTACTGCTTGTAGATTTTCTTCTTTGTTCTGATCAGTTCATTCACTGTAAGGTAACTTCTAAAGAAAATTTCTTTAGCTGTTTTCTCACTATTGTCTATGCGTGGAATACAGGTAGTCAGAGAAGCCAACTTTGGGAAGATCTTGCTAACATCAGTAAAGGTATAAACACTCCTTGGCTTTGCTCTGGTGATTTTAATGTCATTTTGAAAGAGAATGAGAAAATAGGAGGTAATGATCCTTCTACAAAAGACATTGTTGATTTTCAAGATTGCCTCAAAAAATAAGCTTAAATGATCTTCCTTACAGAGGCTGTCTGTACACTTGGTGTAATCAACAAGATTTACCGAATAGAATTTGTTGCAAATTAGATAGAACTTTGGGTAATCTTGCTTGGGCTGAAATGATGTTTTTTTGGAAATTGAATATATGACGCCAGGTATCTCTGATCACTCTCCTTGCATGATTTCTTTGGGTCATCTGCATCAAAAAGGTCCTAAACCTTTTAAATTTATAAATGCTTGGACAAGCCATTCTTGTTACAGGGATTAAAGCTTAAAGAGGCTTGGCTTCAACATGTCCCAGGCACCAAGATGTTCCAATTGATCACAAAAATGAAGACTGTAAAAAACAAGCTTAAAAATTGGAACAAGACACATTTTGGAGATGTGCATAGAAATCTTATGGATTCTAAAAAGAACTTAGATGTGATCCAAAAGAAACTTTCAAAAGATTCTTTGAACTATTCTTTCATTACCGAGGAAGGTATTTGCAGGAGCCATTATATTTCTTGCTTGGAGAAGGCTAATAGCTTTCTCAAACAAAAAGCTAAGATAGCTTGGATGCATATGGGTGACATGAACACAAAATATTTTCATGCTTGTATCAAAGCTAGAAGGTTAGCTAACAGAATTACCTCAGTTTATGATGATCAAGGTAATAAAATCTTTTCAAAACAAGGAGTAGTTGATGTTTTCCTAAAATACTATACTGATGTTCTTGGTACTACTATTGATAGCTCTTCAAAGGTGTTGAAAGTTATTACAAATGGTCCATGCATTTCTGTTGATGATTCTTTAAAACTTTCTTCTCCTGTTGGGAGCTCTGAAATCAAACATGCTATGTTCTCTCTTGCTAGTGAGAAAAGTCCTGGCCCTGATGGTTTTAATGCCCATTTTTTCAAAGATGCTTGGGACACTGTGGGCTCCGATGTTACTGATGCTATTCTTGATTTTTTTTCAAGCGGCAAATTGCTTTCTGAAGTTAACTCTACAAGCATTTCTTTGATTCCAAAGGTGGATAACCCTAATGTCCCTGCAGATTACAGGCCCATCTCGTGTTGCAATACCTTATACAAATGTATAACAAAGGTGTTAGCAAACAGAATGAGTGTTGTTATGCAGAATATTATTTCTCCAACACAAGGTGCTTTTATTCCTGGTAGACTCATCCAACATAATATAATGCTTTGTCAAGGCCTTGTCAGGAATTATCATAGACAAAATATCTCTCCTAGATGCCTCATCAAGCTTGATATTAAAAAGGCTTTTGATACATTGGAGTGGGAATACTTATGGCAGGTTTTAAAGGATCTAAATTTTCCTCTGCAATTTATCCAATGGATACAGGTTTGCATCTCTCACCCTCTCTTCTCCATAGCTATTAATGGAGAATTGCATGGGTATTTCAAGGGTAAAAGAGGCTTAAGGCAGGGAGACCCTTTATCTCCTTATCTATTTGTATTAGCTATGGAAGGCTTATCCAGACAAATGAGCAACCTAGCTGATAATAAACTCTTCAAATATCATCCTAAATGTAAAAATCTGTCACTTACACATTTGTGTTTTGCAGATGATCTCATGATGTTTGCATATGGAAATAAAGAATCAATTCAAGCTTTGATGAATGAGTTTCAAGCTTTTTCTAAGCTATCTGGGCTGAAAGCTAACCTTGAAAAAAGTCAAATTTATCTAGTGGGACTCAAACAGGAAGCTAAAATTGAGTTAGTTAACTTTTTTAAACTTCAAGAAGGTAAGCTCCCTGTGAGATATTTGGGGGTCCCATTAATAACAGGGAAGCTATCTAAGTTTGATTGTCAAATTCTGGTTGATAGAATCACTGCAAAAATTACAGGCTGGGCTGATAAAACTCTTTCTTATGCAGGTAGACTACAATTAATAAAAGCCATCATTTTCGCGTTGCAAGTTTATTGGGCAGGTATTTTTATATTACCCACCTCAGTCATTCAAGAAGTTGAGAGAATATGCAGAAAATTCCTCTGGGCTGGTTCAAATCCTACCTTTGTTGCTCCTGTTGCATGGACTGAGGTTTGTAAGCCTAAAAGAGTTGGTGGTCTTGGTATCTTAAATTTAAGTCTTTGGAATAAAGCTGCTATTTCTAAACATATTTGGGCCATTGCTAGCAAGCAAGATAGCATGTGGGTTAAGTGGGTTCATTCAGTTCACCTTAAAGGCCAAAATTTTTGGCAAGTTGTTCCCAAACCTACTGATGAATGGTGCTGGAGGAAAATTCTTAATATTAGGAACTTGTTTAAAGCTCTTTTCAAAATCAATGTTGGTAATGGTTTGGATACTAGTTTTTGGTTTGATAACTGGTTAAATATTGGTCCTCTGTCCGACTATTTTGCACCTAGTGATATTGATGCTTTGGGGATTAGTAGAAATGTCTTGGTTGGCAATATGTTTAGAAGAGGTAGCTGGAGAATTCCTAGTCATCTGTATAATAGTTGTCCCAAGCTTAACCTTGCTCTTTCAAAGGTCATTCTTAACAGCAATGAAGATAAAATACGGTGGGCCCCTGGCAAAACTTTCTCTATCTCTAGTGCTTACAACTCTTTACTTGCTTTGAATCATCAAAATGTGAAGTGGGTCCATATTGTTTGGGACTCCAGATGTGTCCCCAAGCATAGCTTTCTTGCATGGCTTATTTTTAAAGAGAGACTCTCTACTAGAGACTACCTGGCTAGAAGAGGGTTGTCTATCCCTCTGAATTGTAGCTTTTGTCATAATCTGGAAAATATTGATCATCTTTTCTTTATGTGCAGCCACACTTCCAGAATTTGGCAGGAAATAAGTAGCTGGATTGGTTTAAATCCTCCTCATCAAAGTTGGAAATATTTATCTTTATGGATCATAAAAAAGTTAAAGGGATCAACAAGTGTAGCTAGAATGAGAAGAGTTGCTTTTACAGCAACACTTTACCATATTTGGAGAGCCAGAAATTTAAAAACTTTTCAAAATATCAATTTTTCAGTGAAGGATGTAGTTCTGCAAATAAAATCTGAAGTTATAATGAGGCTTATGAAGTTTACTGATTTTATGCAGAAATATTGGTTTGCAAAATTGGAAAAGAATGCAAATGTGGTGGGATGTCTTTAAGGAAATAAGGCTGGTGGAGGGTAAGGGTATCTACTTATCCCTGCTCTTTATCCCTGTTTCTTTTTTTTATATATTTGGAAATGATGATATCTAAGTTCCGACCTCTCTGTGCTAAGTGTTTTAAACTACTTAAGAGATGAGCTTTTCCCTTGGTAGTTGGCATTTTAATTAAGGCTATGATGTTTTGTCTATAGGATTATTCTGTCCAGGAGTTATTTGCTCATCCTAGTGCCTAAAGGAGCTGTCCCTTGTATATCATAGTGGTAGATTAAACTTCTTTTTTGAGGCTAGTTGGTAAAACCCGAGTATTAGTTTCCTATAAAATCTGGTGGACTCTATCAAAAAGGTTTTGGTTTTGATGTGGGCCCTAGACAAATTGTCTAGGTTGGTTTCGTTGTATTGTTTGAATTTTTTTTCGTGCTTCTAAAAAGTATCGAAGGTTCTTGGCTAAAAAAGAAAAGAAAAAGACCCGAGTATTCGGAACCCATAAAACCTGATAGTTGTATCCCCGAAAAGGATTTTGGAGATTATGTGGGTGCTCATTAGAGTTATGTTTCTTTTACCTGATTATTTTATACAAGATAAGATAGTACCTAAGCCCGGATAGTGATTTTCTCTTGGACTTAGCTCTCCTTTTAGATAATTTGTCATAGCTAAAGTTTTGATGCTTTCTTCTGGGAATTCTCTCTTTTAATAGTCCTCACACTTACTATGTTTCTTGGACTTTGAATACCTGATCCAACCCTATTTTAACACTGTTAATATTGCGCTTAATGTTCTCAGCCTGGAATAGGGTACTGCTGGTTTGTAAATTTATTTGCAGATCAAGAAGTTCAGAAAAATGGATAATGTGTGGCTGCGGTGAGGTTTTCTAAAGGCTCTTGCATTTATAGCATATAGATGCGAGAGGACTATGCACTCGTTAATCTGGTGATGATTATCCCGCTTTCTGGCTGGTTGCAATGGTTCTGATTTACTTGCCCTAATGGCTTCTGGTGGCCTCCTTTATTGGTTTCAAACTAGTAGCAGCAATGCCATGCATGGGTGGCTATGGGTTTCAATTGATTTATTCTCTTGGCGATTGCTTAGAATGACTTGATGTCTCTCCTATGCTGCTTCTGATGACTATAATTGAGATGAACTTCATACAAGTAGCTGCCATGTTAGAGTCTTATGACTGTTTGCGGTATTGAGCGGTATTCACAGAGTTGTGATTCTATCTATAAGATGCTAATGGTGAAAGCTATGGTGTATCAGAATATGACTGATTAAATCTGGATTGATGAAGTTTGCAAATTGGAATAGACACACATACACAGGTGCAACACTTTATTTAGCTGTATGGGTTGAAGTATAAAGGAGGAACTTGAATTCTAGAATACCACCTGAAGAGGTTCTAGCATATCATATTTTCGTTGTCAACCGGTTACTGATATTTTACCTTTTGAGTTGATGTCCTAATTTGTCTGTTAGGTTGAATTTTCTTTCACTTTTATACTCTTGGTTTGTACACAGCATTGAGATCCGGTGTCGGACTCAATGAGTTGTAAATACTTAGTTTTGAGCTAATATAAACTTCTTACTTACCAAAAAAAAAAAAAAGTTTACTATTGAGCATAAAGAACTTTATGAAAATGTTGCGTCATCTAACATATAAACTACATATTGTGGTCTGCCCCTTGGGCATATTAACAAAGATAGATGAACTGGAGTACAGAACTAAGCACAGCTTCTTCCCATGAAAATAGTAAAGCGTTAGTAGCAGTAAATAACTTAACATTTTAAACCATTTAACTGTATGAAAATAGTAAAAATCACTTCTTCCTCCTTGCCTCTTATAATTCTTCCTATGCACCATATAAATTATACATGAACCTTATGATGTCAATGACATAATGTATGTCACAGTCATATTATTGAATTAACTAATACTGCTACTGTATGTATATGTATCTAAATACCAATTCTTATAAGTCAGGATTTTAGGCGAAATCAACTAAAAACCACTGCAATGAATATGAAATATTTACATAGAGCTTTGGTTAGTAATGCCATCTTGAAAAGCGTACCACAAAGAGTCAAACAGACAATGTATGGATTCGTTAATTAATGATTGACACATAAAGGGAAAAGGCAGATAGAAAATTAGTTGGCACCCTTCCACTAAGAGCGCTGGTTTAGTTTGCTCCTACTTTTGCATCACATTTTTTTTCTTTCCAGCTGTACAGTGGGGATTGGTGTGGTTCGGCCTATCTGGATGGGTGTAATGTGATGAAAGGTAAAGGTTGCGGGGGAGAGAGGGGAGGGAGAGGAAGAGCGGCACTAAGTATTATTATTGTCATAATAATGATAATAGCAAGGGCAAAAATAGTGGATGTGGAACTTCTGGTAACTTTCTGGATGATGCAACAGCTCAAAGATTGAACTTTTCCTGGGATTTAGTATTTCAAGTAAATAACTATAAGTTCAGTACTAAACAGCTCAAAGAAAGATCGGCAGAATTTGTAGCAAGCAAGTAATAGCAGCACAGCGAATCAGAATTTGTTCAGAACTAAAGCTACTTCACAGAAGCTTTCTGCAATTTCCTAGTTAATTAAACTTGGGGAACGAATAACCTATTGTTGCAAGATCATTAAAATATGTTCCACTACAAAGACGTTCATGGAGCATACAGAAGTTTTAACATTGGATGCGTTCTATAACTAGTTTTGCTTCTAACTGCGCTCGATATTTACTCAATTCACACGGAGCTTAAGTTGTCTGCTTTGGTTTTAATATTGGTATAGTCTTGAATGAACACAGTCAAATAAATTACTGAATACTTTTGATGGGTTTGGCCATCAAGATAAACAAAACAAATAGCAAGTTTAAAAATTCTATGCTGCTCAAAATGAATCTCAATAAAGAATGAACAGAGAGTGCTTTCTTCATCAAGAGAATACCTATGCATGCTTTCTTCATCATCACCGGGTTCCTCGTCAAGAACTTCAAACCTGAAAGTTGATGATAAAGAGATACTGAAACAACTTTCCACAAGACAATCCAAAGAACATCCACCAAGCAGTAATGACTCAAACAAGAATCAGAGGAACGAATCAAACAAAATAAGAAATATTAAACAAATAATGGGGGAACCACACTAAAATTTCAATAAACAAATAAATAAGAAAGATTGTTCTCTCTCTCTCTCTTAAATATGTGACTTTAAAAACCAAGTCAACTCTAGTAACCGAAGCATAGAACATAACTATCTTAATAGGGCCAGTCCTTAGTGGCCTAATGGAACCGGGGTGTAAACCCCGAAGCCCAAGCTGGAAACAGAAACACATTTCACATATCCCCACTTACAATGATGGTCTCATTCAATGAGCAGTCACTGAATCAATTCACAGTAAGATTGTTTCACATATCACAAGGCTCCAAAACAGATCACCACTTTTGACTATAATTGCCACAAACTTGCCATGGTGGCTAGGTTCTAAAAGTTGCAACCCAAGTCGAATGATCCTAGTTCTATGATGTGGATGTAGTTGGATTAGCCAATCATGAATGCTAATGCTGACAACACCATCAAGACCATGATTAATGATCAACCAACGAAGTGATTATGTTAAGAACGGTAGATGTCATTACATTTTTCTCGAGAATTATCGTGTGAAAACCCTGACTAAACCAGCCTACTTTTGTAACCTTTGTAACAGATAAATCCGCGGATGGCTCTGGCCTATGTTTCCAAGAAATCCTAGCCTTTCGGTCTGTGTGGCCTGAGGCCCATATCACTTTCCAACAGGTACATAGGGGATAAACATCTCAATACCTGCGGGTGGCACTTATGCAAATCGAATCTGAGACCTCTACTTCATAAGTTAAAGTTTCACCATCCGGTCTATACGCCGTAACCTAAACACAGCAACAACAACAACGACCCAATGGTGAGTCCCGCCTGAGCAGGTTGTAGGGATGGTAAGATATATGCAACCATATCCCAGAGGAGGCTGCTTCGTAGGACCCTCGGCCTGGAAAACAAATGAAAACATACGAGCACGCAATCACAACAACATAAAAGTTCACAAAGCAAGATTTCAAACCAAGCACGCCCAAAACAAGGAAAGAAATATGCATCAATAAACACGCAATAAAACAGATAACCAACGAAAAATGGGCACTGCAATGACAACACATGGACAGAACCCAACCTAACACGAACTCTTCGCCGTCAACTTGATGGATAGCTAAGTTTTTATCGAGTTCTAAATAACTTAAACAGGTGCAACATGAGGACTTCCGAAGAGGTCATCTATCATAGTACTACGCTGGTCCAAGTACACTTAATTTCGAAGTTTCAATGAGACCCGGTACATTAGTGCCAGTATGATCGCACCCACGCTGGATGATCATTATATATTTTGGCATATTCAAAGTTAAAGAGTTTTACATTAACAAATCTAGTGTACCATGACTTAGAAGAATAACGAATAAACCTCATCCCGCATGTACCATGTAACAAATTGGTAGCACACCATGCACCAATCAATGTACCACGACCAAGGGCATTCCATGTGCCAAGAATGTTATTCAAATGGAATAAATACATTATTGGAGTGTTTGTGATCCTTCAGATCAGTTACAAACTTAGTAGCTTCCTACTTCTTCCAAGATAATAATCCAAGAACAATGCATATGTATACATTCAGTTCGTTGAAATTTAAAATATCATAGGGACTTTTGTCCTCACCAATGGTAGGTTCCCAACAAAGAGAGATAACAGTAAACGGTTCGTGCATGCAGCTTCAACATTATAATTGAGGTACTAAATCTTGGATCTAACTTCTAATGAGAAGTACAGGCATGTCAGACAATATGGTTTATCAATGTCATAGGCATACAACAATAGGGATTAGGGACCCTTTGGACAGTTAATGGATACACTTGGCCAGCATGCCAAATACTTCTTCAAGACAAAAGAAAATAAAATTTAAGTTTTCAGGTAATTAAATGAGGACAAACTACGAGACCTTTTCAATGGAGTGTTTTTTTTTTTGGGTGACAAGTTTTAATTGGCCATTTCAACAGTATGAGCTGCATTTACACATACACGTACAAGCAGACAATTATGGTGGATGGTTCCATTGGTAATTAAGTCAGCAGCGAACAGCAATGATGAGATGATAGTGAAGATAATCTGGACAAGGTGGTGTACGGCAAGGTGGAGAGGAAGAAAGTGTGGGTGTTGTTGCAATGATTAATGGCAGAAGAAATTGCGGCAACTGAGCAATGGTTAATGGCCGAAGAATGGGAGTAAAAAGCCAAGGGAAGAGACAGCGATGATACTAGCATAAGCCCTGGTCCCTAGCAATGATGCTGGAATTAAAGAATGAAATGTCAGGATCAATGACTAGAGTACGATGGTAGTAATGCCCAAGGAGATAATGAGATTGGAGATTGGAATTTTCATCATGTGAAGTCATTCTCACCCTACTTGAAGAGCATAACACGAGAAGTCAAATTGAGTGCTAGAGCTTTTGCATCAGGTGAAAAGTATACATAAGAATCATTTCAGAGTGATCTAATTTTCAAAGGATGAAAAACTTACTCTTTTGCCTCCTTATCAAAATATATTACTTTAACAACAAACCACTCGTCCTTTTCAGCATCATCTGATGTCACTCTGCCTGCTACCTGAAGATAAAGGTTTATACAAATAGAAAATCTCTACCCAACAACTTCTTTCATGTTAACAAAAACTATCATTCAAGTACAGTTAGAGCTTTCTTAGCACATACTCATCTATGGTCCTTGTGAAAATATGCAATTGTCATAAATATGAAGCACATTATTGCGAAAGAGAAATGCTGGTAAAGATAAAAGGTATATGTGCGATATTATTCTGAATAAATGGTACAAATAATTTCCGATAAAGGTGAAAAGCATTTTGATTGCTTGCTTGCAAGCAAGCGCACCCTGTAAAATGGGTCAGCATCTTCTGCCTTCAAATTTTGTAGTAAAGAGGTTTGCTGGTTGACCATGAGACAGCATATGGTGAGAGAAGGACTATCTCTATTTCACAAATACCATCCTTTAAGGGAGAACTCTTTGGTGCTTCGCTACAAATTGTACCTCCATCCTAGAATTGAGCAGGTAGCAGTGTACATTAACATTAACTTTCAATGTCAATGTATAGTGAGAACAGCAGTGGCATCGTTAGCCTTCTTTTTTGCAAAATATGCCATTTCCAAACAAACCAGGATTGATAAATACTGCAAACCTTTTCACATAACACTTTCAGCGGTTTTGATATGTAGCAGGTTCTAAGTTGCACGATGTATATATATATATATGTATGTATGTGTATGTGCATGTGTGTATGTGTGTGTGTGTGTGTGTGTGTGTGTGTGTATATCTCCTATTGGTAGGATGTAGCTCAAATCCTATCAGTTGGTTTTGTATGCTCTGAGTTTTAAATTTAAAATTCAACACTGTGGATGTGATCTAGCACATAAAAAGACATTATAAACTAATCTGAGGTGTCTCTAACATATATGTTGTAAGATATGACGTACAAAATAGACAGTGTAACATGCTTGGTTTTCAGAAATTATGGTCGAAATATCCAAATCACTCAAAAATTTCCTCTTGTTTCAGTGATCTAAAGAAACCCATAGGATTATCTAAGTGAGGATAAAAGTTATAGTAAACTAGTAGCCACACTAAAAGCACACAGTTCAAGGTTTTAAACTGTATCTTCTAGTTGCTAAGATGGGTACAAAGATAAAATGAGAAAGACTACAAGCATAAAAAACGAAGTAGTCATTCGAGTGCCAAAACAAGGAGAATGTGCCATTACAAGAAAATAGGAGAAAAAAAAAAATCAAAGTATTGAATCTACGTGTGGAGACTCATGCGAATGCGAACCTGTTCCCCTTTCAGACTAGCTGTATGCTCAAGCTGGCTTCTTATGGATGCAGCAGAAGGGAATCTAGAAATTTCAGCATCAGATTTCATGCGCTTCTTTTTTTGCTCACTCACTTCTGCAAACCACCATGTAAATATATAACAAGTAATAGACTTTCCATTTCATAGTATACAACATAGTGTTATGGCCTGTACCTATCTTTTTCCGTTGGGCAGCAGAGAGTCCGGATTGTAGTACAGCATCCAACTGATTCACCAAGACAGTATATGCACTAAAAGAGAAAAGCAACTTACTTTAGATATTGCAAGAACGTCAATGATTCTAGTGACAAATACAACAACGTTAACCATCATTCTGACGTTGTGAAAGCAACATGGCAACAGGAATCTTTGGAGGAATTTAACATATGATGCAACTTAAATTAAATGCCATTGAAGAATGGCCTAGCATTTCTCACTTGATGTGCCAATAGTAAGGAGAAAGTTCTTTGGTATAAATATGCTAAAATTGATATGTTAAGAGGAAACCCAAAATGACAAATTCAAAATTTTACCTAATTTCACTCTCAGATAGATCTTTTGCATGCCCATACAATGTTCGAAGACGAATAAGCATGTTTTCCCCTGACTTCTCAATCATCTCTGGAGCTAAAATAATACGGTCCAAGAATAAGAAGAAAAGAAAAATCCACAACAACGATACAGCAGCAACTACTTTGGAGCGAAAATCCATTAGCAGCAAAGGAGAACAAATTATCACACAATCAGGCAATGAAATACAGTAACCGGCATACTTCACTTAAAATGTATTACGCTGTTAATTACTATTTGGATAAAAGACAAACTCTTTTTATGAGAACGTCTCTTCTCAACCGTCATGCAACTCGCTACGGGTAAACGCCCCATTTGTTGAACAATAAAAAGAAGATGAGTAGAAACAAATTCACTTAAAACTTTTTTTTTAGCTTAACAAGGAGGAATACTTTCTAGGGCCATTTAAAATTTTAGAACACAAAAGGTTCCTTTTCCATAACAATCTAGCAATTCCTAAACCAAAGAAGTAACTGACAATTGAATCTACTAAATTACTACAAGCAAACACGTCATCATAAGTAGGAAATAAGATGATAATGATAACTAAATCACGTCCCCCTCCCCCAACCTCCCACGTATGTGGTTCAAGTAGTGGGTGCAATCGTGCAGCAGGGGTTAACGAGTCCTAAAGTGCCATGCATAACGTGAATTAGAAACTGAATCCAATCGTGAGTTAGAAACTGCTGGATAACGTGAATTAGAAAAAGTCCCAGTAGCGAGTCCTAAAGTGAGTCCTATTAGCAGTTTAGCGAGTTAGCAAGTTCTATTACCGACTCCTAAAGTTAGCAAGTCCTATTAGCGACTCCTAAAGTTAAGCAAGTCCTATTAGTGAGTTAGCAATTCCTATTATCGAGTCCTAAAGTGCCATGCACAACGTGAGTAGAAACTGAATCCACTCGAGGAGCAGGGGCTAACGACACCCATAATTTGGTAGATTGCCAGAGAAAGTAGGCCGACCACCTAGATTTCCCTGGTTATCTTAGATAATAATAATATAACAGCGAAATTATATCCTAAAGCGAACATTTACACAAAATTCAGAGAAATAGTGGACTAATGGGGAATATACTGCTAGATTGGAGCTTTTTGTGAAGCTTGTTGATGTCGGCGAGGACTTCTTCCTGATCCTTGCGAAGTTGATCGAGCTCCTTTGATTTGTCAAGCAAAACCCCTATCTCCATGCCTGACATTGCTTTCAATTTTACAGACAATTGAATCGAAAACGAGGACTAAATCATGAATTCGAAAACGAGGACTAAATCATGATTCTTGATCAAGAACGGCGCAGTGGAGTTTTGAGCAGCGACTTTTATACCTGGAATTTTTATTCAGGAAATCAGGGTGGTTCATGTTATTGTTATACTATAATAACTAGTTTTGAACCCGTACGATACACTGTTATTTGTCATCAATATAAAATAATAATATTAAAAATATTTTATATTTAAATATTTAAATAAATAATTATTTTTATTAAAATATTATATTTTATATGTCATATTATTAGAGCAAAATAATTACCATATGGTATATATAAAATAATAAGTTATTTGAATGACGTGAAATGGTGGTGATATCCAGTTATGTATATATATATATATATATATATATATATATATAATATATAATAATATATATTATATATATATATATATATATATATTTTAGAATATGGATAATTTTTTTTAATTATTATAAACTATGTAATATTAGTATTTTTATATTAATAGTTACGTATGTGTATAGATAAATTTTTTATAAAGTAATTGTTATTTAATAAACTTTATTTTTATTATAATCAATTTTAGATATTTTATATTCTCCAAATTAATTAAATAAAATTTTAAACTCTTATCAAATAATGCATATACAATGTATCTTTTTAAGAAAAAGAATAAATATGGCATTACACACCGAAAGTTATTAACATGCCATATACTGGAATACTTTGACCAGCCAATTTTATATATTGTAAATATTAATAAAATTTTTATATATATATATATATATATATATATATATATATATATATATATACACACACACTATTTAAAAGCTTATTTTTTTATATAAATTAATATTTTTTATTAAAATATTACATTATATTTATCACATGTAATTAGAGAAAAAAAAATACCAAATTACATACCTAAAGTTACGATTTTGATCACCCATTTGTATATATTATATATAATTATATATAATAAATTATTAAGAATTTGATAATGACTTTTAAAATTCTTCATTACGTACAAAAAATTACGACTTTGATCACCTATATATATTGTATATAATTATATATAGATTATTAAGAATTTGATAATAACCTTTCAAATTCTTCTAAATTATTATAATCTATCTTTAATATATAAAATAAAATATTATAAATTATACTTATTTTTTATATTTAATAAAATTTATTAATAATACATTAAATATAAACATTAAATTCAATCTCTCATTAAATATGTGATTAGTTATATATTTATTATATTTAAGTGACACATGTCAAATGCTAAGATGATAGAGACGTCATGTGGCATATTGTGAGTTATAAGAAATGTCACATGGCGCTCAACTACTTTGATACCGAGTTTTCTATATATATTTATAGATTATCATTGGGAATTTTGCATTTTTGTGCCCCTATAATATGTTTTTGTAAAAATATGCCATCCTATAATATGTTTTTGTAGAAATACGCCATCCTAATATGAGTTTGCGAATATGTACCTATTTAGCATGTGAAAAGAATAAAATATCCTTTTTTTTTATTATTAAGCGTGCTAAGATTTCTCTCTAACAGTATTTTTTCCGCCAAAATACTCTCTTTTTCTCTCTCGTTTTTCTCTCCTCTATTAATACAAATTTAAGCTCTAAATTAAATTATAAAAAATAAAAAAAGTCAAAAATTACGAAAAAATCACGGCTCATTCATCAACAAATGAGGGTTATTATAAATATTTTTTTGTGAATTTAGAACGTGCCTAAAACAAATAAATTTTTTTTTTTTTGAAAAAATGAAAAATTTTGAAAAATACTTGGAAGCGCCATATAAAATAGTATAGAACACTCAAAACACTCCAAAGTAACCCAGAACACCTCATAACAGTCCAGAACACTCTATAATATTCCAAAACATCTCAAAATACTACAGAACATCCCAAAACACTCCGAAATAACCCAGAACACCATAAAAACACCACAAAATATTTTAGAACACTTTGCCATATTATAAAGCGATATAATCTCCGTAAGTGTTTGGGGTGTTCTGAACTATTATGGGATGTTGTGTAGTGTTCTAAGATGTTCTGAAGTGCTCTGAATTATTTTGGAATATTTTGAATGTTTTATACTATCTTATATGGAACTTCTAAGTATTTTTAAATATTTTTATTTCTCAAAAAAAATATTTACGTGTTCTAGGCATATTTTAAATTCACAAAAAATATTTATAATAACCATCCTTTGTTGCTAAATGAATTATTATCTTTTCGTAAATTTTGGCCTTTTTTTAAAATTTTTTATGATTTAATTTAAAGCTTAAATTTGTATTAACGGATGAGAGAAAAATGAGAAAGGAATAGAATATTTTGGAACGAAAATACTATCAGAAAGAGAAAAATCTTAGCGCATTTAACAAAAAAATGATGGAGGTATTTTAATATTTTTCACATGCTAAAGGGCACATATTCACAAAATTATATTAGAGAAATATATTTCTGCAAAAATATATTATGAGGCATATTTCTGCAAAATTTCCGTTATCGTTCTAGTAAAGTTATTATATATATATAACTTAATTTAAAGTAGCCAATGACATTTACGTAAGTACCTCTCTTAGGAAGGGTAATTTTGTGAATTGGTACACATTATTTCTATGCTATAGCTATATACAAATATATACTAAATGATTAAAATCGTTGCGACCTGTGATATTTAACTAATTTTTATATATTATATATTATATATTTTTATTCCAAAGAGACTAATACATAGTATAGTATTTGTATTAATTGATAACAGTTTAAAATATTGTATAATTAAAAATAAATATATTAATTTAATCAAAATAATAACTAATTCTTAAAAAATCTAAATACATACATAAATATTAATGTAAAGCAATTCTATTGTATATTATAGATGAGATTTTTCTTAGATTAAATTGCATCTATATTTGAAAAAATTATATATATATATATATATATTATTTTTCAATATATACAGATCTATTTACATATCATATTTTTCTAATGAAATTAGTATTATACTAATCTTTAATAAAAAGAAATCTAATTTAAATTTTATATAGAAAATATAGATGATAGAACAAATAGACAACTTGTAACTTCCTAAAACATATAAGCCAATATTTATGATAACTACTGTATATACTTTAAAATTATTTTAATTATTAAATAATTATATATAAAACACCATCAAATTTGCCTATTACGTTTTAGTGTTATATATATATAGAATTTGTTCTTAGTCTATAAATAATAATATTTAATAAATATCTTATCAATTTATATAAAACTAATAATATAAAAAATATTAGAAAACTTCATGTATCGTCATTTTTATATATAAATAATATCCGTCAATCGTAAAAATTTACAACTAATTAAAGAGATAATTCTAAATTTCCCAATTAGGAAAATTTGCTGAACAGTCCAAACATGCTATTTGGTGAGCTGTTTCATGAGCATCTAAAATTTCGGATGGTCCCTGTTTAATTAGTTAGTATTGTTCAAGTTAAACAAACGGATAAGCTTGTCCTACTATATGGTAAAGCTTATATACCAAGGTTTGCCGTTCAGGGCGCATGCCGTCCGAAACGTGTCGGAGTCGGCGGCTTCAATTTTTTTTAACTGTTCATCATCGCTGCCGCGAGGAAGCCGACGCAGTTTTGGTCACACACGCAAGCGACCTAATTCGGGGTCCGTACGCGTGCGCGGACCATTTATTTTTTTTAAATTTTTTTTAAAATTTATAAAATTAGTAATAATTTATGGGACATATATTCTACAAAATTTTTGTTATTATTGATTTATTAGGGGAGGATTCATCCTCTTACTTTTATCAGGGGATAAAGAAACATGTGGCTGCTTGCACTCCAGCAAAACAATAATGCAAACATCTTCTACAAAACCAACATGAACTTAGGATTAATGGCGAGCTTCTAATTACAGCTCAAGTTCCTCACCAAAACCTTACAAATTCTACTTCTAGAATCCAAAGCGATGCTTTTCTCGATCGCTGCAGCAGCTGCGACAAGCCATCATCTTCCTTTGCTATCAAATCCTTCTGCTACTAAGTTACAGCAGCAGCAGCTCCATCGATCGAAGCTCTCCTGTTCTCTGTCGCCGCTAGACTGCGCTGCAGCCTCAGAGACCAATGGCGACGGCGGCGGAGGAGTTAGCACGCCTTCAGCGGCGGCTGTGGCGGCGGCGATCAGGCGGGCGTCTCCGGCATCGCCTGTGGAGTTCGAGCAACGGGTGGAGAAAGCGGCGGTTGCTTGCCATGGCGGGCCGAGCCCGGACTTCCAGCGGCTTTGCTCGGCTCAGATTGACCTGTTTAGAATGACTGTTCATCGTGATGCCGTCCTCTCGGTCAGTGATTGTTAGTGACAATCTGATAATGATTGTTTGTATCAAATTGAAGATGTGCGGTCATGGATAAGTCGACGCAATTCATGTTTGTTTATTAGATTCAAAGAAAAAGGGTTGGGGGGGGGGGGGGGGGGTGGGTTTCTACCTTATCCGGGATTTATCTGTGCCTGAACCATCCAAATTGTCAGCTTAGGAGTGGGGTTGGGCTTTTGTTGTTGTTGTTGTTGTGGAACCCATAATGCGAACGCACACCCCCGCAGGCACCTCAAACTCGCGGGAAACCCCCACGTCCAGCCCCGACCGACGCTCTGGGATCCAAGTACAGGCCTTCCATGAACAGGGATTCCTGCCACGGGGTACAGAGAATTTTCCTTCGGAAAATCCTGCAGGAGATTTCACCCCACGTGGCCTTGAACCCAGGTAGTGACGCTTCCTGAGGCGCCTCCCAACTGGTCGAGTTAGCTGCGCTCGGCTAGGAGTGGGGTTGTTGTTAAAAGAATGTGCTAAGTGTAATGAAGTTACTTGAAGGAACCTACTGTAATTAACTACCATGGTTGTTAATAGTGTGATGATGTCAAAAAACCAACTTTAAGATAGTAAGGTAGCTTTGTTGTATTTTACTTCTAATAATTTGTTATTAATTAAACTACGAAAATTCTAAGTTAGAAAGGCAATGCACAATTATTATTCGACTTTCTAAGAGTCTTGGTTTCAACTTTCAACATATTAGCAAAAGAAACATCACACTGGATAAGTTGTGATGAGACTACAGTTACGATTAAGTTAAAATGTATGCTTTGCAGTCTGGTATGGTGCTCGTAAGTACCTTGGAAACTTTCAGACAACTTGACCAGAGAAGTAGCAAGTGTATTCGGTTTCCAACTACGAGAGCAAGTTCTAAACTTATGCATGATCACAATTTTTTGGTGCTTTGTCAAGGTTCCTGCAAGATTTATGGTTTTTCATTTTTTTTTTGCCCTTTTAGAAACCACGATGACTCCTCCAGCTGCCACGGAACTCTTACTTCCTCAAAGAGTTACTGGTACTGTGGAAAGAGTAATGGACATGTAGTTGTTATATGTAATTGCCGGATGTTGTTCTTTTCCGCCACAGGTTTATGTAAGACCAGCAGGAAGTTATGTTATGGATCAGTTAGAACTTCGTCGTGCTACTTTCTATCCGGGAGTTGATATGGTAGAAAATGCAGATTGCGTCATTCTAGTTGCTAATTTTTCGGTCCCTGCAAGTTTACGTGCAGCTGAGGCTTCTCTTTTAAAACGGCAAGTATGTCTTCTCATAAATATAGTTCTATACGCTTTCTTCTTAATTTTAAAGCACATTGAACATTCGTAAGATTAGGTGGATGTTGTTGCCGAATTTGGCGCGTTGGTTCTACCTATGGTGAAACACCCGTTTGTTGTGGGATTTCTAGTTGCCGAGATACCTGATTTAGAGATTCGAGCAAGTAGAAGTAGACGCGACGAACAAGGAGAGAGATCATCGCATGCGGACTCTCAAGGAGTATCTCCTTTTCCCAATGAAAGCAGGTGGAGGCTACAGGCACTGGAGGAGGATATGGGTAGTTATTATGCTCAATTTACAGCTGACCAAAGAGCCAGAGCTGTTATGATTTCTTGCTCGTTGGCTGCAGCATATGTCATGGATCAGGTAAGCAGCAAGTTTTAACACCCATATTTGGTAATTCAAGTGGAATTGCATTTTCCATATGTATTTAGCAGATAGAGATTTTATAACTACTTATATCTGTGTAAATGAAATGTTTCAAATTATATACCTACTTATCGACCTTTCCTAAGGCCCTTCCATATTCATAGATCATTAAAAAATTTTACATGCACGATAAAGTTCTCTCGATAGTTCAAAAATAGGCCTCACTAATTGCAATATTAATGAGCAAGATATTTAAGACTCTGTGGCTGTCCTGTTTCCAACTGCACAAAATAACTTAATTAAATGTATGACCTACGTGTGCCTTTGTGGCTGTCCTGTTTCCAACGGCGACGTTCTTGCTTAACCATCCTCGCCCGTCGCCGTCCTCGTCGCGCCGTGCTGTCTAGAGGCGTCGTTGCGCCGTCCTCTCTGTCATTGCAATTCAACATCAGGCTAGCTGTAGTTGAATTGCTGCTTCTGAATCCTTTTTTCCATCACCAAATCGCCCTTACCGAATTAGATGTTTGATGCTTAAATCCAAAAAGCAAGTTGATTTTGTGTCATCCCCTTGATCAAGTTGAAGTCATGGTGCCAAGTTACTGTATCTCCTTTGTACAGATTATGATTCATTCATGCCATGTCATTATCTCATTCGGGTGTAGAATTTGATCCCAATCCTTTAGCTTGCGTCGGAATATATTTCAGAGTTCACTATCATGTTGCAGTCATGGTGCTGAGTTATTTTCCTTCAGCACATATTAGGATCCATTGATGCCGTGTTGTCGTTTATTCCGGCGCAAGTTCAGATGCTAATCCTCTGGCTTGAGTGAATTTAGTCAATTGCTAAACTTGTTTCAGAGAATTCGTGTTGAACACTAACCGGAAGAAGGGGACCGTCAAAATGGAGTACCTTTAGTGATCTTTTGATTTTTTTTTTTTTTCGTATAATTTTTGTCGAGCATGTTTATGTTTTAGTAATTTGAATGTCCAAATTTAAGGTTCACACACCTTAAGTTTGAGCGGGAGTATTAAGAGATACATTAGGTGACATTATATGAGGATATTTAAGGTTCCTATTTGGTCGGTTTCCTCGTATTGTATAAGTCCATATATCTGTGCTCGATTGTAATAGCTAATAAATCAATATCAATAAAATCTATTCTTCTTCTATTTCAACAGAAACTTTGCTTGTTTCCTTTATGGGAATAGAGAAAAGCTATCCATCACAATTTTTGTATGGGGCTGGATAGAGGCCTATGGTAATTAAGTTGGGAATGAGCCACAATCATCCTCCTTTAATACCATAAACAAACATAGGCTTTGTGTTAACATTGACGTGGTGGTTAGCACAGATCTTAGACAGTATCTGCTAGAACTACGTTATTTTGCCCAATTGCTTTAAACCTCATAGTCACACATATATTTGTTGATGTCAGTGGGTGGTTTTATAGCCAATTCTATATTTTCTTTGCATTATTTTGTTAAATTATGGTGTTATCAAAGGGTTTCCACGTTTTCATCTAGGAGACCGGATTCAATATTAATTTTCCTGAATATTCTAGAGCCAAGCGTCCTGAAAGCGTTTAGGAACAAATTTCTGAAGTATGGTGGTCCTTCAACATTTTGAAACACATGGTTATATTAATTGTCTTCTTTACATAATTGCACTGTAAGTTACTGTTACTAGCAAACAAGTAGGATAACTTATTCTTGTTATGCAATTTCATTTTCACTACATCCTTATAAGCCTGTAATGTGGAAAGAGTCTTGTAGGCCACTTAGGAGATATAATTGTTTACCCTCATTCCTTCACAGAAAGCAATATTGCTTCAACAGTCATCCTGGCACAACAATGTCCGTATGAGTCATCTAGTTGAGCAAGTAAGTTTTTCTTTGCTATCCATAGTAAGAAGAAAAGTTTACTCTGTACGCACCTGCTTCTGAACCCTAATGTTGCAGATGCGTGGCCCTCTTTCGAGCATCAGAGCTCTGAGCAAAATGCTATCCACTAATGTAAAGAAAAGTGAGGTACACTAACCTACCATGTGTGTGTGTGTGTAACGTTTAAAATTTTAAATATTGTTTATACGTAAGATCCCCAAATAAATAGGTGTTGCTAACAGCTGTATCTGACAGATTGCTCATGACATCATTGAAGACATACTTGTGCAAGGTGGTCGTATGAGAGATGCTTTACAACAGCTTCAGGATGCTGTTTATCTGACAAAGGTAATTCCGTTTCTGCATGATTGCTGGCCGACTCCACCCTGTTAAATGTGGAGAAAGCTAATTATTTGCAACCCACTAAAGTCTATTAGAAGATAGTAGTCATCCAAAAAAAAACTCTGTCGAAAGTGTCTTGTGAAAATGCCCTAAAAGACATTAGTGTCTGGTTGCATTTTTTGTCTTTTAAACTTTGCACGCTCTTGGTGAAATCCCTGGCAGGATTTTCCGAAGAAAATCCTCTGTACCCTGTGGCAGGAGCTTCCATTCATGGAAGGCATGTACTTTGATCCCAGAGCGTCAGCCGGGACTAGGCGTGGGGGTTTCCCGCAAGTTTGAGGTCCCTATGAAGGCGTGCACTCGCATTATGGGTTCTACCTCAAAAAAAAAAAAAAAAAAAAAAAAAAAAACACTGCATGCTCTTTCCAAGTCCACCTTTGGAACCACCTCTCTCTCATCATTAATATTAGTATTCTATATTTGAAGATCCATATTTTGGCCAATGCATGAGGCCTTCCAAGTCCACCTTTGGAACCACCTCTCTCTCATCATTAATATTAGTATTCTATATTTGAAGATCTATATTTTGGCCAATGCATGAGGCCTTACAATGAACAATATAAGGTTGTCCATTGCCAGGTCATACCTTGTCTTTCCTTTCTTTTGAGAGGTAACCAGGTCATACGTTTTACAAGAATTGAAGTAGAAGTAGGATCTTTCTTAGAGCTAAGTGGAAATTGGTCGTCATACTATTCTATACTTTATACCATGCTATACTTGGGAAAAACATTGGATGGTCCATTGCATATAGAATCAAACAAAAACGCAAAGGTTTAGGAGCTGAGCCTTGCATTGCTAAGCCAGAGCCATGACCGAGCGTGACAAACATGCATGCTGTCTATTACTAGTTATGAAAAAAACATTTTAAATTGTTTCCCAATATTTTTTTCTACTAATCTAAGATTTACAAAATGATGTGCATAGAAGTATCTACCAAGTGAGATTCAACAACCTGTAAATTGTGTAATAAGATATAGGAGCAGTACACAATTTAATATTTTTAAACAATATCAATAAGAAAATATGAATGCTTGAAGTGAGAAAGTAGGACAAAAGTTACTCATTGAAGTTTGTCCTCTAGTAGTAACCAACTACTACGTAGAAAGCTTGCTTTTTTGTATTTTGTTACTTTAGATGGATTGACTAATCAAGAAACAAAATTGCAAACATCCCTAAAATTCTAAAATTTCTTGGGTTTTAGTTTTGCCAGTTTAGTGGAAAGTTTGTTACATTAAATCTTTCCATTCGAGTTACAAACTGCAGCTCTGTAAATTTGGAGTTCCACTCAAATATTAGGGGAACGAACTATGCTTTGATTTTGGGTACAATTAGGATCAGGGGGTGTTAGAGAAGTCCTTCTATTTTCCTATTTAACATTTGTTCAATGGAATGAGTCATCATTACCTTCCTTCGATCATCTTCTCCACTCCCCTAAAACCCTACACCAGGCGAGCTCTCCTCAACCTCCATTAATGGTGGCCGAGCTACCTCAAATCGCTAGTCACAGCGGACCAAATCAACCTATCTCCTACGTTGGCTGCATAGGCCCTTAGCTTCCCAAATCATCCACCTGGAACCTTTAAACATCTCTGTCCCTAGAATTGGCCAGGCTGAAACCAAGCTCATAGTAAGCTAGCCCAAATCTAGATCAAACAACTGGTAGGGATACCCAACTCTGGTTCAGAGCTGTCTAGTTCTGAACCTGTACCCTCTGATTTTTGTTCTAAAACTCAAGTTCTGCAAAATTTGTATTTCAGGTAAATATAGTACGATACAATGAAGGCACACTTAACAAATTGCGTGGTGGAAGTTCAAATGCACAGCAAAGCATGCCCAAAGTAGTTGATAGCTGCTTAAGTGAAACACAAATGCACTCAGTTGAAGCAAATGACCCCTTCTTGCTTCCAGGTCTAGAAAAGGACCTTGAGATGCCCATGCCACCACTTTTGCTTGCACCTCTTCAACAGCATACAGTGAGGTAACCTCCTTTTCTCCACATGACTTTTGGTACGGCCTTTGTTAAATATGTGCTCTTAATTCATTCTGTATTAAGCTTCTAATTATAAAGGTGCAAGCTTTAGAGACTATGAGTTCGATGGTTCGAAGTTTCGTTAGATTTCTTTTAAAGCATTTGGACATTTACAGTAACCAATAGTACTTAAACAGCATGCTTTATTTATCGATTTTCTTTTGGTTTGTATGATATGCAGTCAGTTGATTAATACTTAACAGAGAATTAGGTATTTTTTAATGAAATGCCAATAAATGTATTTTAGAGCACCAAATACTTGAGTGTTGAGTATTGTGGCTAGTTTTGAAAAATAAAATAGTATAGAATAAAAAGAAGAAATATTTAGACTAAAAAGACATGAATCAAAGGACTTTGACGTTATGTAGTGAAGAATGATTTAGATTGTGCAACTAGTGGCTTTGACCGTGCTTAAATTGTTCAGATTTCACAGTTGGCTGGGCCAAGTTCATTCCTGCTCTTAGGTGTGGCTGTTGAAAGAAGTTCGGCATGAATGTCTGCATTTTTTTTTTTTTTTTGACCTTTAAAAGGAACTCGAAGATTCGAGAGGAAGGTAAAGACTAACCCTTCCTAGTTTATTCCCAATGAGAAACCAATCCTTTACAAAAGAGTCAAAGCCTAATAGTTGGTTAGCATTAGCTTATCCAACTTTATTATCCCCAACAAAAAGAATCTAATGAATCTAAGGAATTGAAGTAGCAAAAAGAAGCAAGATGTCTTCTCTTCTTTGCAAGGTGATCCGCAACTCGGTTGCCCTCACGCTACGCATGACGAACATGCCTGTTTACTTGTCGCAAAAGCTCTTTAGCCATCATAACATCATAAAAATTATCCCACGGAACTTTTGAGGAATTAAGCCAATCAACCAGTGTGGAGGAGTCCGTCTCTACTTGCACTAGAGCGATGGAGAAAGCCAAACATTGTTGCAAACCCGAAAGAAGCCCTCGAAGTCTGCTTCCACAACAGGAAGGTTGACAATAGGAGAAGCAAAAGCAGGCACCTGCCTCCCTTGATCATCCCACACAATTCCACCTATACCAGACTTACAAGTACAGCAATTTGCGTCTATTATCCTGGATGAGGGAGCATCCACCGGACTCCTGTTGGGGGCTGAGCAGGAATGAACTTCTGCATGTTGTAGAACTAGTATCATGTCAATTAGATTGGAGGATCTCAACTTCGATTGGTTTGTTTAGAATTAATTTTTTTTTTTTTATCATCTGCTTGTCGCAGTTAACTGATTATATTTTTGAAATCTATTCTAAGGTGATATTGCTAACTAGTAAACTTGGTAAGATTTATAAGCCAGAACAACCATGGAGTTACAAAATTCACTGAAGAACATTTAAATAACTTTCGAAATTAGAAATGTCTTCGATTTCCAATTCAAAATGTTTATGTTTACTATAACAATCTACAAGGATGAAAAGAATGACCTGATCTTGATTAAATAACAATAAGCATTTGATCCAGAGAATTATCTTTGTGAAGTTACTAACAACTACTAAAGAAATGGGGAGGCTCTTCAGAGCACATGTTTTGTAGCAACCTTTGCTCTACTCTCTTAGAAAAAGCATCTTAGACATTCTAAGTTTCTAAGTATAACTAAATATAGTGTAGATATGGTAGCTGATTGTGCTAACATCTTTATAACTTTGGCTAGTGTTTAACCCATGCTAAGCACGGGACAATCGTGTACAATTTCTGTATTCTTAAAATTATTGCATTAATTTAGAATTTTGGTGCTAAATAACAAATGCTACTTCATTTTTTTTTTTTTTTTTTTTTTTTTTTGGGGGGGGGGGGGGGGGGTGTTTGAAGGAAAGAGTATAGAACTATAGTCAATCATCATCCCATCTTTGTTTACTTTGAGTTCCAATCCGAATTACCACATAATTAATGCAAGACACAGTCTACTTCAGGTCATCATTCAACTGGTTGTAGAAAAATGCACTTTGCAAGAAGATAGAAAGAACAAAATCAAGAATTCATTTGTTTTTTAAACAAAAAATGCAGCAGTAATTACAGCTATTATGCCCAAGCAGAGTTCTTAAATGGGTCATTGATGGGCTGTACTGAAATTTGTTTTTTTAATGTGCACAATATTTGCTCAATAATTCTATAATGATGCCTAGTAAAGGACACTTGGTGAATAGCGGAGAGCATATTAGGTGCCAGATGGCATAAAAAATGAGATTATATTTACTTTACATATATTATATGATAGTAAAACTGTAAAAGTAACAATTAGCCTCGAAAGTTTTATAAATTGTGATTGGATACACCTCAACTTAAAACCTCATGTGGATGAACCCCCCCCCCCCAACACACACACACACAAAAAAAAAACCAGACTATATCATATGTCGCTCCTTTTGTGCGGTTCAAAGGAATGGCTCTCATATCATCAGAATCTCTCATACTCACCCTAGTGATAGTAAATATAATGAGTATGAAATCAGGTGTTGTCTCATGGTAGTAATAACAAAAGGGTTGCTATGTGGTGCAAATGATGTTTTTGTCCTATTTTTTTAGGGGGCAAATCCTCTCCATTATGCATCCCTCAAGTTCCCTTCAATTCATAATAAAAATTAATATCTAGACGTATTTTTTTTAAAAAAAATTGAACACGTAAGTTGTAAATTTTGATGAGATCTATAATTTTTATATTCAATTTTTTTTTTTCAAAAATACTTCTAAATAAATATTTTGGAGCTTCGAAGTAGTATATCTATTAAGAGGTTGAAACCCAAAACAAATATTTAGAAATAATTTTTAGAACTATTTGAACATAAAAGTTGTAGATCTCATAAAAATCTACAATCTTCATGTTTAAAATTTTTTCAAAAAATACGTAAAGATATTAATTTTTATCATAAATTGGAGGAAACTTGAGGGATGCATAATGAGAGGATCTATCCCCTTTTCTTTTAATAATGCCGTCTAGGAAAAAATTGTAATGATTTTTGAGACATGGTAATGTAAGAGCGCTTCTGATGGACGACATGTTCAGGCAATTATCAGTGAGGTTTTTATCTTAAGGGATATCATCGCTTAATCATTTTTTTAACTTACGTGCTATATCTGCATATAAAGATGATTACATCTGTTATTTTTATTTGTCAGGCAGGCCATGCACCGTTTCTGATTTATTAACAGAGTTAGTAGGTGCTGCAATTCCTCTCGCTAAGCAGCAGCAAAAGACCCTTAAACTCAGGCTGCTATCTGAGCAACTGCAAGTTGCCGTGGAAGAGTCTGCTTTGCGTCAGGCGCTAAGTAATCTTATTGAAGGGGCATTGTTGCGTACAACTCTTGATGGTCAAGTAGATATCTACGCCACCAGTGCACCAGCAGGTGGGGTCCTCATTGTTGTCGACGACAATGGACCTGACATGCATTATATGGTAACCATAATACTTAATTTCCACCTATTACATATTTTCTTATTTTCATGAAGTATGAGAGTCCTCAAGAATCTGGTAATATGCTTTCACTTGAATTTGTGCAGTAGGAGTTGCACACAGCAGTATTCTATGAGTGAGTTGAATAATTTTGCTTGATTAAATTTGAAATAATCATAACTCCATTCAACTTTTCAGCACCTGAGCTTACCAATTTTTTCTTGCTTGAATACTGTTGGTTTGTTAGCCCTATAGAGAACTTTAGATTATTATTTCTAAATTCTAGTCAAAACTAAATTTCATTATGTTTGACAATGGATTAGTTAATACGTTAGCTTGCGTCGTGAAGAGCACTCAAGCATTTCATATTTGCATCCAAATCTCTCTTGCCATCTGAGTCTAGCTTATTTTGTATCTGTTTCTGCAAGAATTTAAGTACTAAATGAAAATCAATACTTGATTGATCTTAGTTATGAATATTAGAATACTAGGTACACAATAAGAGGTTGACATTCTTCTTCGCTAGAATTTAGAAGCATTTTATCATTTTTTAAATGAGATTAAAGCCGCTTTTGGCTCATTTCATTACTAAAACTGTATCAGCATTACTGCATAGAGCCACCAAAGCCAAAATGTGCTTCAATGAAATTTGCAACAGTAAAATACAGTGAACTCCCTGATTTCTTGTTGTTAATCTAAAATTTGTTCGCCATCAATCGAGTATATTGTCTAAGGTTACAATATTGCTGTTGTTTGCAGACACAGATGCATTCTTTGATGCCCTTTGGATTGGAGCTCTTCTCAGACGGCACAGCTGAGGACAACATGACTTGGAATTTTGTTGCTGGGCTCACAGTTGCTCGCGAGATTTTGGAGAGCTTCGGGTGCGTCATCCGTGTTATATCACCCCGAATCAGCAATGCGGCCCTTGGTGCAGGTGGGACCCGCGTTGAACTATGGTTGCCGGCTCCACAATCTGACTCCATCGGGCCTGTCCGAGAAGCATAGTGGACTAGCAGCTAATTACGATTCTGGTTTCTACCTATTTACAATAATGCTATTTTTCATGATCATTTCGCCGTCATTTCCATCGGGGTTGATGTTACAGCTGGAGGCATCAAGCTAATAAGGTTGGATATCACGTCAGCATTGACGCAAATCACGGCAAAAAGGGTCCTACAAATAGCAACTTAGTTGTCTGTCACTCGACTTCGCTAATTCTGTATCTCATAGTTATGGTGGGATCTCTCGGGTCGCTCCCTATTTCTGCTGTGCTAAAATATATAGCTTAGTGTTCTAAACAGTTTCTTTGGCGCCAGCAATAGTACTGTATTTAGTGGTTGCTCAATAATCAACAAATTTTACAGTTTACTTTGTTGATAATGGAGAGCGGCACAATATTACTTCATCGGAAATGCTAGAGCTCCCAAAATTTCTCGTAGGATTGAACTTTGTGCTGTTTTAACTATGAGATATTCAAAATACGCTTGAGCCCCGCGCTGGACCGCCTAGTGGCTTGAGTGCTCGCCTTGCAAGCGCCGGGCCTCTGGTTTGAAAACCTGGCCGAGTGCAAGCTAATGGGTGAAGGTCCAAACGTTAGATGTAGTGTTGTAAACCGTGCGGGCCCGAGTGGCCCCTACGGTTTAATGCGAGCCGTCCGCCGCAGGCGGTGGGCCGTGGACCAGTCCGTACGGTGCCTAAGGCGGGGCGGGCAGAGCCGGCCCGACTCCCTAGCTATGCCGGCAGCCCGCCGAGCCAAGCCGGCCGAAATTTTAAAAAAAATATATAGTATATGCCCCCGGGCCACGGTACTGCCGGCCTTGCGGGGCGGGCCAGATTGCGGGGTTTTTTAGCATCTCTAGACAGTTCGTGGTTCGGTGATGGAGATGATTTTTTATCGTAAATCTCAAAAAAAAAAAAAAAAGCCTCGACCGTAGGGAGAAATTTTGGAGGAAGCTGTGGTGCTTAAGCATTTCTCTTTGATCTTCTGCCCATATTACCTTGCATTTCCTTTAACTGCAATGGAATCATAGTACCTAATCCTGTTGATATATCAATATTTAAGTGGGTGCTACTTTCTTTTTGAGATTACAAAGAAGAAGTCTTGTACACAACTGACAGTTGTCATAGATAAAAAGGGTAACAATGATATAAATATCATGAGGAGCATATCACAGCTAGCTACTATTTGTCACATTTGGAGGGCTAAATATTATAATTTAAACTTTTGCGAGAATAAAAAAGATAGCGCCGCAACTAGCATATCTCATACAAATAAATTTCTTAGGAAGATTGTGCAAACAAATACAAGAATTTTGTCCTTATACTATGGTACTCAAAATAGTTTTTCGCATTTTTCTTTGAAAGATGAGATTATATTTGTTTTGTTTTTTTTTTCTTTTTTTTCTTTTTTTAAATTATCGTAGACAAACTCTTTTCGTAAACTGGCCCACTTCTGTGCGACCGTTGAAATATATAAACACACAGATAGCACCGATTCATGTTTCATTAATTTAGGAGTCCCAATCTTTTGATCTGGATAGTTCCGAAGGTCCGTATTATCCTTCACGGGTATAGAGGGAATAAATCTCCCACATCCTTACCGGTAGCGCTTGAGGGATTTAAACCTGAAACCTAAACTTCATGAAGTAAACATCCCAACATCCGTCCTAGGCGTCCGGCTAAGGCTAACTTTGATGTAAGCTGAGCGACCTCAGCTATATAAATCCTATCACATCTGTGCAATAAAACTTGTTTTACTTACCTTAAAAAAGAAATTAAATAAAAATAAAGATCAAAAGATTATTCCTAAATGAACCTTAATTCCTTTTATTTAGTACATATAATAACAACATTAAGCAGAAGATATATAGCTCTACTTGTCATAACAACTACATTAGCATTACAAGATATAGGGGACAACAAGAACAGACATGCATATAATCAACAGTTGAAGATGGCCTAGACTTAGAGGCTACAAGCCTACAAACTCCAGCTGCGGTGCTTATCGGCGATATAACCGCTAGCCATCCGATCAATCTCCTCCTCCGCATGCGCTATCACTTCGCTCGTAATTATTTTCTTCTTCAATTTGCCTTCGTCTTCGATTATCGTCTCCGTCTGACGGAATATCAAATGCCGGTCCGACAGCCTCGGAATCAATTCTATTGCGTTCCGGCTATCTTTCTTCAGCAGGAGTCCGCCATACGGATCTCCGGCGATGGCGGCGGCAGTGTAGGTTTTGCCAAGTTGTGGGTGAAGAGCTGCCTCCATCTTTGTTAGGTATAGAAGGGACTTAGTGGAGGTTTATTGCTTGAGCTTGTGGGAGTTCCTACAATGAGTCATGTGGTTACCTGCTGCTTTTTATAAGCTGCAAAAAGATAGGGACCCATTTTGTGCTGTGTTTCAAATTTGGACTTGCTGGCATATTCTTCTTTTTTTTTTTTTTTTTTTTTTTTTTTTGGGATATGTGATCGCCAAAATTGATTTCTATTCTATATCTCGACTAGAAACTGAGTAAAACGACAGTCTCTTACATCTAATGCTTGCTGAAATTTGAACCTCCCAACCTACCATTTACGAGGGACTGACCGTAGTTGCCTCCCAGAACCTATATGCATTAACCAACTGGACCCACGTAGGTTGGTTGTTGGCTGATTCTGATAAGCAAATTAAGTGGCTTTTATCTAAGTGTGCTTCATGTATCACATGGTCAATACAATTCTAGAGAAATGTTTGGCTTCTACCTTGTTGGCATATTGAGCTCGGCCGATATGTGTACAAGCATCTATCAAGACATCCAAAAGACCAAGTTGTATAAGTACATGTTGAAACCCGAACTGTGTGTTATGTCGCACGAAAATTTTGGATGTGAAAAGTATCGTCCGTATGGAAGAGGCTGGCTCTGTTAGTCATCCTCATCACCGATAATATTGGCACAACACTGCTGATGGATGTGAGCACGAGCTCATCAATCTGGAACTTCTACAAGCACACGAATCAAGGTATTTTCATATCTCTACTCATGATAAAAGACAGGTTTAGGATCCCGATTTTCAATATAATTCATGAAGTTGACGACTCGATTCGAATTCTACAAGCGCCACTTATAAGGATGTTGATGATTCGTCATTTCTGTATTCCGTAGAAACTGATCGGATATATCCAAATTGAAAGACTAAAACTCCTCACTTAGTGAATTACCTATCAGTATTATCTGTGAGTTTGTATATTATGACATTCAAATAAAGTGAGTCAATTATGGCAAAGTGTTCTACGATAATCTCAGAAAATTTTTTATTATAGATAAATCTATTACTATTATTACCATTATTATATCAACTATATTCATTTATATATATATATATATATAACTCTATTTTTCCTTGGGTCTCTTTTGTGCTGCTAGCTAGTCTAGATTCTCATCTATCAAGTATAAATTCCAAAAGAAATGGAATGGTAGGCAGAGATATCAAAGTGGGGATTCTAAAGCAATGTACAAAGAAAATTTGAAATTAGTAAAAATATACCTAACTAAAGTGAACATAGGGAAGCACCTACCCAGGATCAGTAAATGCTGCATATATTATTTATTTATTTAATTTTTCATTTTGACCGGTCTATCGAAATTTTTTATGGATAGATCAAAATTTTAATTTTAAGATAGTATCTCAAAAATAATAAATTACAAGTTGGGAACTTAATTTTATTCTATAAAATTTTTAATTTAAAATTTTTGAGAAAATGTTAATCAAGATGTCTAATAAGTCTTCAAAATGAAGACAGTAATTAATGTAGGCATAGGAGTATGTAAGTATTACTTATATCATCATCATCATTATTATTATTATTTATTGTCTCTTCTTTGTGGAAACTTTAATCATTATTCTTCGATATCTTATTCATTTATTAACAACTCAATCTTGTGACTTTAAGACATACGATGATGTGGCATCCCTTATAAAGTTCTCATTCATCTACTAGCTTCAAGATCGGTACGACGCGGACCATCTATAAGGTCGAGAAGTCCCCTCAATTTCTTTTTTCTAAAGAAAAGTAAGTGCGGAGCCACTCGAAGTTTTAGCCATTATTTTAGTTCAAAAAATTTGGAGATCGGATTTGTGCTTGCTTCTCCTTGGTTCGGTCCTAATCAACCTTACCCGATAGCGGAGGCCTTGGTTCGGCAAGTATAAAATATAATATTTATTGTCAAATAAACTTTTAATAAGATTTTGTAACCACCATGATTTAATGTTGTTGGTGGCTCTATAATGCAATGCAGCCACAAGGAGTTAGCAATGCAAGCCACTATGTCCAACCGGACACGGCGGAGCTAGTCTCATCAGGAGTTAGCACTGCAAACCATTTTATCCAACCAGATACGGCGGAGCCAGTCTCATCAGGAGTTAGCACTGTGAGCCACTATGTGCAACGGCGGAGCTAGCCTAGTCAGGAGCTAGCACTGCAAAATCACTATGTGCAACGGCGGAGCTAGCCTAGTCATGAGTTAGCACTGTAAACCACTATGTCCAACCGGACACAGCGGAGCCAGCCTTATCAGGAGTTAGCACTGCAATCCACTATGTCCAACCGGACACGGCTGAGCCAATCTCGTCAGAAGTTAGCACTGCAAGCCACTATGTGCAACGCGGAGCTAGCATAGTCGGGAGTTAACACTGCAAACCACTATGTGCAACGGCAGAGCTAGCCAAGTCAGGAGTTAGCACCACACTATGTGCAACGGCGGAGCTAGCCTAGTCAGGAGTTAGCACTGCAAACCGCTATGTCCAACCGGACACGGCGGAGCGAGCATCGTCCGGGCGCGATTTGGTGCAACTGCTTGCAACTGCTTGCTCTATTTTTGTTGGAAGTGGCATCCAACATTTGATGCATGGGTAAAACCACAGGCACAACGAGCTAACTATTACCATAAAAATTCTAAAATATGCCAAAAATTGGGGCGAAAATGTCCAAAAATATTATAAATCAATCGCTAAGTGTTGCATTAGTAAAAATTAACAGTCCCCCCAAAACTTTCATAACAATAGAAACCAAATTAATAATTAAACATTATTATTAGAATAAAGATAGGTATATTATAGATATTTTTAATATTTTTTTAGTAATTGAAGATTTGACAAATTAACAACCGCGAAACTTTTTCAAATCAATCATTCCATATCAACTCAATCCATATGTTTACTGACATGATAGTATTTGGCAAACTGCTATATCGGCAAAAGTAAAGTTACTTTATCTCTTAAAAAAATAGCCGATTTACTAAAATTTTGTAAAGTAGAGGTTGATTTAGCATTTAACTCGTAAAAATTGGTTGTATTTGAGCCTCTTTATCGTATAGTTTACATTTCAGCCATCCGAAACATATTTCCGCTCCAACGCGGCGGCGTTCGCGCACCGCCACATGGTACGTTTTAAGTTTTTCGGGCTGTATGCTCTGTCCAACATCGGCCTGACTAGAATTTCTTGGGCTGCAACATGGGCTAGCACAGTGGGCCATACGTGATAAAGAACATGAAGCCTGATTACATATATAGGCCAAGAAGCCCCAGTCCAACTTGAGCATTAAAAGTCCAAGTCAATTTCCTTACGGCCGATGTTATGCTGCCAAACAACTAACTCGAAATGCGCCCGAACACGTTTTTGGGTACCTCAGGATCGGTAAATGCGTTCGTGCACGATTTCGGGCACAGGGTTGCCCAACATAGCATTTTCCATTTCTTATGTTTTTTCTAGTAGTTCCCTTATATAATAATTATACATGACATCCATAGAATTTGCTCTAGATGTCTAGCAAGGGACTTTATATTATTTTTTATATATACAATAATTATGTAATATTACTGAAATTTATTCTTAATGAGTAAATAGACTAGCATAGGTGTCGGAAATTCAAATTTGTTTTGGAGTTGGACTACTATATCTCAATTTTTTGATATAATATTAAGTGATGCATAACAAATATTTGCTATAACTTTATAATTCTTCCTAGTTTCTCTATAAAAGAAATTGTAGTTCGAACTTCTTTTTTTTTTTCAAAAGCTATCTAGCGCATTATTGGAACTGTAGTTAAAAACAATACTAGAAAATCCAGCTTTGGTCATGTATTTGATACATTTTTATAAGGTATTTTAGAAAATCTAAACTAAAAAATTATCCAGCACTTACAAAAAGAATTGTAATTCACAAATTTATTTTGAAATACTTCAAAAAAATTTAAAGACTGTTACATATCAGCATATTTTAGACAAAATATCTAATTAATTCTTGTGGGTGTTTTTCTTTTCCTTTTTTTTAAAAAAACCCGGCGTTATCTGTTTGACATCTCAATGTGTAACACGTCAATATAGTTCATAACATGCCAAAAAAAATAAAGAAAAAAAGAAAAGAAATTGTCATTATCTGTGATATAAACTTATTAATTTAGAAAAATAGAAAAAATCCATCCACTAGAGGTGCATCCTCCACTAGGTACGATAATGAGCAAATAAAACAATAAGTTTTGGGCGGCTTGTTTGATTAGAAGACTTATGAGAGTCTATGAATATTTATAAAAAAAAGGGATAATTTTAGAGGCTGATCCGGTAAACTTTTAAAAATGGGCTGATATGGTATTATCCTCAAAAAAAAAAAAAAAAAGAAAAAAAAAAAAAAGAAAAAACTAATGAGAGTCAATATCATCTACTCAAATACGTGTCAGCTGTTGGTTATGAGAATCAAACCCTAGTGCTTCTTAAGATTGTGCATGCTAAGTGAGCTATAAATAATAGTATGGATGATATTGGTGTAAATGATACATAAGATCGGCTTATTCCATTTGAAAAGTAAAATACTTCGATTTTCAAAGAACTTAATCCATATATGTAGAAATATTATCTTCTGACTCGCCATTCGATTTGCCTAATTTAGAATTTCACAATAATTATATTTAAGACTGTGTCACATTGTTTTAAATATGCGACACCTTGTTTTGAACAGATGATAGCCACGTCAGCAGCTCAAACGGCATGAACGACCAATCTGATGACGGGTTCAAGATTATTATGGTCATATTTGAATAAAATTATGACGATATATTTTAGTAAAGTTTATGGGTCAAAAATATAATTTTGCTTACTCCTACTACTATTATTATTATTATTATCATTAATGGGGTTAATATCATCTATACCTAAACATTGTAGAGCAAGTAAGAAGCATATATGTTAAATCAGTAGTGTAGAACTCTGATTTAAAATTATAATATTTGCTAAATAACTTCTCTCCATTATTAGTTTATTAATTTTATTATATAATAATTATTAACATTAGGTGCTTTTGATAAATATTATTTATTTATTTATTTTATTTGTGGCCGTCGAGATCTTTCAATCATATATTTCAACCGAAAATACAGCGGTGTAATGAATCACTTTCAACTCACGCTTACTAGAATTCAAACCCTCCGGACCCACTTTTTATGAGAAATAGGATGTGGTATTTTTTCAGTATCAAGTTTTGTTAACCAATTGGACTAGTACTGATTGGTAATATTATATCATTTTCTAAGTCGGAAGTACAGAGAGAATTACGTAATTAGGTTTTAAGACAGCATTAAAATGTGCCATATTTTTTTTTAGGATAATTCCATATCAGCCCCCTATTTTCCAAGGGTTTTCGGCTGAAAACGCTTTTTTTAGAGGCTGATTCGGCAAATTTAAAGAAACAGAGCCAAAACAAATCAAATCCACATAGAAGAGCCAAAACAAAAACCAAAAAAAAAAAGAAAAAGAAAAAAAAAACTAAATAAATAAATGAAAAAGAAAAAAAACCAGTGAAAGAAAAAAGGATTGCCTTATCGTTTTATCTTGTTTTTGTTGGTTGTTTCCCTTCAATACCATTGAAGTAATCCGATTATTCGATTTGAAAGAAACATATAAGGTGGTAGTAAATTGGAAAAAATAGAAAAATTCTATGGTAGAGTAGCTTTAGAAAGGCGCCGTGTACTTACAGAAAGTGAAAGCAAAGTTGGAGGAAAGTGAAATAAAAAGCGGTAAAGAAAATTGTCAAAAAATATTCGGAAAGTGATTTTTTTTATTTTGAATTATAAAATGGAATGAAAATTGAAATTGGAAGGGAAGTTTTCGCAGAACGAAAGTTAAGACAAAAGTCTTTTTTTTTTGTTTATTTTGTAGTAAAGTTGAATAAAAGTGCATTATTTATTATATTGGCTAGTATTTAAAAATTAATTAGTAGTTTATATTTATGACATTTTTGTTGTAAATTTTTAATAGGTACTAAATAACTTTTTTCTAGAATTTTTATTCATAAACTAATTTTTTAAGTGTTAGTTTAGAAATTTCTTGTTGTAATAATCATTTACATGCAAATTTGTATTATGTTATGCTAGTATGATATATGTTGTAGAAAGAAAAAAGAACACCTGATAAGTATGATATATTTTGTAATGAATGTTAATAATGATTGATCATAACAATTTTATTAGACATTATTTTCTAATCAAATCCTTCTTCCTGCACTGAATCTAAATCAGTCAGAAAGTAAAATTCAATCTCGACATCCATCTTTAAACCAGATATTGAATATTGTGGGTCATCCAACACCATCTTCAGCTAACACGATTGAAAGTTTGTGAACAACCGATAGATATATTCTTTGAAAAATGCTGAGAGTTGTGCTTACTGTCCTATTTAACGTTATTTAGAAAATCTCACATTTCATAATTTACACCATCTCGAGACCATTGAATTGCATCCTCACCGTACACTAATGGGAGAGTGCTGATTGCTAAGTGTGATATACGTAGAATGCTCTATAGCGATCTTCCTCTTCTTTTGGGATCTTCATTCATGCTCAGTTGTTAAACATCGGCGGCGTTCGCCGTCTTTACAATTAATTGTATATAAACAATCATATGACAAATGCTAGAGCTCGCGAAATAATTCATAAATTTCAGGTTTTAGGACTAGTTATTGTTCCTTAAAAATTGACATATTTCGAACGCCTTCTTCTCTATTGAAATATATAATAGAAATTGAGCTCGACGGTTATAGAATAAAAAAACAAACACGTTCGTGTTGAAAGAAATTGACAAATTTTAAAATGAAGTATATATATATTTTTTAAAGTTTTGCATAACTTAAATATACATTAATACATAATGAATTCTGGATTTTTGTTAGAAAGAAAAGTTTGTTTTTCTAATGACATGCGATAATGACTAACAAAACTATAGATAAATACGTAAGTACTTTTGACTTTATCCCATCTATCCCGAGGTCAGTCTTTAACGAACGTTACTATAAAATGACCAAAATGCCCTCGGATAATTCATGTTCCTCGGTCTTTCCTTGCGAAAGTAAGTTGACTAAGTAATTTTGTATATCAAATTTAGTGTTCCATTCCATCGAAGTCATTGATATTTAGGGATATTTAACAAGTCATAACCAGACCGAATCGGATGAAGCGGTCCTGACCGGAGACTGAATAGTACCAAAATACTGGATTAAAGACCGGACTGAAATTGAATAGGTTTGAACTCGACTGAAGCAGAAATAGATGAACCGAATCAGATTGGATCGGTTTGGACTAAATGAGTTTGTCTAACAAATTTAGTGTTTCATTTCGTGGAAGTCATCGATATTTAGGGGTTTTCAACCTGTCATAACCAGACCGCATCTGGCGAACCGGTCCTAACAGGAGATTGAATAGCTCCAAAATACTGGACTAAAGATCGGACTCAAATTGAATAGGCTCGGACTTGACCTCGATGCACGATTTGTCGCATAGTCCTCGATCTTGTTGAGCCTGTCGATTGCCACCGTGGTCTGATATATATATATATATATATATATATATATTATATATATTTATGGCCAAGTTGGCTGAGCCTGCAGCAAGGCCTGCTTAAACTTGTCTCCTTCTTGGCAGACCGATATCAACCCCACTCCCCCCCCTCTCTCACTATATATATATATATATATATATATAGACACTCAAGTATGCTATTAATTATCCGCAAGTTTCCAAATAATCTTCTGAATCGAACGTGGCAACACGTTGCGTTTAGATATCTTGTTCCCTGTTAATGTACCTACAAAAAAACGCGTCATTTACGAGGACTATATCCTTAACCCAATAAAAACTGCACCTTTGACATGTGAGCTTCTACATGGACAAACAGCTCCTCAGCTTCAGACCTTCGCTCCATCTATCATCTAACCCAACTCTTGGCACATAAAACCTGACAAAATGATGGGTCGGATCGCACCCGTTCGCGGGTTATATGATAGACTGATAACTAATTTTCGACTTAGTTAGATATCAAAGACAAATGTGGCTAAAAAGGACACATGAGCAATCACAATGAATGTAAAGAATTTTTTATGTGAAAACTCTCGACTTGTAGAGATAAAATTGTAAGTCGTACGAAACAACAAATATTTTTTTTTTTTGAGATAACGAGTGGAAATCTTCTCCCGGATCTCCGCTAACTCGGAAATCACGGTTTTCTACACGCACCTGCCAGCCACATTGGACCTAGATGAGCGCAGGGGAGAAAATTTCGGCCTGGCGTCTGCCTCCGGATTAGACATGGAGTGCTGCGATACGCAGCCACCAGCTTCCCTACAACCACTATAAACGCACGGTGCATGCACATCCTCAATACAAACAGCACTTTCTGTGATGGTAGGAGTCGAACCTGAGTGGGATACACGCTTTCTGAGGCAAAATACTCTATCTGGTTAATCCAAGTGTGGAGGGCGATCAACAAATATAATTACTAAGTGAAAAAGTGGCCTAGAGTACACACTTCCTCACAAATTATCTATCTCTCAACACAATATAAGCCTAGGCATAGTTACGATAGTTATTTCTCTCCAAAATTTCATTTTTTTTCTTCAAGATTCTTCTATTTATAGATGATGCTTGTTTTAATAAACAAAATGTTTGAGATACTTAATCTGTCGTAGATCCTAATTATTCAGTCAGTACGTTCTCATCGTGCCGTGTATCACCTCTGACTCGTACTTGATCGGTTCGTACTCCTTACTCAACTAACCGTTATGTGACTTCGGACTAGTCCAGAGTTTCGGATTGGACAGAGGTCTTTGACCGACAGCTTCGGTCCTATTCGGACATTGTACCTATCCGGCCTACTCCATTCTTATGTGGTGTCTTCTCGACTGACACATGACAGGCTAATTTGATGCTATATCGTAAACATAACACATAAAGCGGTCCTATCTGATTATACTAAACAGTTATTATACCTTTTTTTTTAAAAAAAAAAACCGTCCACTTTGAATGCTTCGAGTTATTCTTACGTTTGAAAATCTTAAAAATAATACAATTAAAATTATTCAAGCATCTTGATCTGTTTACCCTCACCAATCCCACATATTATAATCCATATTAAAATATGGTTAAAAAAAATCTCATTGGTTGAACATTAGATAAGTTCCTCTCACATTATATAATTCGCATAACCTAAAAATAAGTTTATTTATAGATACAAAAGAGTTGACCTTCAATGTACACGCAAATGTTAATGTTTTTATACTACTACTTGTAAAATTAGTTCAGAAATTAATTTTTTAAATAAAAAGTTAAATTTTTTTTGCTCCTAATTCGTCTAAAATTGAAGAAAATAACATATCAGTCCAGATTTTGAAACCATAAACAAATCAGCCGCTGATTTTTAAATTGTTTGCAAATCACATTTCGATTTTAAATAATTTATAAATCAGTCTTTATCTTGATATTTATATAAGAAATTTTTTTTATTAATATATAATATATTTCTGCTACTATTTGTAAAGTTAGTTCAGAAATTAAAATAAAAAAGTCAAATTTCTTTAGCTCCTAATCCAGCTTAAAAAAGAAAGCGGAAATTTGGGTAGTAACTTTAAGATTTGGTTAGTGAAAGAAAACATTTATGATTGTAATGTGAGATGTAATATGAAAATGACATCCTTTAGGGCTTTCTAAAAGTAAGTTTTTAGAAAACATAAGTTTTCAAAAAGTGGTTTTTTTTCTACGAATTGAAGTGTTTGGTTCAGGATTTTAAAGGAGATTTTAACTTTTTTTTTTTGGGAGAAAAAAAGAAGAATATCTTCAAAAAGGAGATTTTTTTTTTCTCGTCTCTTTTTTATTTTTTATTTTTTAGAAAAAAAAAGATAGAGAAGCAAGATCATCAGCACCTCACAATAATAGATTGTTCGAGAAAAATACCATAAATCGAATTTAATACAGAGCCAATTGGCGATTGCAAGTTAACAAACTTACCTTATCAGGACAAGTAAATGTTTAAATAGCATGTATGCACCTCAAGAAACCATATAAGAAACACATGAAAGTATGTATACACACATCCTTGAACAAGATTTTCGGCGCATAGAACAAGTAAATGATAAAGAGGCATCGTTCCTGATTTGCTCGCGCAAAGACTGTATTTTTTTAATTTTTTTTTATCAACAAAGATTGTATATTTACACACATAATTGACATCTGAGTAGAAAAAGAAGAAATATACCATATCGTGGAATTTATAAGATTTTCGGTGCATAGAAGAACAATAAAGCATTTGAAAAAGAGGCATGCTTCAGATTTGCTCACAAAGATTGCATATTTAATCAGACGATTGACGTCATATGATAAAAACAAGAAATATACCACATCGTAGCGTTTATAAGATTTTCGGTGAATAAAACAACAATAAAGCAAATAATAAAGAGGCATGTTTCATATTTGCTTGCAAAGATTGAATATTTATACAGAAATAATATCGAAACACAAACAACATACCTATCTTGGTGTTTATTCTACTTGTTCTTCAACAAATATTAACTGGTAACCTCACCACAACCTTTAATCTTATTCTTGCACTTGACATGGTTACTTCCGTATGAAACTAATTCAGAAAACATCGCCATCAGCAAGCTTTTATGATTCTGAATGCAACAGCTCAACTTCGTAAATTATGATATACTCGAATGGCTCACAATTTATAGCCTCCATAGCTGTAAAAATGAAATATTGAAGTGCAATAATTTTTCGGTATGAAATCTCATATCTAAATCCAATTTCGATTACATATTTACTAGGCGTACTGTTATATAGGTATTAAGAGTTCAAATGCACCATAGTTTCCACATCTTCCTTCTATAAATCTGTTAGAATCCAAAACAGATTCTTGGTCTCGCCATGCCTATCAAGAACGTCTTACTCGTAAGATGCAAAATGATTTAAAATCAAGTTAGCACCCGAAAAAGATAAAGAAAGTGCGATAACCAAAAGCTATGACATTAAATCAGAAGAATTATAATCTAATGAAGTTTACACAAGTCTTGATGGCAGAATCAAGAAAGTTAATACTATTAAAGCAAGCAAGGCATCATAAGAATACAAGAATAACTTAATCCGGAAGAGAAACAATTTCCCATAACCGCTAGAAATTTGAAACTCTCGCTCGAATTGGAAGTACAAACATGACATACCAAAACGGAAATCGCGTTCTACCATGACGGCTAAACTCCCTCGGAGTATTTGCCAAACAAAGCATCCAACATAATTACCGTAGACCCCGCTGCGATAATCCCGAATAATCTGACGGCTGAAAACTGTTCCTAGCATTCATGCTCCTTTCCGGAGATGAGTTAACCGAACTAAGCAGTTACATGTATCTGAAACAGGGGAACAGATACAAATCTGGACAAATCTTCTACACCAAAACGAGGGACCTACCCCATCTCTCTATTGCAATTTCCAGGCAGCAAATACTTGAATTTGGTAACATTCTGAAGTAAATAGCCAGGTAAATGAACGGCAGAATAAGACCGAGGAATGGGTCCCATCTTCCCGATAATCTCCTTGAAAGTATACTCCTCAGGAAGCATATCGTACAAGTCGGCACCTTTGCAAATAACTTCTTGAATTCTTGATGGTTTTATAAAATAAGATCTCACCCGATCGACGTGACTATAAGCCTTCATTTTGAAAATGAATTCGCTTATATAACGGAAGCAGAAGCTGCAATGCCACCCAGAATCAGCTAGCAGCTCATCACTCTGCCTGAAATGAGCGTAGCGGGTCTTACCAGGTTGGTACCGATGAACCGAAGCCCGCCAGCTCTTGTCATCTAAGAAAAACTCGAAAGAGTACAAGTAATTCCTCAGCTGTAAATGAAGCTTTTTGGGTATATCATCACACCAGCGAAGAAGATTGATCGTGTGAGCACTTGGGATCTCATCAGTATCAGACATAATCAAAAGATCATCTTCCGTAATGCCAGCGATCTGTATGAGTTGGTCTAGGGCGACTCTCTGGTAAGATTCTTCGACAAAGGGGTTTTCACCCTTAACGAATCGCCCTCCGACCGTCCCGTAGGTCAATCGCGACTCGACAAAATCATATCTTTTACGGTTCTTCGCAAAAAATAACGGTTTCACGACCCCAGTAAAGGTCGAATTCGACTCCAGCAGCACGAATTCGGATACATAGGGATTGAGCTCCTTCCACCGGATTTCCAAAATATCTAACTCGTTATTGAACAGCACGGCATCGAAAACACGACGAGGGGTATCACGGACTCGCCAGCCGTGAAGGTGGCAGAGATTATCCATGGAGACATTTTCATGGTAGTAATGGGGGATGAAATTGAAGGGTTTCGGCGGAGACTCCCAAATCGGCCTCAGAAAGTAAGTGACCTTCTGTCCATGGAGATAAACCGCGAGAATGAAGATGGGGACTGCTACGAATAAAATCAACAGCGCCTTGAAATCGAAGCCGCGGAAGAGGCACCGCATGCGGTCGCGCAGCGCCGCTGCTCGAGTTGTCTGCTGCGCAAAATCATATCAACAGATTGAATCAGACAAACAATAAAATTCGTACACTGACGAGATTAATGATTTTGATTTGGTTAGTATTAACTGAGTGATTCAAACAAAGATTACCTGACCGCAGACATCTTCGCAGATGTCATCAGATTTCTTGTAGCCGCTTTCGAGCATCATCGCGGCGCGGCGATCTTGGAATCGGCGCTGCTGCGCAGGGAGAAATCTCTCCTCCGGAGATTAATTAATATTAACAACAAAATAATTGGTTTTTGTGGTTTTGATCGAAGTTGCTCCTTGTTTTTGTAATTCCTTCGAAAAACATACAGTTATAGCCGTTTGGATAAAAAAATTTGGTTCTGCTATTTTTGATATATTTTCGGTGGTTTATATAGCCGCGTGCGCATAAGATATTATTTCTGGTACCCAAAATACCCTCTGATAATCACCACGTATTCTTGTAAATTACTTGATTACCCCAGGGCATATGGTATGATGTAAAATTGTCTTTACATAGAGATTTTTAATTTAGAGATTTTTACGCAATATAAAAATCAGAATTTACATAATTATTTTTCTTATAAGAACATAAACGAAATTATATACAATTATACCTTGCATACGAAGTTGTATATAGGGAATATTATATACCCTCTTGAAGGAGCCACTTTTGGTTGGCGCTTGCGTCTAAGACGGATCAAGAATGGCAATTGCATTGTGAATTTGGAAATCAAAATATATTCCAAATTTCTATCACATTTTTTTTTCTTTTTTTAAAAATATTATATAATAAAATAGAATTTTATTGATTCTTGGAAAGGAAACCTCCCTTTTAAATCTTTAAATAATATTCCTTAATACCCTTTGTTTACTTTAAATTAAATATTATTACTTATAAACCTTTTTTGTACTATTATACCATTAATTATATCTCATATTCTCCTTTAAAATAAATAAAAAAAATAATAATAAATAGAAAGAGATAAAAATAGCTTCCTACATCTGTGGAGCCCTATCATGTTATTACGAGCGGAAAGGAAAAAAAAAAATTTAACAGCAACATTCAGTAGCGCGATCCAAATATTCCATGCATATATACCCTCATGTGCAATATATTTAGTTTTAAAAATATATTCTGAAAGAATAATCTTTAAAATTCTAATTTATTATATTATAATTTTGACAAAAAAAAAAATAAACAAATGCATTAGAGATTTTTGAATAAGAAAATACTACCCACCTCCAATAAACTATCCAACAAATCACACAAATCAATCTCCACCACACACATACCTCGTGATCCGCACAACTTCCTCGTGATTCGCACAAAACATCAGAATTACAGATATACCCATCGTGATGTGTGGTCTTAATTGTGCCACGTCAGTATGTGTGGTTTATTGTGTGGTTTTTTGGGGGTACATAGCAAAGTCCTTTTGAATATCAATTTTAAGCTGACACGAATTATAATCTTAAGAATCAGATTTACGGCAACTATATGTCAGTCTTTTCTCGTAAATCAGCTCATGATCGGACCAACGCAACATGTGCGTGCGCCAAATCAATCCGACTATAAGCTGATTTATACGGACTTTTGGACGGATAGTCTAACATATAGTTTTCTTATATTTATTAGTTTAGCTACTTGAATTGTAGTTTCGAAAGATTGAAACTCATCGGTCGGTAAAATATGGATCGATCTTATCCGTGACTTTATCAGTTACGACGATCGTGTAATAATGATCTGATTACGGATAGAATTTTCTTTAAAAATTGGCAGATTCATAAGTGCTAACATAAAATTTTTCAGTTTTTAATAAAATTTGATTTAAAGATCTTTGTATTTGCTCGGAGTTAAAAGTTTTGTATTTAACTGTTTTCATCTAACTTTTTTGTAATATACTTCGATTCTAAGAGCATTATGTTGTACATGAAGGGTGCATCTATCAATACCACCGTTGAATAATTAGAATTACAATATGAATTCTTTTTTAAACCTTTTAACAAATTAATCCTCCAAAATTTTAAGTTCCAAATCAGTTTCTAATTTTGATGATGTGGACCATGTGGTAGGATAATGATGCCGTAGTCAGCGATTTGAGAAGCCGATTTAAAAATATAAACTGATCAAAAATTGTGAAAGGGGCTGAAATATCTGGGGAATTTTCTTCATTCAATACCTATTTGCCAATTTGTTAATATAAGTTACTTCCTGTAATACCTAGAAATTCTTTTGATATTATGAAAGAAAGGGGCTAATCTGTCTAAATTTTAAACAGTAAAGCTAAAATGTAATTATCCGCATATCTGAACCTTTTTATGAATTGAAGTCCATCAGTGCCACGTGCCGTCGTAGATAACAATGTAGGAAGAAAAGCTGGTCAATTAGGCGAAGATTTTTTTTTAAAGCATATGATGGGGATCGACGCGGTCCAAATTAATATCCGGCGGCAACGAAGTGGCCCCGGTCTTTTTCTTCTTGCCCTTTGGAATCATCAAAGCATATAAATATATAATAAATAAGGATAATTGCATATCAGCCCTCCTAAAATAACAGTCACGCTTTTCAATCCCGAAAAATATAAAAGCGCATGACGTGACGACGCGCAGCCTTCTTAAAGCAACAGTCGCGCGTTTCAGCTCTCAAAAATACGAAAATGTGCTATATGGCGGCGCCCGCGTGCTCCCACTTCAACGCGGAAATATATTTTCGGAAGCTGAAATACAAGACGTAAACTTTGGAAGACTGATATGCAATTAGCCCTAATAAATATCAATAATTGCACTGCAGTTCTCTATATTATTTTAATACCATTTAACTACTTTCAAATTTATTTTTGTATTTTGATTTTTTGATATTTTTTAATATATTTATAATATATTTAAATGAGTTTCTAACATATTCGACACCTTAATATTACTACACCTATAATGTTAACTTTTGACATCGTGGTGCAAACTTTTGATATATTTGTGTTAAAAAATAATATTATAATTGATAGTTAATGACACTCTCTTAATAATTTTTTGCACCATCTTTTAAAAAAATTTAAAAATTTTTAGATCTAAATATAAATTTTTTTTATAATTGGTCCTAAATAGAATACGTTTAGATCTTTTAGACCTCGTGCAAGTCTTCTCTAATAAATACCAAAAAGGACAAAAAAAAAAAAAGAATATAACAATAATAGTAATAATAATTGGATAATTTATAATGATTTTGTACGATGGGTTGGAACTTGGGAGCGCGTAACCCGCCAAAGTTGTATATAATTCCAAGGTCTTGGATCAGACTCCGTCAAAAACCAAACCCTCTTCGGTCCACTTGTTTGGACTCCGTCAAAAACTGAAACCTCTTCCGTCCACTTATTATTAAACAAATTTATAATATAAAATATATGGCTGTAATCAAATATAATAGTTCATCTAATAAAATACTGTAATTAAATACAAATTTAATGGAGGATGATGAGAATTCACTAAAAAATATATTATTAAAACTATTTTAAATTACAAGTAGCTAATAGTAAGGTCTGGTAATGATATTTTTTTAAAGTGATCATTATATAAAATGTCAACATCCTAAACATGATAAGTATTGGTCATGAATTCAATAAATTTCTGTTAATAAATAATGATAATCCCTTATTAATTAATTAATGAAAATATAATAATGAAATAAAGCTATAAATAAAATACAAGTATCATAGTTTTGGTCGGATTAAGTGTTCGGCTAGCTCAAACAACCGGTTAGACCCGTTGTACATGTAAATATTTTTTAGTATTTAGAAAAAGAATTCTGAAGTGTTGGTTTTTATATGTCTATATTTAATAGTATGTAGAGAGCAAACATGCATAGAATTTTTTTTTTTTAAAATTATAATCTAAGCACAGTGATTAAAAATCGTGTGTATTAACATAAAAAAATTTGTAGAAATATTTTGATACTTTATAATGATAATGGATTTGTAATATTTCTAAATCTCTTCGGTTTTAATGTCTTAAAATATCAATCTTTTTTTTTAACAAAAAAACTTTAAATATAAAATTAAATAATATACTAAGATTTATATTTAAAACTTTCTAAAAAATTATGGTACGATCAATTATATTAGATCAGGTTATGAGGTTATGTCAAGAGCAAGGTTTAAAATGCCGGGCGGCACGTGCCGGCTCCGCCAGGATCCGGCACGGCCCTCTTTTCGGCCGTGCCGGCTTTTTTTTTGTGATGTTTGAGAGGTACTGTTCGCTGGGGAAGATGAACAGTAACTATTTTATGTAAACGGGTCGCACAGTGCGACCCGTCTAGATAAAATGGGTCACACACAGGCGCGGTTGCGCCTGCGTGCGACCTTTTTCTTCTTTTTTTTAAATTTCTTTTATTTTTAGTTTAAAAATTTATGTTTAGTTATTTTTTTTTTCAATTTTTTTTAAATATTATATCAATTTGTAATTGGCGAGATTTTCTGCTTGATTTAATCTAACTAAAATTGAAATGATAACATATTTTTTATTTTTTCAGCGCATTAGAAAAAAATGAGAGAGATGACAAGAAAAGTAGCTGCAACTTTAACATATCTTAGATCTAATTGTGAAAATTAAAAAATAAATACTCCGGTATCTTTTTGAAGATATTTGTAGAAAAAATTTAAACTATAATTTATAGATATTTTATATGATATATAATATGCTGGAGCTTGTAATTAGGATATTTGTATTTTTTATATAATATATATTATTGATACGTGACTTAGACATCGATATTTTAGTATTTCATCAATTATTTACACAATAGTATCTTCTTAAATTTATAAAACTATATATTTTTTAAAGTTACTAATTATTTTTAAATATTATATTTTGATAATTTACAAATATTTTTTAAAAAAAAGTAGTACGGATCTGCACGGTCGTCACGGCTCGGCACGCTTCGGCACGTCTCGAGTTTAGAATTTATCGAAATTCGACACGAAACGGCATTTAAAACCTTGGTCAAAGGGAGAGACAAATGATGGCGAGTATATCCACACGGCACCTTTTTTTTTTAAAATTGAAAATGAAAAATCTAGGATTCGACGACTAGATAAGAGCTATACTTGTTTGCAAACTTCTGAATTGTAGCATCTTAGACATACAACATACACACACACTCACTCTCTCTCTCTCTCTCTCTCTCTCTCTCTCTCTCTCTCTCTCTCTCTCTCTCTCTCTATTATATATATATATTTATATAAATTTAATTAGAGGACGGCAAGCTAAACTCAACGGTTGAAAGGATGCCTCTACGATGTAGTAGCTCGAGCCCGCAAAAAAGCACATGTTGGAGGCAAAGTAACCCTAGTTGCTCTATTATCCGAACAAATTAAATCTCATCATATATGAAAATAAAGATAAAAACACTGTTGCAATATCATATTATATATATATATATATATATACACACACACTTGTCTAATGTAAATGCATAGGTCGGCCTTAACGTCAATGGTTAGTCAATCCATTTAATCTTATAAATAAAGTGTGTATATATATATATATATATATATATATATATATATATATATAATATTAATTATTAAATTTGATTTCTATCTTACGATTGAATGCTTAACGGTAAAATGTCCCATGTGTTTGTTTTTATGCTTTGTTTTGAATAAGTCATTCTACATAATAATAATATAATGCTATGATATTTGAGCACTCATTACGTGTTTTATTTTTACATGCGAGATATACTTAAATCGTTACAAGTAGCTAAACATTCCAAATGATGGTTCATAATGGAGAACAATTCCATTTAAACTTTCTTAGCATCTTTAATTATTTTTTATTGTGATAAATGATAGAGTCATAAATTGACAACAAACGGAATCAAGTTAATAGGTTGTATTAGGGAACTTTGTAGTCTTATTTTGACTTAGCATTTCTTATTTTATATATTTAATTATTAAATTAAAGAATAGATAAGCTAAGATTAGGGGCGGCAATAAGGAAAATGTACTCGGCTATCTCACAATCTTCATAGTGCAACATATCGTTCTCCTTTCTATGTGAGTATAGGTATTTTTGCCGAATCATATAAATCTTTAGTTCTGTGTGATTTATTTTTGACGACCGTCTGAACTGCATATTGTCTACTGCCTGCATCCAATTGTGCTAACCAACTGAACAAATACTAATCGGTCATTTCTTCCTTTACTATTATAAAAAGAGATAATTGCAAATCACTCTGTCATTTTGGTTTGTCATTTCGAGTCAACTTTTATCATTTCAATTGTTAAATCAACCTAAAATATACATATATAATTATTTTTTTAAAAGAGTTTTGAATATGAAAATAAAATTTGGTGTACTCTAAAATTTTGGTGTACTCTAAAATTTTGTTTTAAAACTTCTTTAAAAAGGTGTTTTGAATATCCTATTTTACCAATTACAGCAACTTTAAAGTCCTATTTAAAATATTATTTTTTCAAAAAACTTAAATAAAAGAGTCCTAGAATACACATTAAGATTTATTTTTTAATATTCAAATTTTTCGAAAAAAATTATTTATTAATGAATATGCGTTTTGGAGCAATTTTTTTTTAAAAAAAAACGGACGTCAAATTCCTCGGAAAAATTCTTAAAAAAATTAACAAATTTCCTCTTGTCTATTATAGGAATAGAAATCAAATTTAACATACCAATTTTAGTGGAAAAATGGGATTACTATTTATCAATCTAATAATAACTAGGCTTAAATAGGATTTATTTCATCATGACCAAAACATGGTCTGCTCCACCATATCTCCCCGCCGCCTCAGCTGCTAATATCATCCCTCCACGCACCCTTTCCTTTTAGACTTGACTCGCTCCATAAAAACCTGTATATCTTTGCCCGTGTTTCATTCTTATCCCCTGTATATTATAAAATATTATTTTAATACCGATATCTATTTTTGTTTTTTTGTTGAGTTAAAAATTTTGTATAAGATTATCGATTTCGATTTATATTCTATATCTCCTCAAGAAATGCACGATGAGGTCGTCCTTTTCAATTCACATTTGCTGAAAGTTGAGCTCTTGACATATCCGTCACGAGAAGTCTCCGATATATCTTTCATGAGAGACATGCCGGAGTCTTCCAGCATCTACTATCGCTAACTAATTGGGCCAACGCTAGTTGGTTAATTAGAAAAATTTTAGTAGGTTTTACGTATATCTTATTAGTTCCTTCCTATCATGCATAGGCCTGAGTATTCGGATCAACCCGAACTGAATCGACCCGACTTGAAATTCTGAGGACCGATTCGAACCGAATACTTACTAAATTATATATATCCGAACTATTAAAATGCCGATCTGAACCGAACCCGACCTGAACCGAACCTGAAATTTTGGCTTTGTTCGGGTCGGTTTTTCGAATAATTTCGGATAATGCTCAGCCCTAATCATGCATACATTTGCACCTTTATATACCTAAAATCAACTTGAACAATTGAATTTAATATAATGTAATTAATAATATAATTCTATACAAGAATTATTATATTTGAATATAAATCATTAATTTCATCTGTATTCAATATCAAGCTGATCGACAGTTATGACGGACAAGAGTTATCCCAAATAATAGAGCTAGAACATGGTCCATGTGTCCGATGTGAGTCGCAAACAGAAGGCCGATCATAAGTCTCAAAAAGGAAGTATACTTACAGATCCAAACCCTTTTAGGAGTGTCTCATTGTTGGAATTATGAATTGATTTATTCGAATTCAAAATAATATAGATTGGGATCAATGTTCTTGCTAGCAATCTCCTTCCTTTTATATGTAATTGGTTTACACCAATTTGTGATGAATGTAGGACCATACCTCATGTCTTTCTATAATATAGAGTTTCATAATATCATTCTTTTAAATATCCATTATTGGAATTTTATACGACGACGGTAATTTCTGAATTCTATTGAGCAGCGATCGTTGATCATTATTGATCATGAAGTCGACAATTTTAAGTTAACTCTCTGTACCTCATAGCAGGATCTTTCGTTTATAAAATATTTGTGGTCGGATCTCAGAGCGTCGGTCGGTGCAGGATATGAGGATTTTCCGTAAGCTTGAGATTCGTATGTGAGCGTGCGCTCGTATTATGTATCTTATCGTGATAATTTTTTTTTTTTTTTAAAAAAAAAGATAATTTAAGCTAATCATCAATGATAATCTAACGGGATTAATGGAGTGTAGATATATAAAGTAAAATAGTATAAAAGATATGAGAGATTTTTTAAATTATTTTTTAATCTTTAATATAATTTTATAATAAGCGGAAGGTAAATGTTAATACTTGAGTATTATCTTAATAATAAGATAAAGAAGATAATAAATCTATGGTATATCTTAATAACGAGCTGAGTTCATGCCTATTTATATGGTAGTAATCAGCTATTATTATAGGCTTAAATAGGTGACTGGTGTTTGCTGTCCGTATATACTCTATATCCATTGTGGATCTGAAATTAGATTGAAACTTGAGCGAGCTCTCTAGTTGGCTCAAGTAGGTATTTGGTGTTTAGACCGGTGTACTTCATCAAAGACAATAACTAAACAGTTAGGGAGCGTTGCGTATCAGGGTCGCGGTGTTTAACCATTTGCAAGTGAATCCCTTATCTATCTACAATAATGTAAAGCAGAGCTATATCTATATTTTACTGCCACGTGTCCATCCTAAAGCGGTACTATACCACGTATCTATCTTAAAGCGGTGCTATAAAATAATGTGTCTAATCTTCAAGAGATGCAAATACTCATAAAATAATGTGTATGTTCATGAAAGGATGCATATGTTCATGAAAAGATGCAACCATTCACCTCATGAAAGGTTGCATATGTTCATTAAAGGATGCAACCATTCACCTCTATATATAGCAGTTATTACTATTTTTTCGGAACGATTTACTCCCCATCCTAATAATTGTTAAGCTGCAGTGATCGTTCGGTTGTCCAGATATGTTATCAACATACCTATATTCAAGTTCATGTATATCTTATATCTGATAAAATGTCTACTCTAACTTTTATTCAAATTCATGAATATCTTATATCTGATAAAATGTCTACTCCAACTTTTTCCTCTTATTAACTATTGAAATTATCTCCGCGGTATACTTTATTAAACAGTGATATGCATTTCTTCTAACACCTTCTGCTAAAAAAAGGTTCAAATGTCAAAATCCGAAGTTGTTATCCCCATCATCTTCAAACACATTTTGAAGAAGATAGCCAAAAAGATTGAATTAGGAACTACTAGACAGATACAAGCGGATGGAGGATGAAGTTAATATAATGTACTCACCTATTATCTATAACGACTAGCAAAATGGGTGATTGAGGTAAAAATAATTACATGAACAAATATTGGTGCAAAAGTCTTGATATTAAGAATAATTATGTTTCCAATAGAGACAAAGTGGCCTTTCCTATTAAGACGTAGACAATTTTCTATAAAAATATGCTTTGCAATGACAATAAACAAAAGTCAAGAACAAACACTAAAAGAAGTGGGATTGTACCTATCAAAATCAGTTTTTACTCATGGACAATTATATGTTGTTATTTTACGGGTCAAATCACAAAAATGATTAAAAATTCTTATTATGAATGACGACAAATGACAATAGATTTCAAGGATATACAAAAAATATTGTGTACCATAAAATTTTCCAAAATCTGCAAGAGAGTGTAGGAGTTATTGATAATTGTGGATAAGATTAAGAACTGAAGAATTTGTAGTTATACAGTGGATATTATTATATCATCACATCATCTACGGTATGAGGACCTATAAACAATTTTCTTTTAATGTAAATTACAAATATATAATCATCATTTATAAAATAAAAATTTTATTATAAGTGTCAAATATTTAGCATTTCAACTGCTTTAAATAAAATTTATCACTGTATTATAAAATAAAAAAATTATGCTAAATTATTTAAAAATAAATAAAAATTCATACAAATAGTCCGTGCATTGCACGGGTCTTATACTAGTTTTAACTCTAAAGCACTATAATATTTATTTAGAAATATTTTAAAAAAAAATTTAAAAAAAATTATTAATTATATAAAAATCTACTTTTTTGTATCAAAAGTTTTTATAAAAATTCTTCTAAAGAGATAATTTGAGTATTTTGTTTTATGTTTTAACGGGTTATTTACTAATCCGTTAAAATTTTAAATTCTTCAAATATCAACTTAGAAATATATTTTTCTAAAAATTAAATAATAAAATTATAGATCACTTTAATATTTATTTTAAAAAAATATATATTTATATAATAGTTAAAATATTTCTGACAACAATTTTGAACGAAAAATTCATATGTAAAAAATTTGAGATTAATGTTGATATATATATATATATATATATATATATATATATATATATATATATATATATTTTAAAGTAGGGGCTGATAGCATTTTCCTAAACAGTTATTGGTAGGAGCAAGTATTTGGCTGCCTTTTCTTTGCGGAATTTCCCTTCAAAATCACTTATGGTAAAATTGCACCCTCAATACAATAGATCATCACTCATGAGTCAAGACTCGACCTTTCTTTACATAAAAAAGTTCCCATGACATCTAAATTGCTTAATTCTGGGCATATTTGTAGGCCGTTACATTTGTAGGACGAGAATTCTGTAGGCTGTTACATTCGTGTTTCTATTCTTTCTGCTAACAGGGTTTGGTTGCGAGAGGATATATCTTTGAGTTTGATCATGCAAAATTATGATCCTTTCTTTTATTAAGTATTTTTAACTCCATTTTCTAAACACAAATTATAATTTCTCGTAAGAAGATAATGTCAATTACATCTAAATCATACTTAGATTAAAAAAAAAAAACATCAATCCAAATAATTAAACTTAAATGATTACTAGATAAGGTCAGAAAAATGCCGAATTCAAGCCCTAGGATCCTTTGATTCGTTTAAGAAGGGCGAAAGTATATTGGTTAGATTATTTATACTTTAAAAAAAAAAAAAACAAAAAAAATTCAATTTCAACATCCATCTCGCTGTCGAAGTAACCGTAAACATAGGGTACGGCTCATGTTTTCGCAGGGGCACTGTCGAAGTAACCGTAACTAGGGCTGAGCATTACCCGAACCTACCCAAAAAACCAAACCGAACCGACCCGAATAAAGCCAAAATTTCGGGTTCGGTTCGGGTTGATATTTTAATAGTTCGGATTTATATAATTCGGTTCGGGTTCGGTAGTCGAATTTCGGTTCGGTTCGGGTTGGACCCGAATTATCCTAGCGAGTCACATTTTAGTGAGTTTTCGTTGGTTTTATGTGCTAATTTTTTCTTTTTAAACAAAATATTAATATTACAACTATTCGGGTCGACCCTAACCGACCCGAATCCGAATCCGTATTGAATAAAAATAATTTTTTTTATTATTCAGGTCAATCCGAATCAACCCGAACTGACCCGAATTTTAGTCGGTTCGGGTCGGTTCGGGTTGACACGAAATTCGGGTCGGTTCGGGTCTGAAAATATTCGATTTGAGTCACCTTAAGAATTTTGGTTCGGGTCGGTTCGGTTCGGGTTGACCCGAATGCTCAGCCCTAACCGTAACCGTCGATTTTCCTGCTTCCTGCGAATGCAGGAAGCAGGCGAGCCACGCCCCATATTTACGGTTACTTCGACAGCGAGATGGAGGTTGAAATTGAATTTTTTTTTTTTTTTTTTTTTTTTTAAGGCGAGCCGCGCCCCAAAACTATAGATCATCAATAAAAGATATTACAATTGAAGGTAAAATAAGATTCAACAAATATTTTTATGATTTATTTTAAAATTCTCTTTGTATAATAAGATTGAGAATGAGGTGTTTGTTTTTACTTGTGAAGGACACTTAAATAGTTAACACTTGTAAAAGGCTCCAAAAATGGATAGGAAACGGATATCATTTTCATTTAAACAACGTTTTCGTAGGGTGATGTCGATGGTTGGTGCGCCTCTAAAGTCTACATTTGACTTACATTTTTGAGTCTTTTCCCAGATCCAAAGTTTCAGCAATAATTGGCTGCAAATAATTTTATTTTAATATATATCGTCTTAGGTTTTGACGTAGAATAAAAATTAAATTCGGAACCAAAAAAAAAAAAAAAACTAATTCCAGCAATGAACTAGTTATCTCTGTTTTTCCCCTTTTTGCAGAATCTACAATCATAATTATTTTGGTCAAATCACATCCCTCAATATAAAGGAAGTCCGACATAACTTAATTTTATCCCGTACAGTGTTTGTACAATATCCGCTACGGACATAGGGACACGGCGGGATACGTGTCCGACATGCATGATTGGATTTTTGTTTTAAAAAAATAATTATTATTTGTTAAGAGAAATATAATATTATGTAATACTAACAGTATATAGTAATATTTAAATATCTGAAAATGCAATCGCATTTAATAACAACATTCATGCATAGATATAACAATAATACTCTAATTATATATAAAAAATATAATATTTGAGTACATAGCTATATTATATTATTTACTGTTACATATTGCTAGTATTATATAGAATTTACTTCTCTAAATAATAATAATAATTTTTAAAAAAAAATCCGAACGCACCAATCTGATGCTCCTACTGACGTGTCTGACGCGCATATCTTAATTTCTTTTGTTCTACGAACACATCTGATAAATTGTATGTTTCAGGCAGTGTCTATGTCAGATACTATACATGATAATTTTTTTACATATCCATACTTTTCTAGATCAGGGAAAGAATACTGCCGGCTCTTGCATAAGTATATATATATATATATATATATATATATATATATATATATAAAACAGGGGTTTGAATGTGGTAAAGTTTCTTCTTCGGTTATATTATTGCAAAACAACAGTACCAATTGTTTGTTCTGCTTATGGTTTTTAATGTGTGTATGTTTCCTGAAAAATAATAATTTCTCATAAGAAGTTAAAGTCCAGGCTCTATTTTTTTTAAAGACTATTGTGAAAAAATATACACCTATTTTTATACAATTTTTGTATAAATAAATTTATAAATATTATTAACATATATTTTAGAGATATGCTATTCTTCAGGGTCAAAATGACCCTAAAAAAATCATGGCTGATGTGGCGTTATCCACATCAGCCCAAGTATTTAATAAAATACTTGAAAAATGTGTATTCACACATCTCAATATTTTGAAAATATTCATTTCACACTTATCAAAAAAGTCACATTAAAGGTGCTTGTTTTCTAGACATTTAATATCACAAAATAATAAATGATGGGCTGATGTGGACAACGCCACCTCAGCCTTGATTTTTCAGGGTCAAAATGACCCTGAAGAATAGTATTTCTCTATATTTTATCAACTAAAAAAATTTATCTTTCGATCTCAGTAGGTTGCGATCTATATTACTCTCCATCGGATATATATAGAATAACTCTTACGTATATTTATATATCACATTTGTGGAATTTAAATTTAAAATATTTACTTTACAAAATAGAAATTTTATCGTATTCAGCATCACAAGCAAGTATCAAATGATTCCATAAGGCAAATATACTTTTTTTTTTTTAAAAGGAAGGGGAAAAATAAAGAAAATCCAACAATTTAAACAATTGATTGTCATTTTCATTTTGAAGGTATATCCACCGGATTTTTTTTTTTTTAATCCTTAGATGCCCCCATCAAAGTCAACAGTCTGTATTTTTTTAGGATCTATGTGAATAATCATATATATATATATATATATATATATATATATATATATATATATATATATATTCTGAGGTTTTTGTTTCTTGTCCATGAAGGAGACTCGTATTTTTAAAACTTGTAGAAAACTCCAAAATGGAGAGCACCTTAGCATCTTCATCTACATTCATACATTTGGGGTTTATGAGGAGTTCATTCCTATCTTTTTAAATAATAATTTCCTCGATCGATGTATTAACGATTTGAACCTAGATACAATAATTATTTTTATTATCGATAAAATATAAAATTAGCAAATAACTAGGATTTAGGCAGTCATTTCTTCCAACTCATATTTATTGGAATTCGGACATGATGTCGTCGCCTTTCGGCACCTATATCGCTTACCAACTGGCTAACGCTGGTTAGTTGTGTCACCCTTTCGGTAACTCTCTAAAGTGAATAACCGAGGTTTCTATCATTATTATTTTTTACACGGTCATGCGTGTTAGCGAAGTAGACTATTTTATTTTTATTTATTTTTTCCTTTATTTCCAACCAAAGTGGGCGTATGCTGAAAATTTTAATCTAAGAATTTGTTCGCATCTTGATTTAGCAGAGAACATTCAAATGAGCAGCATTGCGACGACATGTATCTTCATTTATTCGCACAAGAACAACATCGCACCCTATCATTTCATCGTATATATCGTGAAATTATGTTATTTTATTATTTGTTGTACGTAAAATTGTTCACATCTGATATATTATATAAAGCTAATCGAGAATATTTAGACATAAATTCAACCGTAAGTAGAATTCTTATAATATTTCGATTGCATATGAAAGCGGATTATTATATTGCTCGTGCTCATCTTGTTGGTGTAACTTCGATGATCTGGTGACAAGAATACCTTCGAGGTTGATGCTTTTGGTGGACTCTCTAAATTCTACGACTCCGACAAATTTATATTATTCTCTACGAGATACAAAAAAAATAAATTTTTTATATTATTATATTATTAATCATTTATTTTCAGAAACGGAGTGAGCACGCTACAGCTCAATCCAGCCGCTTTCTACCCTCAATTAATACTTTAATATTACAATTTATCCTAAAACAACCTTTGCTTGTAGCTTGTGGGTAGAAATTGCTTTTTGCATTATCGGACTCTAATATCATGTTGTAGTCTAATTTAGTCCGGTTTCACTTAAATATCGACTATGCTCCTTAAAGAGTACTTTGATTACCTATTAAATTAGACTACAACATGATATTAGAGTCCGATATTCGGCTTTTAAGCATCCATAAAGATGGCCATCACTGATAAAGTTACCGAATTACCCTTATTACTTAATAACTTTAAATGATGGGTTGTTCGGCTGCAATTAATATTTTGGTTACTAAACATATAATAAAACAAATTGTTAAGAGTTTTACTATACATATAATATATATTTTAAGACTTTAAAGTTCTAATGGATTAGCAAATTAAATTTAAAATATGTTAAGATTTTAGAGTATCAAAATATATTTTTAAAAATATTTTTAAAAAAATTTAAATATAAAAATTATAAATTAAATGAATTTTTGAATAAAATACTTATATAATAATTAAAAATTATTTAATATGAATTTAGAGAGAATGACTGATTTATAAAAATTTGAAGTGAGAGACTAATTAATAAGAAGTTTAAAATCTAGCAGAGTTTATATGCAATTATCCCAAGTAAGAATGGTTTGGCATGGTGATTGGACACGTGGACTCCAGCTGAATCCTTTTACCATAGACAGCTGAACTAACCCTAACCCTAATCCCATGTCCTAAAAAAATAGATTAGTTAGGAATTTTGGGTACACGAATAAATTTGGTAAGTCGTTCTAACTTCTAACTATTCCACGCCAGATTCACATCGTTGGCCATCTATTTTTGTTACCACTTCTAAATAAACATAATTCTCAGCTAACAACGCCTTTCGATTTTATCCTTTTTTTTAAGAAAGTAATATTTTATTTGTTCAAATTAATAGTTATATCGAAATACTCATTACGTCTTAAGTCGAATTCAGTTCCATCTATTTAAAATATATCAAAAAAATTAGATTAATTGCAAGACACCACCTTTTGATATTATCATAAATACTAAAGCATAAAAAATAAAATTATAATATAATTATTTAATAGTTCTATATAATAATTACTATAAATATTATGTGTTTTGTATTCAATAGAAAATTATAAAATCGTCCATTTTTTATCATATCTATATTATTTATATAATTTTTATATTAAAAATTTTACTTTTTATATTTTTTTAAAAAAATTGTCCAATATTGTAACTCACAACCTATCGCATAAATTTTTTTAACTTTAACCACTACATCACTCATCTTACTTATGTCTAAAATAGCTATCACTTTATAACTATAATATATATATATATATATATATATATATATATATATATATATAATATATATATATATATATATATATATATATATAGACTAATCTCCCACTCGACAGGAGCTCGGCTCGCTCCTGTCGGGTCCGTAGCCGTTGGATCGCGGCGATCCGACGGCTGAAATCCGACCCGAGCTCTTTAAAACACGCGCGTGATGTCGGCCGTCGGATCGTCGAGGTGATCCGACGGCTGAAATCGATTCGGGCTCTTACAAAACACGCGCGTGATCTCAGCCGTCGGATCGTCGCGACCGACGGCTGCTGAGTCGACAGGAGCGAGCCGTCGGATCGCGACGATCCGACGGCTGAGATCACGCGCGTGTTTTGTAAGAGCTCGAATCGATTAGTCTATTTCTATTATATATATATAAAACAAAAAATAAAGCGATATCTTAGGACCTGTTATATATTGGATTCGTCCTTGTTTGTGAGTTTGGTTCTTTTAAAACATGCCATGAATAATTCTTGTAAAAAAGCAAGAGACAGGAATTAACGTGCTTCGACTTCTAGGATAGACCTACTCCACCAAAAATAGAGCTTTTTCCTACTTCCAATAAATAAAGTAATAACTACTAAAGCTCGTCCCGCACCGAACAGCCCAGTGGTTGAAAACTCATTTGCGAGCATCAGATCGTATGTTTGAATATTGGCGTCCGTATAATTTTGTTTTCACATGGTATAGATCAGTGGAACTATCTGTGAAAGATCAAAGTACCGTGAAGGATGGATAATTTTTTATATGATATATGAGTAATGTTTGAGCACGTGAATTGGATGTGAATGTCGAACATTGGGGTCAGAGTGAGTGCCGTCTGAGATTTATATGTTATGATAATTGTATAAAATAGACTAATTATGGGCTTAATTTTTTACGTAAATATCAAAGAAAATAAATATAGAGGCGTCAAAATAGAAAAAGAGCTCTATGATCGGCGTGCCAATCCATCCCATTGTGGGATCTGTGCTCTATCTTTAAGAGGAATATGATCATTATATCTAGGAATAACAGTTTTTAGAGGAAATTTGTCAAATAATTTTTTTAAAAGTTTACACAAAAATTATATGTAATAGTTTTGGAAAAATTTTAAAAATTAACAAATTTAATTTTAGTGTGCTTTATATCTTTATATTGAAATTTTTTTTAAAAAAATATTACTAAATAGATGTTTTAAAGCTCTAATTTTTTAACCATTAAAGAATTTAAATATTAAAATATATTTTTAAATTTTTTTAGAAAATATTGAATATAAAAATTATAGAACTCATCAAATTTTATGTTTAATATTCAAAATTTTTAAAAATATATTTTTTAGACTGATTTATTATTATTAAAAAAAAATTATTTTTGAAAAACTACAATAAAAACAGGAACTGATATATAGCTATTGATTGCTTTATTCTTCCGGTCTGTACTCTGGCTCGCTGAGGCACGTTCTACTTTCTAGTAGTAGAGCTTAGACTTAGTGGGCTGACCTGATCCTGATCGATGGTCCCAGTACGAGCTCCACTTGGGCCAGATAGGAGCCCACTAACCAATTTGTATGGACCAGAGATACCATACTAAGGCCTGATAGGAGCCCACTAACTAATTTGTATGGACTAGAGATACCATGGTGAATTGCAACTAGTACATTGGGCTCACTTTTGGCTAACCACACATCATTGGGGTTTAGTCTAAATTAGAGTTTAGTCTAGCTAATATGCATTCAATTGGACATTATTGGACTTCGAACGTGTTTTGATCGAGTACATGTTGGCTTGTTTGGATCAAGTATAGTCGATGTTATCAGATCCGGACCGGACTTTATCAGTTGAACAAAAAATCGATCGTCAAACCGATCGATTAAAATTCTAATTTTATGGACATGCAACCGATTTAACGCAGAAGAATTGTGAACATGTGGCTATTTCGATTGGATTGGCATTCGATTTAATAAATGCTCGATTTATTTGATTCCAATTAGGCTCACAAATGATATAGTTTAATTAACTAGACTCAATTAAAGATCAGTTTGACTTTATTGGAAGTTAATGCTTAGAGTCAAATAGGTCAAGCCGGAGTGAATTGGGTCAATCTAATTAGACTTGATCGAATGAATTTAGCTAAAACTGTGCTGAATACGGTTCAGTTGGATCAATGAGAGTTGATCAAAAGTGTGTCAGCCTCGACCAGAACCAGCTACGCATAATTGAGCTCGAATTGGTGGGTTCGGGGCCTTGTCAAATCTCAAATATCCTGTAATTAAGCAGAAAATCACATAAATCCAACTTTATATAAGGAAGAAATGTAAAGTCTTTCTTTTTCAAAGCACATAATCCAAATACTCCATAAGAAAGAATCTAATTCTTCAAAATTGCAGACGGTGCTTGACAGGAAATCACCATTTATGACAGACTTACATAGAAGAACTTTAGAATATTTAATCAAATAACAAGAAATGTATTTCTTTTAAAAAATATAAGCGGGCTGCGTGCAAGAATCAGATTCTTAGAACATCGGGGGGTGGCGGGATGTCTATTCGCACGTGCGATCTCTCACGTACAATAAGTGGCTTCGTTCGGAGATTGGCTCAAAAAGTCTTCTTCCAGGTTAGGCGCGTATAGTTCAAGACGGCAATACCGGTACCTAAAAAATTTCTTATTCATCAAAACAAGATATAAAACAAGGGGCTGTATACGAGCTCAACAAGTAGGTATTTATTTACTTTAATAGTGGTTCTAGGTTTGGTTTCTAGGATAGACCTACACCAAAAAGAGAGTTTTTCCTACTTCCAATAAATAGAGTAATAAATAGGTAGAAAGGTTTATCCTGATAGCCCAGCTTGGTGCTTATCTTATGAGCGCCTGATCAGTGAAGGACAGTCCTGCGGCTGGGTGCTCATCTTATGAGCGCCAGATTATAAGTTTGAATTTTAGCATCTGCATAATTTTAATTTTACAAGAAATAGATCAGTGGATCAGTCCGTGAAAAGTCAAAGCATTAGAAAGATTGTACAATTTTCGATTTAATATATGAGCAACGTTGGAGCATCAGAAATGATATATAATTCATAAATTTTAATACGATTTATAATTTTCGTGTTAAATTTTTTGTTTTACAAAAAAATTTTAAATAGGTATTTTGATACTCCAAAATCTTAATGGATTTAAAACTATTTTTAAATCTGCTAAAACATTAGAATCTTAAAATATTGTATATAATATTTATTTTATAAAAAATTTAAATATCGAGATTGTAATCCAGTTAAAATTTATAACTTTTCTATTCAATTTTTTTTTTTTTTAAATGACTTATGTTAGGAATTTGGTACAGTCGTCTCTACCGTACCCGGAACACTACTCCCTCCAGAGTAGCTAGCCTAGTAGCTTATAGTTTCCACAACACTTTCCAAAAGATTTGAGGTTATACAACGTAGTATGGAGAAAAACTGAGCTTTAGTGTAGAGAAAGATTTGAAGCTTTTTAATTGAGACGAGTATGGAGCATGTTTTCTAGTACAAGGTAAACAACATAGTATAACTTCATTTTATTTTATTTTTTTATTTTTTTTTTGTAAGCGAGTATTATATTAGAACATAACAAAATTTACAACAAGTTTAGGCTCAAAACAAAAAGAGCCACAATCACTTTACAAACCCAGCAGTAGAAACAAGAAGCAGTAACCAAATTGAAAAGGAACTCCTACGAATGCAAAACTGTTTTTTACAAACTCAAAATCAATTCAACAGCCTCTAATCATCAGATTTGTCAAGGCCTTCCAATATTTCAGTTCTTCCAAACAATAATGCTCCATGCTGGACAGCAGAATATTTCAGTTCTTCCAAGCAATTCAACAGCCTCTAAATTTACCACCAGAACAGCAGTCCAGTAGCTAACTGGACAGAATGCTCCAGCTGCAAATCAACCAAAAAACCAGCAGTACCCAAATTCCAGATAGTAAAAGATGCTCGATAACAGGCTTATGCACGAATGGGAAAACATTGGATCAGGTATAAGTCCAAGTATGAGAAGATAAGCACCAGAATTTAAAAAGAGACTAATCCTCTTAGATGGCATAAAAAACTTTAGCTAAGTAGATTATTTTTGAAAAAACATTAGTTCATGAGAAAATTCCTCAACCGTGCCCAAGCATCATCTTGTCTTGTACAAGCAAGTTAAGGAGGTAACCTTTAACTCTAAAGAGCACCCACATAGTTTCCAAAATCTTTTTCGGGAAGATCAAATGATCACTCTAAATCCCTCAATCTTTTTTTTTAAATGATCACTTTTCACACTTTAAAAACTTAGCTTTCTACATTTTTCGCAACAAGAAATAGTCAATTCAGAACATCACTGGTTGTCCCAAAAACTTCTAGGGAAGTTTGTTCTAGTTATGGTAGATAAATTATGCTTGTAGCAAGCCTATTTATTTGTTCGATTGCCGTATAAATTTATGAATAGCGTTGTGCATGAACTTTTCTAACGAATAAAGCTTCTTCTAAAATAAAACCACTGAAGTAATCAATATTTTTCACAAAATTTATCACATACGCTTGTGCATATGGGGTTTCTATACGCACGAGCGTATGGATTTTAAAATAAAAATTATGATTATTTTTTAAAAAAAAATTAAAATAAAAATTATAGATTTTGATAAAATTTACAATTTTTCTGTTGAAATTTTTTTTCATAAAAAGAATATTTATAAATAGATATTTTGAGAACTCGAAGTGTTTCTAAAAATAATTACAATTATTTTTTTTATCTTTTCTATATGCACGAACGTATGTGATGAACTAATTTGACTTTACTATTTTTTTTAAAAAAATAATTATTTTTTTACCTTTTAAGCAAACCCGAAAATTCGGGCGGAGGGCTAAGAGTAACCCTTCAGATAGCATAAACAAAATGAAAGCAATACAAATAAACTTGTCTAAAACGAAGAGGGGTAAAACCCTAATCAATTATCCTTTAAACAAGCCTCAAGGAATCAAATAAAAAATATAACGGCGTGGAGGGAGATTAATTCAAACTTAATTAGTCATTTACAATAATCATCTAAAGAACTGAAAGAATGAAAAACAAGCGGATGCGAGGATTGATGTTTGCCTCACGAAAGATGTGTTAATTGAAGCCTCAACTTGCCCTAGTAGGATTTTCACTTGTCGTAAATCTTAGAAAACCACCCAAGATGATTGATTATTTTCAAGCCAAGACAAAAAAAAAAAAAAAAAAAAAAAAAAAAAATCCGATTCCACTTCTAAAGAGAATGAAAATCCAAAGTAAGACAACGTTCCAAACCTATCCACATGGAGAAATAGGGACTTGAACTTTATTTGTTTTTGAGAAGTTTTATAATATTTCGGGCGTAAGTTTCGAAACTTACGCCACACATATTAAAACTGACATTTAGAGATATGTTTTGAAAAAAAATTCAATTATAAAGTTGTTCAGAAAAATAAAATACATAAATTTGTTGTTCAAATTATTTTCATAAAATATCATAATATATGTCAAAAATAATTATCAAAATATAGTAGCTGAAAATCAATTTATTTGTCTATAGTTATTTATCGATTTATTTGGTATTATATTTAAATTATTTTTAAAAATAATTTACACTATAAAAATATAATTTATTTTTCTGAACAACTTTGTAATTGAATTTTTTTTCAAAAAGTATTTCTAAATATAAGTTTTAATAAATGTGTAAATTTCGAAATTTATATACTGAGCATTATAAAATTTTCCATTTGTTTTTAAGGATCGGGAAGGAAATTGAACCGTTTATAACAGAGCTACATCTAGAGAAACGAATATATCCGAAATAAAAAAAGTAGCCGCAAATAATCCAACCTCTAGCGAAGTCGAATTGACAGCATACAGGAATCAGATTCTTTTATTTATATCAACTTTGTTAAAGCACTCCAACCAAAACAATCTATAAAAAGGTGGTCTGATCACAAGAAAAATATAAGTTAAAGCAATCAAAAGCTATAAGTTATTGTTCCCAAAGTCGCCGGAAATCAACGCACCAGAAAAGATGTCGTTCCACCACCGTGATGACTACGACTACCAGCATCACCACCATGACGGCGAATGGCGCGGCGCCACCACCGAGGAAGTAGTCTACGTGGAAAACAACCGCCCTTATGATCACCACCACCACTACGACGAGCCTCACCGTGAAACCGTTGTGGAACGTGTGGAGACGGTCGTGGAAGACGGCGGACACCACCACCCGCACGGTGAGTATCGCCGTGAACGTTACCATGACGATGGATGCGGTGGTGCTGCAAAGTTTACTGTTGTTTACCGTGATAATTAGATGAAGTGATGAAGAGAGTGCTTTTACTAAGTAGGGTTTAAGTATAAGAACGTATGTAAGTGCATGCATGGGATCGTTGGTTTGTATTACGTCGATGAACGTAAACAGACTAGCATATAAATAACGCCATGCAATTATATTACTACAAAGTTGAAATAAATTAATAGAGCTGATACTTCATAAATACCACTTTTGCAAGCTTCTTATTATCTTCTCTTCCTATGCTATCATGTGATAAACTTGAGGTAGGTTGTGATCTGTACGTTATATATATATATATATATATATATATATATATATGACCTAAATAAATATTTGACAGGTGGTAGCTAACTAGCGGCTTAAAACTATCATTTTAGAGATAGAGATTGATTTTGCAGAGTTATATGATCATATGATCTTATATTCTTATTCATTCTTCAAGTTCTGTAATTGGTTCCACCTACAACAAATTTTCAGCCGACAAATTTTTAGCTTGTCCGAAACACTACTTAGTTGTCCGGAACACTTTTTAGCTAGCGATAATGCTGAGATAGCAAGTCCAAACACTACAACCTGAATATATATCATGATACAAATGCTGGCAACACTTTATTAGCCGTAACGAATACTAAACTAGCAATCTGGAATATTTTGAGTTTCCGACCGTGAGTTTTTTTTGAAATTGATGAAAAGTCAGAGACAATTGTACGGGTTTTGAAAAATAGCGACAATTTTGACATTATTCCTAGAAAACAGATATCGTTAGTTTGCAAAGTATGGCAAAACTCGCCAAGTTGTAACCTGCTAGAAATATAAATTAGTTGGAGATTCATTTAGTTAAAATTTGATATAATATTATTACGATTTCTTATTAGGCGGGCTATCTTTTCCTTAGTTGTTAGGTTTATATTTGTACTTCTATAAATTAAGGTCATGCATTTCTACTGTAATATAAGTCTACATTAATAACATTGTTTTTTTAATTTTTTCTATATGGTATTAGAGCGGGTTCCAAAATCTTAGCCATCATTACTATTATTCGCCTTGGCACCACCGCCTCAGGCGGCAGCACCGCCATAGCCCTTAGGGCACTGTTGATGTTGAAATTCTTGCCTCCACTATAATCTAATTCGCTCAAGATTTGTTTGATAATTGCTGCTCCTGTCACCAAATATATCTTGTCGTTTTGTTCGTCTGTTCATTTTTTGGCATATATTCATGCCTATACCTGGCCTATAATTTTTTGGGTTTTACCTATATTTTCTTGGTCTCTATAATTTGACAAGCTTTTTGGCCATTTCTCAACCCCGTTCTTTCTTTTGGCAATATCTTTTTTTTTTTTTCAATGTTATCAAAGCTTATTTTGTTCACCATATGGGCATGTTAGAAATACAAATTAGCTGGAAATTTATTTGGTAGAAGATTTATTTTATTTATATTATTAGAATTTCTTATTAGGCACGTTATCTTTTCCTTAGTTGTTAGGTTTATTTTTGTACTTCTATAAATTAAGGTCACATTTTTCTATCATAATGCCAGTCTACTATAAATAAAATTATTATTTTTTATATTTTTCTACTAGCCCTAGTTCTTCTTTATCATTTTGCCCTATAGTACTATTATCACCATTGCCGGTAGGCCGTGCCTCCATCAGCAACATCAACTTACGTCCGGCGACCACTTTGAACTCGTCCTGCAACCTAGCTTGCTCTCGCCTTCGTCGGTGGTTGGCGGTGGCATTTTATGCAATATTGGCATCTTTCATATACTACATAATAAGCTATGTATCTTCCCAAATAAATAAATAAGTAAATAAAACAAAATAAAAATAGAAACCAGTTTGATGGAGAACCTTTACCAAAAACTATCAACCCATAACCCTGATGGTATTATTTTATTTTATTTTTATTTTTTTTCGGTTTCAAGTAGGCTCTGGTTTACTCCACTAGGCAAAAATCTACCCCCCTTCCCGACGAGGATTCAACCCCCTCTCTACTGAGAGGGATTTGAAGTGCCATCCGCACTAACTATGCGAGGCGGTATTATTTTATTGAAGTTGGCATTGAACTTTATATATATATATATATATATATAATATATATATATATATATATATATATATATATATATATTGCTATATATATTGCTCAAAGTTAAACTTAATTTTTGTAGAATTTCGTATGTGCAATTTATTATCATTTTAGTTAAACTTAATGTTTTTTTAGCTAAATTGAAGTGATCTTTAGAGGGGTGAAAAAGGAATGATGTAATTAGAAATTTTAAAAAGTAATTACACTCTTGAGATATCAATGAGCAGACAAATGGGCTGATTTCCATGCAACCACGTAAAGTTGTTGTTGGCCCGGCCCATACGAAGGACATACTTCTGCTTATGAGCTAAACTAATGCCAACGAATCTCTCTCTCTCTCTTTATATATATATATATATATATATATATATATATATATATATATATAATCGGTATCAAAGTAGTTGAGTGACATGTGGCATATCTTATAACTCACAATATGCCACATGACATCTCTACTATCTTATAACTAGGTTTTTACCCGTGCTAAGCACGGGACTATAAGATTTTAAAAAAATTATATATTATATAATTTAAAAGTATAATTAATTATGTAATAAAAAGTTATAATATTTAAATATTACAATAAATTAAATGCACATGATTATCTGATATTTATGACAGCTATAGAATTTGACAGTAAAAATAGTTAAAGGGATTAAGTTAAATATAAGTACTCACCTTGAGTAGTGGCTGCAGTCCTAACGTGCTTAGCACTTGAAGGTTGATCCTGCAAGGATAGACTACAAAGTTAGACTTCAATATCTCACTATAGGATTTCAATTGTTAACAAATTAAAAGAAAGAAGTGAAACTTACATATAAACCCATGCATCTTTATGTATGTTATAAATAAGTCTATCATTTTTAATTTGTTAAATTTTCAAGTTCGAAAATATCTATTTAAAAATTTTTTTAATACTAATTTATAAATCACATCAAAATTATTTTTTAATTCAATTTATAAATAGATATTTTGACACTTTAAAGTCGTAGCATGTTAGTGAATTAGTTTTTAAACTTAATAAAATCTTGGAACCTCAAAACATCTAGTTAGTGAATTTTTTTTAAAAAAGTTTAATATATAAAAATTATAAATCACATCAAAACCTATTTTTATATTCAAATCTTTTTCAAAAATATAATATAATAGTAAAAATATTTTTAATATAAATTTATGATAAGAATTGATTTATGAAAATTTTGAATTCGTGGCCGATTTATAAACAGTTTTAAAATCATGAACTTACATGCAATTACGCATAATAGAAATCTTACACAGTAAAATGCCTCAGGGTAGCAACGCCTATAAATAACCGGTGAGCCTATTACCTTCTGGCGTCGAAAGAAACTTTACTGCTTTTTGTGCTTGCTCTTCCCTCATGGGTTGTGAAATCGCGTACGTTGGTTTCCCTGAGTTATCAGTGACTGCTTCCGGTTGTACTTCTTGCATGTTCGCTTCAAATGCTTTGCAAATTCACATTCTATAATAACTGCGTAGAAACAACAATATATTAAAAATGTTCAGCTTTATGTTCAAGCAAGATTTGAATCACGAATCTGAGTATCAAAAATATCGTTTCAACTACTTTGAAAAATTAAAATTCTATAAGTAGTGCGCAGAAACAACAATATAAAAAAAGATTGAGATTGATGTTCAGGCAAGAATTGAATCGCAATCTGAATATCAAAAAGATCTATTGAGATTGCGTCAAGGAGAGAAGGAGACCACTTGGGAATGAAGACTTATAGTGAGAGAGCGGCGGAGGGGATTCAGATTTGCTCGTCATGGATGAGATCATGGAGCTTTGGAGCGTAAGGTCAGTTGCATAAATTAGTTCTTGATTTATAGTAACGTATCTATGCAATTAATAGATGCATCAGTTTTATCACAACTTTTAATGTCAACTTAAGTAGCGTTATATGAAGAGATCAGAACCTATTTTACGCATGCTCTGTGCAGATGAAGAGGCTTGAGAGGAAAGTAGTACAGAAGTAATAAGGCCATGTAATATTAAGGAATAAGGGACACGTGGCAAATTTTAAAGATTCATTGGTCTGCCACGTGGTATTCAATCGTAGATTTACTTTACTTTACATATATTATAAAGATTTGACTTGTGGCACACTTAAACATAATAAATATGTAATTAATTACATCATTAATGAGAGTTTTGATTTAATGCACATTTAATATATTATTAATAATTTAAAAAATATAAAAAATAAGTAGAATTAATAATATTTTATTTTATTTATATTAAATAAAAATTATAATAATTTCGAAAAGTTTGAAAGGTCATTTTTAAATTGTCAATAATCTATATATAGTTATATTCAATATATATAAAGGTATGATCAAAATCGTAATTTTAGGTATATTATTATGTATTTATTTTTACTCTAATAACATGAGATGAATATAATATAATATTTTAATAAAATAAATATTAATTTATATAAAATTAATATATATATATATAATTTAAATATATAATAAAAACTATATAAATATTTATAAATATATAAAATTGGGTGGTCAACAGTTGCACCATGTGGTATCTTAATGACTTTCAGTGTGTAATTGGTATTTTTTTTTTTATTAAAAAAGCATATGATATCTTTATTATCTGTTAAGCGTTTAAAAATCACGTAATTAATTTAAAAAAAATATAAAAAGCCTAAATAATAATAACTTTATTAAATAACAGTTAGTTTATAAAAAATGATCTACACACATACGTAACTATTAATATAAAAGTGATAATATACAAATTTTATAATAAGATTAATTTAATAAAATTATCCATATTTTAAAACAAATTATATATATATATATATATATATATATATATATATATATATATATATATATAACTTGCTATCATAATCAATTCACGTTATTCTCAAATAATTTTATATTTTATATATTACAAGTAAATTGTCTTGCTCTAATAATATGTGATAAATAAAATAAAAACTTTATAAAATTAATTATTAAATTTAATAATAAAATATAAAAATATAAAAAAAATAAATAAACATTTTCGCTTTATATTTATAACTAATATCTGTGTATCGTACAGGTGCAAAACTAGTATAGAAAAAGATTGAACTTTTGTGATGTTTGGTTCTGATGTTAGAATGGGAATGAGAATCCAGATTGGGAATGTGCTGAAATTGGAATATGAATGGATGATGTTCTTATCTTAATTGGTTTAATAAAAATAAAAATGTGAATCGATATATCTATATATTATTATGGAAAGACTTGGAATAAACCAAAAAAAATCATAACTAATGGAATTATATTTCCATTGGAATGTGATTATTCCTAACCCGACAATTATAACAAAAACCAAATTATAAATGGAATAATCTTTATTTTCGGTGATAATTTTTTTAACCAAACACCAAAGTTTATGCACTTCTCTTTTGTTTTTTTTAAAAAGAAAAGCTGAGATAGGTGAGTGATCCACCACACAACCCTTCATAAATACAGAAAAAAAAAAAAAAAAAAAAAAAAGAAGAATCCTAACTGAAGAATTCGAACAATACTTCTCTTAGAACTCTGCCGTCTTTCTTTATCGCTTTTCTCAAAGATCAATAATTCTATGACATGAGACTTGTAGCTTATAAAGTAGATGGCTCAGATTCGGATCTTGCAATCCAACCTATAATGATGTGAAAATTTATCAATGTATTATTTGAAGAAAACACATACATTGGAGCCATTAGAGATTAAAAACGATGATTTTCATTAGTAAAATATAGGTCGGGCTCACCATTAAATTTTGCGGCAGTCGTACAAAATATACTTTTTACTAGATCGGGGCCAATATTAAATTTTGCGATAATTGTACAAAATAAACTGGTTACGTATAGAATTTCTCTCCGATAATTTGAAAAGAAGAGGATCGATTATTCACATATATAAGTACGTCATAGTTTTTGAATAATGCTATCACACAATTTATGACAAAGTTTTAAGTTGCTAAATTTTCATCCATCCTTTGGATCTTGATCTTTGAGCTCTTTTAACTCAAAACTCTTAAACCTTCAAGTATTTTTATAATCTTTATTAGGTAAAGGATTAGGACAGGACATTTGCATTAAAAGCTTACGCATGCGAATATGTGACCTATCGTATTAGAACCTCAGTGTCCTCGATGTTGTCATTGCGCATCGAACTTTTAGATGTAGCCGCCAAAACAACATATTCAACTTGTCCTTGTACAGAATCTGATCCTACAATAATATAAGAAGGAATCCAATTCTTTCTTATCATTATGGGAACTCTAGTTTTCAAAAATTCTATAAATAGAACCTAAATGCAAGCACATAATCCATTCCAACCTTCCCCCTCAAAAAAGAACCCCATCAAATTTAAAGGCAGCAGCAATGGCGTACCGAGAGAGCAACTACCACCATGACTACCCGAAGGTAGAGGAATTCCGGCGTGTCGAAAAACACACTTTCGTTGAAGACAATAAGCTGCACCACCACCACCATCACGGCCATCCTCGTCATGATAACGGCTATGAAGAAAGTATCATCGAACGCATAGAGGCAATCGCTGAGGAGGAGAATATTCCCCTTCACACCCAGCACCATGCTTCTCGGTACGAAGATTCTGGCTTCTATGAACATGGCTACGGTGCATGGGATCGAAAAAATGGCTACAACGCACGTGGCCTGCGTTACTGAGCTATCGCTTAGACTAGTCGGTGTCTTAGTGAGTCTGATGTACCACAAATATTAAATAAGCACCGACTCTTATTGTAATGTATATACATTTGTATTGTCTGAATAAAGCAGTTATTGAGTCAGCTCTCTCTCTCTCTCTTAATCAGTTATTGATAGCTTTGATTACATCAGAGTCCTGATAGCTCTGATGTATAGCAATGGTCTAGCCCAAATCTCTGAAAGAGAAAGCTGAGAAGCGTCGAAATTCCAAGACATGGATAGTAAGTCATAAATCCATAATGATTCGAGTGTTTCGGTTGTAAATGTGTATTCAACAAAGTTGCAAACTTTGAAGATGAGGCTCGCGGAGGCCGGTAAAGGTCCCGACGGTCATGTGATGATTCACCATGGATGCTTAAGGAGGAGTGGTCATCCATAAGGATGGCAATTAGATGGATACTCAAACCCGAAACCCGAAACCCGAATTTCGAAATGTATACCCTGTCGGCTATCCTACTGCGGGTACCAGCTTAATGCACACATGCTTCTAAATGGACCACCTTTTTCACCCGGCTTAACTTATCCCCCCCCAAAAAAAAAAATCAATATACTTTATAAATAAATAATGAAACTAAAACATAATTATAATTTAATCTATCGGTGGTAACAAGATAATATAATTGCTAGAATTTTATGCCTATATATCAGTTCGACTCAAATTAACAAATTTAGAATTCCTTGTAGGAATTTGAAAGGCAAATATTAAAAGATTTTTAACATAATTGTGAACTGGATTATAATAAGGGAGAGTTGCGTTTAAGTCCAAAGTTCTAAGTTTAATTGCACTTGGGTCATGGGCTAAGTTTTAATTGCAGTTAAGTCATTCTGCGGAGGGTATCAAAAGTTATTAAAAAGGTATTAAAAGTTATCAGAAAGGTGTCAATGTGTTATTTTTTATCAGAATGGTGTTAAAAATTAATAAGAAGGTGTTAAAAACTTACTAAAAGATGTCAAAATATAAGATATTGGATGCATGTCGGAGGTGTTAAAAACTCATCTGAAAGGGTTAAAAACTCACCGGAAGGTGTCAAAATGACTAAAGTGTAAAAAAATTTTGGAGAGGATTTAAGTGATATTAAAATAATATGGAGGGACTGCAGAGCAATTATCCGTTATAATAAAATCTCATCTATAAATATGTCTGAATTTTTAGAATTTGTGTATGCCGAAATATTTGTACTTTGATTAATAAATTGATATATATATTACTTGATTGGCCGATCTAAGTATTGCAATAAATATGAAAATTAAAATTTAGTTAACGCTAAGCTTCCCCTTATTGTACTTTTTGGAAGGATCTTCATCATCTTCTTCGTTTTTTTTCTTTTTTATTTTTATTTTTGGTTGTTATTGATTTCTTTTTCCGGTCCAGCATGCGAAAGAGTTTAAAAAGAACTACCAGCTAATGAGTACGAAACCTGAGAGAAAGGATGGATAATTGTCAAGTTGTTAAAAAAAAAAAAAATACAATTTGGAGAATTTTTTAATGTAAAAATACCTATTATTATTATTTCGCAAGAGCTACTTATAAAAAAGCAGTACAGACCGGCGTCCTCCACTGACCGAGCCAGCCTGCATGATTTGTCTAAGCTAGTATTCTCAGCTCGGCCTTGACTGCTCTATAACACGGGCAGCGTTCGACTCGCATTATTTTTTAATGTTTAAATCCGTTTGTACAGTTTATCCGGACCAAGCTACGTATATCCATCCCAATTCTAAATTATTAAAAAATAGAGAGACTTATATATCAATTCCTTTCTTGACATTTTATTTATGAATAAACTCTCGTTTATTATTAATTATTTTGGATACTCTAAAATATCTATTTATAAATATTTTTTAAAAAAATTTCTAATACAAATGTTATGGATCATATCAAAATATTTTTTTATTCAATATCTTTTAAAATGATATTTCTAAATTGCTATTATGAAGTTCTAAAATATTAGCATATTAATTTTAAATGCACTATAACTTGAAATTTACAAATATTTTTTTTAAAAATAATATAAAAATTAAATTATATTAAAAAAAATTAAATTTTTTTTTAAAAATATTTATATAATAGCTAAATATTTATAATATAAATTTTGGATCGAAGCTGATATGCGAAGTCAAAATCAGTGGTACCTGATTTCCCTAAAAAATATCACTGCTAAACGCTAATCGTGCATTGTCCTTATCTAATCCCAAATTTAACAAATACCACCCTAAACGTCAAAAAATCAAAATTGACCCCGCTAAGCAACAAGCTTTGGGCGTAAGCTGTATGCTTGGCAGAGAAGCTAACAAGTTCTCTTCCACAGCCTATAAAGTAGCAACTCTGTATGCGCCTTCTACTCTGCTCAGATCATATTCGTCTCCCCCTTCGCTTCACCACTTCTCTAATAGATCGCATAGTAATCTAGGGTTCTATAGGGTTGGAGAATCATGGATCGCAACTCGCCTAGCGGCTCTAATTTGGTCATCAAGGTAACCCTCTCTTTTGTTTAATTTATCTTATAATTAGAGTTTACGGTAGTCTACTTGATTAACTTTACTATGGATTATTACTTCGCTTGATTTGTTCTTCTTCGGTTATTATCATGTTTGGATCAATTCGCTTGAAAATCTACTGTTTTAGTTGTATATATTTAATTTGGTTGACTACCATGTATTTAGGAATACCATGTTATATGTCTGTTTATCGGTTATGAACATATGTTGTGGCAATTTGAAGTTAGCCATTCGGTTGGTAGTTGCTGATAAACAAAGGAGAATTTTATCTGATGATTTTTTTTCTATAGCCTACTGAGCACTTTGCACAAGATGGCAGAAAGTTAATAGCTCAAGAAGTGTGCTATAAACAATCTCTGTATTAGAGTATTGCTTGACCGACATTCCACAATGTAATAGTGATAGTAATCGTCTCTTCTCTTTGACACAGTGATTGCTCCATTACATCTTTTTCCCCCGTTACAGCAACCTTGAATAGGAGACCATAGCATTGCTATTGGTTCTCTTGGACTTATAAGATCTATATTCAATTTATAGTCTTATTGTAAAACACAAATATAAGTTATTAGGATATTATGATACAGGTCAAGTCATGTATATGTCTTTTTCTGGTGCTGGTGATAATTTTCTTGTACATGATATGCCTTAACAAATATAGCTGCATGTGAAACTACATTTTTGCAGTGGCATACAAATGTGATTTTATCGATCTTTCTTGCCTGATGCTTGTTGATCAGGAGCAGTTGATCTAGGACACATGACCTTTTGTTCTATGACATTTCTCATTGTGTTCTTTCAGTCTCACATGAAACATCTCATCTTCAAAGATGCTGACCTTCTATCATTGCAGTGTTAGTTAGTTTAGATAGAAAATACGTAATTTGACTTTATCTTTAAAGTAATTTGTACTAATATTTAAGCAACTGAAGTGTTTCTACCATCAGTTTTTAAGATGTAATTTTCATGTATTGTCTTACATTTCCTACTCAAAAGAAATGTCTGATTACCTTGAGAACGTATGATTCTTTTAAATAGACAGATGATCTCATATACTCCAAAGTTTAGAAAAGTTAGATTTATACCATTCATCTGATCTCTGCAAACTGCTTGAAGTTTCTTTTTGGCCTTTAATAAGCTTAGGAAGTTATTTTTGGTAAAATTGCAATTAAAGACGAGTGGATATTGATACACAAGTAAACATGAACCAGTAACTTATAAATGAGTTGAACCGTGCTCGAGCAGGTTAGGCTCGACAAAAGTTGTCATACTAAATATTGAGCTCATTCACAGCTTCAAGTCATGCTCAAACTTCGTTTGTTTATGAGTTCACTTATAAAATTAGTGTTAAATTCTAGGTTGAGTTAATCGTGATTTTGAGCTCAAATTTTGGCTAAATGATTGCAGCCCTACAAGCAACACTTTTAACAAATTAGTCTTCAAAGTTTTACATATTTATGGTGTAAACAACCGAATCATAAACCTCAAAGGCTCGTCTCTTTGAATTTTTTTTAAGGCTACGGACCATGGAGACCTATACCAAGCTGTTTATGAGCGCAACTTGGTTATGGATTGATTTCAAGGAGGGCAAAATCTTGTTTATTAGACAAGCTGCTTATATGTGGCTGAGTAATATTTCACGTCTCTTTTAAGAGTGTACACTAAAAATGCTACAAATACACCACATGATTATCCCTTGGCGTGCAAGGTAGGGAGTGATATTGGAGTCTACAATTTGTAAATAGGTGTCGGACTATTGTTATAAACAATGTGCTAAAAGGACTCCATCTAAAGAACAAAAGATCTTCGAAATGTTAGGGGATTATTATCTACCTGGGCATTTGGGATGATACTCTGCCAGGGAGAGCTACACATTAGTCAACATAGTTATGACCTGTATCAGATAATGTCCAGACTAATTTTCTTGTTATGTGGAACTCATCAATGATTCTCCTTTCATGCTTAACATACATTGCAAGACTTTATGGAATTTCTTAATCACCTTTCTGTCTTATGCAGATTATCTCTGGTACATAACATTATATTTGTTCTCTGTGAAGATTTGTCCATTTAGGTTTTGACGTGTTTGTGATGCCTTTCTCAAAGTCACTGTTTTCTTTATCTTCCAGGTGCAACATGGTGATACTCTTAGGCGCTTTGGTGCCCGTGTCCATGAACAAACTATGGATATTGACATGGCGAAACTGAGGGCAAAGATTGATAGCCTCTTTAAGTTCAAACCAGAAGCTCAAATCGCTCTTACTTACACCGATGAACATGGTGATACGGTTGCACTTGATAGTGATGATGAATTGTGTGATGCTGTCATCTTGCAGAGCTTGAATCCGTTAAGAATTAATGTTCAGGTGGTATCAGCTGATCCCAATGATGGGAAAGTAAGCACGGAAGCTTCAGGCTTGCCCCGAATTGGTACACAACCATCTCACTTTGTTGCTGTTTTCAGTGAACTGTTAAAATCTGTTCCAGAGCCACTTCTTGGTACAGTTGCTAGCGTTTCAGATGATGTTTCCAAGGCTGCATCATCTCCTGTACTGGCAGAAATTTTCCACCAGTTCTCTAAACTGGGATTCCCAACTGCAAGCCAGCCTTCTCCAGCTCCAAGTGGATCATCAGTTTCTCCTGGGGTTACTTCTACTGGTCTCCAAGATCTTAATATAAAAGACACACCAGAAGCAGTTGATCAGCCAACTTTAAATGGTCAAGTTAAAGAAAAGCTTAACAAACAATCTGAAAGTGGTAACTTGACTGACGATATCAACACCCAAACTGCAAATGCAGAAGTCAATGTGGGTAAAGTTCATGCTACTCAAAATGCAGCTTTTAGTGATTTGCTTAGCTCTGGCTGGACATTTGGTAATGTGGGTAATGAAAGTGTTCTTGGAGGCAAGCGTGAAGGAAAAGGAAAAGCTGTGGTAGATGGTGATGTCTCTGTACCACGAGCAGCCTTTCCTTCTGAGGATAAACAATCACAGAATTCTGGGACTGCATCGGTTGACAGTGAGTTACGTGATAGTGGTAACAAACAATCTCCCTTTAGCTCAGCTCCCATGGTATCACAAGTACCTCCCAACACTCAGCCTAGCTTTCCTGGTTCTACTGGAATAGCTTTACCCGACATTCCCTTTCCCAGTGAATTCATGTCGCCGATTCATCCTTATGGAAGAGCTCGTAGCCACAACAGCAGTGCTTTCCGCACTTTCCATAGGGGCATCTGCTGTGATGGTTGTGGAATGCATCCAATCATGGGTCCACGCTTCAAGTCCAAAGTGTAAGTATCTTTTGCTATTAATACTTTGGAATGATTAGGGCTACTAATTGAATGCATGTCCACATGCAGGAAGAAAGATTATGATTTATGTGGTATTTGTTTTGCTGAAACTGGTAACGAATGCGACTATACTAGGATAGACAGAGCATCATCCCAATCTCCTAAACCATTCAAGGAGTCATCCGGCCATGTAAGTTTCACTCTTGATGTCTTTAGGCTATTTGATGTCCTTTATTGATATGTTGTGAGATGCATTTTAACTAGCCTTGCCTTATAATTTCCAGCTTCCACGGCATAGGCATGTTTTTTCTGGTGTACGGCCAGTTAAGGTGAAACTAGAGAGCTGTTTTATTGAGGATGTCACTGTCCAAGATGGAACTGTGATTCCGCCTTCCACTTCATTCATTAAGATATGGCGTTTGAGGAATAACGGTACCATTCCATGGCCTTATGGTACTCGTCTTGTTTGGACAGGTGGCAATCAACTTGGGGCGCCACGTTCTGTTCAATTGGAGGTAGCAACTAGTACATTGGTTTCTAGTCCTTATCTTTCGTTAGCTACTACTGCACTGCTTTCTGATTAGTTTGTGATTTTATATCAGAAAGGCATGCTATACTTGATTGTCATACTTTTTTTTTAAATAGTAGTTTATGATTTAACCCCATTTTATTTTGCCATTTTTCTTTCGGTGCAGATCCCAGTTACCGGGTACCCTATAGATAAGGAGCTTGACATTGCAGTTGATTTTGTGTCTCCTTCAAGACCTGGTCGTTATGTCTCATACTGGATAATGGTGTCACCTTCTGGACAGAACTTTGGACAACGAGTTTGGGTTATGATCCAGGTTTTAGACTTAAAGCTCTTGCATTCATTTGGTTGCCTAGAACTATGTTCTTGCTATTCATTAATGCATGTTATTTTTAAATGAACAGGTCGATAGTTCACAACCAAGTACAGGTGGTTCACGTCAATCTCGTATCAATTTGAACGTTCCTCCCGAAAATATTAGCAGCCATAACGGGTTTGGGTTCATAGACGTGAATGCTGAACCCCAAGAAAATGCAGCTCTCTCAAAGGGCATGATAGATAAATTCGCAAACAGATTTGGAAATGACATTCCCATGCAAAAGCACGAGCCTGCTTCATTGGATGCACTTTTGGGCATTGATAAGGGGGATGATCTTATTTCACCGCCTTTGCCCGCACCAGTTTTGTCCGCACCAGTTCCACCTATATCTTATCCTATCGTTGATCTCACAGCATCTTCTTCTAGCGAATCTACCGATAGTCCTGTGGGCTCCCCCACAAAGGACAATCCCTTGGAGCAGTCCTTGCTCAAGGAGCTGGAAGGCATGGGATTCAAGCAAATCGATCTGAACAAGGAGGTCCTCAGGCTGAATAATTACAATCTGGAGAAGTCTGTTGACGATCTCTGCGAGCTTGCTGAGTGGGACCCATTTCTCCAGGAACTGCAGGAAATGGTAAATAGTTTATAACAATGCTGTTTTGGTCATGTCATGTATCACGGCTGAGCTGGCACCCAAATATTAGTGGTGTTGGGTGGCACTCACCTAGCCATCTTACGATGATTTGGCGCCATATTAGTTTTAGTTAGGGAAAAAGCTGGTTGCTAAAACAGCCATGCTAAATTGCATTACTCTATATTCATGCTGTGCGTTTTTCAGAATGGTACTAATTGTTGGTGGTTTTAGGGTTTCGACGACAAGCACAAGAACGTTAAGCTTCTGATTGAAAACCATGGCAGCATCAAGCGTGTTGTCTTAGATCTTCTCGCCAGGAAGAAGCCTGAGTAGTACCTGTTCGTCGTACTATTTAGTGTGTGTGTTCCTCATGTGAGCGAGGAATATTGCTGTATGGATTAGTATAGCTATGTAGTGCTGCTACCTTGTATATATTAGCAGCGGTATCAACCTATGTACTGGTGTGAGCTTTTGATAAAATCAGCTTATTATATAATATTATGAAATGTCTCTATTTCTCATAATTTGCTTTTGGCAAGATCATGATTCATACTTTGTGGGCATTTTTGCAGTTGTATATTAATTTTTAATGTTTTGATAGAGACTGCAGCCTTTTGCATATTTGTGAGCAACTCTGAGAATTGCCTACAACTACTGTACGGTGAACCCCGCTATCTAGCAACCTCTTTTTCATTTACGGTAGAGCAACCTCCTAACATACCGTGGAGACTAATGTATTTTATAAATCTATGTTATTATAAGCCGACCTAAGATGCCTGAGTGTATGGAACAAAACACGGAGAAAATTATACACGCACGTTTTTACACACGAAAACATATTTTTCACATGGAAAAATGCGTGTGCGTGTTTTTTTATGTATTTTAATCCGTGACGTGAAGCATTTTTCATAAGCTGATAGTTGTCTTGCCTTCAAGAAGCTACAGTAGCAGCACCTGTTTACTGCATTATTCTTGCTTTTATAAAGTGTGGGACAATCTATATTCCACTAGAATAATCTTATTACCTTAAAATATTTAATACAATAAATTTTAAATTGATAAATATATTTAATTAGTGTTTTAGGCGCACAATATTTTGTTCATGCTAAACAATCAAAAGGATAGAGAAAAGTAGCTTTTATTAGACCATGTGTTATTATGCGTCCTCTAATTGTGTTGAGTTTTTTTGAAAATGTATTTCTTTATTTTATATTCTCAGATGGGATCATGTGTATCCCTAAACATGTAATAGGGTCATCAAAGCACATCACCTTACAGTCACAGTGCTATCATGTACCATTTTAAACACTTTCGCCATTCCGAAAATTATCATCTAATACTATACTACATCCTGATAATATTATACATAATATATCACCACCGTACCATTTATTGATCATGATATTAATAATTTTTGCATCCAAACGATTAGGACAGATGGTTGAAAATTCTATCTTATAAAAAATAGATATGTCAGATTTGAATTTTGTAAAGACCATCTGTAAGAATGTGAAAATTTATCCTTTCTATATTTTGTTAAGAGTAACACCTATTTGGAACCTATTCAAATCAAAAGATTAGAAGTTTTTATTGGTAGAAAATGGAAGGATGTTGCATATGGGTTTATCTATTACTGATCATGTCATTAATAATTTTTAAAGTCATAGGAATAATGTCATCAACTATGTCTTAACTATTTATGATTTGCCTTTAAAAACAAATTCCCTTCGAATTTTAAATAAAACTACATATGGATAAGTTAAGTTCATAGTTTATCTAATACAATATAACTATAGATCTTGTAGCATTAAAATAGTTTTAATAATAATAATAATAATATATATATATATATATATATATATATATATGTGTGTGTGTGTGTGTGTGTGTGTGAGAGAGAGAGAGAGAGAGATAACATACGTGCAATTCATATGATGTACTAGTATATGTACACAGTATTCTTGTATGTATGTGATATAATTTTGATTTTATTTGATGTATTATTTAGTTATTCTCTAAGTTTAAAATATAGATTAATCTAAATGTTGAATGTAGGGTATTTTGACGACATTCACATCTTTAATTGCTCATAAAAAAAGTGATGTTATTTTATTAATTGGTAGTTTACTTAATCTAATTTACAGTTAAACAAAAATTATATAAATACTTTTTAACTAAAATTATACTTAAAATTATGATTATGAATCTCAATTAGTATTCTTCCGTCAAAATCGTAATCAACTCAATTTGAAAGGAATCATACAATAAGTTAGTACAATAAATAGTAATTTTATTTTTACTAAAAATTTTAGCCTCTTTTGTACAATTCATATATATTATATTGACATATAAAAAAATTATTCATATAGTTTCGGCTATAACATACCATCTGCTTTAACTTCTTATATATAATGCACACCGACTTATCACGGATACATATAAAATAAATATACATTATTTTGTAATAAATAATTGATATAAATATTAAACTTAAGTTTTAGAAAAAACTCTCACACTCTTAACTACTTGATCACTAAGACGAAAATAGTATGTTAATATATTATTTTTTCTTATTATTATAAATTAATAATAATTTATAGAATTATTACTATTTATAAATTCACTTAGTATTTTATACAATTTATATAAGATTCAGCTGAACTAAATTACAAAATATTTATTTAGCATTCAATCTATCATTAGTTGTAAATATAATCATTCATATATATATATATGAATGATAATACGATTAAAAAATTTTTTAAAAAGTAGTCAGTGAAAATCAAATATAAAATATCACAGTTTCTGAACTACGCTCATATTAGTCGATTTATTAGGTAAGATAAAATTTAAATATTATAAAAAGAAACGTATCTTTCTTAAAAATAAGAAAGTTTTTATGTAAGAAATAGTTTTTTTTGTTGACTTAGCAAAATTTTGTTCAAAGTTTAAAATAGCAATTTGGCGGTTGCCAAAGTATATTAATTACTCCACCCTCATTGTGTTTGGTATTATAACCACCACGGCGGATCTTTATATCTTGCATGTCTACGACACGTGTAATAAGACACAATGGGCATCTGCATTTTGCAAATGATCTAACCAAAACAAGCAATAATTTCAAATCAGCCGCCGTGATAAAAAAAAATTATTTAATTAAATCCTGATGATAAACTCTTCAATATTCGAGGCTACTGGTGAGTATTATCAGTGATATATTATAATATCATAAATTTTGTATTAATATTTCGGATAAATTATATTAGTATTATGAGTAATATATTATATTATTATTATATAAATTATTATAGTCCTGCGAAATTGAAATTAATATTACTGTAAAATAAAATTAATATAATATAGAACTAATTTGAGTTAGTCGTTGAAGAATTGTTTTAAGAAATAGAAAAAAGAGAAAAGATTATTACGATAAAACTTAAAACTATTTTTATGCCCTTCTATTCTATTTATGGAATTATTAAAAATAAAGTTTGATTATATTAAACTGCTAAATCGTTAAAAAATGCGGAGTTGATAGATGATAAGCAATTTTTTTTTAAATTTTACTTTAAAAAAAATGAGGTGACCAAAGATTGTTACAATGCTTCATTAAAAAATATCATAAAGAAGCAAAAAGAAAATCGGGGTGAATACCTCTCTTTCCACAGGAATAGAGAAAATAAGAAAAATAAAAAGTATGAATAAAAATAAATTTACAGATAAATGATAAAAAGATTTTAATATATTAATTTTGCTTATAACTTTATTAGAAATTCCATGATGAGATTCTTTTCTACCTGATACTGTTTAGAAAATTGTGAGATCAAAGAAATTGAGCAAGTGCTTTCCTTGAGCGTGAGCGAAAAGTAAATGCCCAAAAAAGTGGATTCGTCGTATCGGTGAAGCTGAGCAAAATTATTCTCTATTTTACAAATAATAAAATATATATATTATATTTGTCTTTTTATGGAAATTTTTTATGTCCATATATTTTAAATTATTAATATGTTCTTCTAATTTAAAATAATTTTATTATGCTCCCTTAGTACTATTAAAATAATGAAATTGTTGGTATTCGTTTTTTTGAATTCTTAACGAGAATAATTTCTTCATTCACGTTTAGAATATAAAAATATTATTTTAAATTATAAAATATATTTTGACAATTGAAAGCATGGGGGATATAAAAAAGCACATACCTGTATATTTATTTTAAAGAAACGGATATTACCTTCGTTAAGGATCCGGCTCAATTCGATAGAAAATTATTCTAGACTTAATATCTAAACTAAGTCTACAGTCGCACGTGAGAGGGTATATATGCGTGTTACACTCAGTGCTGGTCCAATACGAACCTCAAACTGACAGATCGATCTTTAAAACTTGATGAAGAGAGTTCATGAACCTTCATCCCCCGATGTTCCATTATATGTAGTCCAACCAAACGTAGCTCCTTTTATATTTCAGGTTGGCCTAATCTTATGAGTCAGCCCAAATTAATAAAATTTATCCAAACGAAATTACAGTTTATATATGAATATATTTATAAATGTCAACAATTAGTGTTTAATAGATTAACCCATACATATTTAGGATTAGTCCAGAGTTTGGTTAATTCTAAAAAGATAAACCCAACTATACAATTACCGATTAAGGACTATCCAAATAAACCCAAACTAAAGTAATGGGTTGGGTTTTGGATTTTAACCGACCCATTGGCACCCCTACAGCTGAAAGAGATAAGAGCACTGCTATTCTTCAGGGATCTTTAATCGCTCCGATATAATTAGAGCCATCAGTAGTATATCTGGATGTGTTTGTCACATACTTCAAAGTGCTGCTAACAATCCTGATTACATTATGGCCGTCAAGAGTCTATAAACAAGTGTTTTTTTTTTTTTGAAGAGGTAATCCAAACAACGGAACATGAAGCAATGGTGGGCATTCCGTACTCAACAATCTTTATCTTTATACCCACCAAGAATAATTTGAGAGAGAAAATGCTTCAGCATAGTGTCCAGATGTTATCTATGGCTCTTTTTTCTTTTTCTTTTTTTAATTTTCTTTTTTGAAAGATTAATGCATTGTCAGGATTAAATTGTGATTATCTCTATCATGATAATAAGGAAAATATTGGTCACTTATTATACCTGTTGTCCATGTGCTCGTCAGATCTGGGTCAGTTATCAGCAGCAGCTAGGCATAAAAACTGCAAAATTTTGATTCTGTACAGGATCTATTAAAACAGGTGATGTTTGTGTCCAGATGGGCCGGCTCATTTAAGGTTTTGTCTATTGGCCTTTCTGCTATGGTCTTTTTGCTTGACTATAATGAAGGCATTATCTCATCCCACAAAAAAAAAAAAAAAAAAAAAAAAAAAAAAAAAAGAGTGAGAGAGACTAGAAATGGAGGCAAAGTGTGTAGATTTCCAGATACATAGACGGGAAGTGATTTCTGGAGAAAAAGAAAGTGCATGCTAGATCTCGCTTTACTGCTTACAGGTCGTTTGCAACAATAGACTGTAGGCTGGTCCGCACTGAGTCGCTAGCTCGGATCGTACTGGTGGCCTGCTAAGCCAATATCCGGAAGGGATTGCTGGCCCGTACGGTTCTATATATTAAAAAATCAAAAATTAAAAAGAAAGAAAAGTAAAGTGTTGCATATATATATATATATATATATATATATATATATATATATATATATATATATATATATATATATATATATATATATATAAAGCTCAGTAGAGCTCCTGTGATTGCAACGGCCAAAAAAATTGCCAGCTAGCTGTGGGCCGGCTCGGCCTGCACAGTCGATACAGACTGCTATTTTGGAATTAATCAACATGGCTAAGCCGTGCAGGCCAGCTGCAACCCGTACGGCCAGTGCGAGCTGCAGACTAAATTTGCATCTCTAGTGATTTTCAAGCGGCGGAAGATTTCCTGCGTTGGAAAGGTATGCAGGTTAATAAGGGTATCCGTAGACATCCGACTCTTGTCAGGTGGATGGACCCAAGGGTGGGTTATTTCAAGCTCAATGTGGATGCTAACTCAGCGACAGATGGGTCGGAGATTGGTGGTGTTGTGAGAGACAAACAAGGGAGGATAGTACATGCCTCTGAAATCTCTATGCCGGTGGACGAGGCGGTGCAAATAAAATACAGCAATGTATGGCGCTACGGGTTATTCCTCTAGAGTTGGAAACGGGGCGTTATGCTAACATGGTTACATAACATTCGGATGTATTCTATGTGGTCTCTTTAAGCAAAACATTGCTCATCCTTCTGATTCTGGGTTTTAGGAAACAGTCGCCGGGATTATATTTATGCTTCCTATTTCAATTCAAGGGGATGCAGTCCCATTTTGATCCCCCGTCGAACCAAAGAAACCTTGAGTTAGCTTCGGATGACTTAGCCTAGGCTTGATTTTTTTTTTTTTTTAGATTATCGTGGTGGAACTCATAATGTGAGCGCAAAAAATCCCCACGCCCAGCTCCGATCGCGCTCTGTTCGAATACAAACCTTTCATGAACGAGAGCTCCTGCCACGAGATACAGAAAATTTTTCTTCGAAAAATTATGCGGAAATTTCATCCCACATAGCCTCAAATCCGGATAGTGACGCTTCCTAAGATGCCTCCCAACCGGTCGAGCTAGCCGCCTAGGCTTGATTATTTGAACAGTTCATTCATACTAGCTAATGAAGCTTGAATTGAAATCGAGCTCGTACATAAACAGACACTATTTTTGAGAGAGAGAGAGATATGTTAAACCGATTTCATCATGATGTATCAAATTCAAGTATCAAAATGTGTAAATCATCACATCAAAAAGTATAAACTAGAGTTAGAAATGATGAATTATAGTATTATATATGGACTGTGGTAAATATTAATGAGTAGTCATCACATCACAAATTACAAACTAGAGTATAGGAACGGATGAATTATAGTATTATGTGGACTGTGGTGTAAGAATAAACAGTAATGAGGCAGTAGTGTAGTTTGCTGAAGGGGCATTTATTTTTTATTCCTGTAATTAAAAAGTATATTCTTTATGTTTCTAATTTGGAATGTTATATTATCTCTCACTAATTTTGTGAAAATATGAAATTGCTTTTATGACTTTCCAAAAAACCGTAGCAATTTTATCATTTTACAGATTCATAAACATAAAATATTTTTAATTTAAAAAATATATTTTATAATTTTAAATATAAAAGCATAAAAATACAAATTTTCCATCTGCCAAACTTTTCTTGACCTGCATTATATACGAAATTTAACACTTATGGTGCAGTCTCTGCAGCTTCATTTACAGAGTTCTTATTGGACATCAATACAAGCTCCAAAAAAAACTTGACCAAGGTTGACCTTTTCAGATCAACCATAACAGTTAAATTACAGGTCAACCATGTTGGTTAAACTATCCAAGTATAAAAAGGAATGCAGTTCCAATGCTCACAAGAACATCTCCTGTACTTGGTCTAGTTAATTTATTTAATTATCAATTGGAACGTTTATATCTTTATACCTCATAATTTAAAATTATATTTTTTATATCTCATTGTCTTCTTTATAGAATGTTATTTTGAATTAAAGAATATATTTTTATAAATTCGAATTACCAAGAATATAAAAATATAAATATCCCATCTGAATGACATGGTTTATCTAAGATTAAACCATATGTAACTCCAACCGATGCTGGTTGCATGGTTGTATCTTTTTTAGATATGTGTGAGAACCTCTAATGCAGTGCTCTCTACTTGCTTGAGTTGCTGGAAAAAAACTTATTTTAATTAAAATATTATAAATGAGGAATAACTTAAGGATGCATGTGTTTTTAAATCTACGACGGAAAATTCAAAACATGTACCGGATAAAATTGACTTCTTCAAAAATTGGAAAAAAATTATAAATGAGGAATAAATTAAGAATGCATGTGTTTTCAATCTATGACAGAAAATTTAGAACATGTACTGTATAAAATGGACTTCTTAAAAAATTGGGTTATATCTCAGTGAAATTTGTAGAATGGATTACCTTGATGTATCACAAGGTAGGATGCAATATTAAGAACTGATACATGATCACGCTCAGATACTTTACTCACTGTTTTTTTTTTTTAAAGATAAACACCAAAACAGAAAAAAAAATTAATAGTAATCCCTCAAATTGATTCATAAAAAATTTCACCAATCCGTATTATTTTAAAAAAAAATTAATTTTAATTTTTCAAAAACAATAAAATATAAAGCTTAAATAAAATTTTAGTAAAATTTTATATTTTTTTTTAAATTATAACTAAATAGTTTAGACTCTAAAACTTAATAGTGTAAAGCAGATTATAATATTATAATTTATATATTATTTTTTTTAAAAAAAATTATATATATATTTAAAAATTTTAAAATTTAACATATTTAAAATAACTTTTAATGTTAATTTTTTTTTTTTTATTAACCACAGAAATAGATCAGTTTTTTGATGAATTTATATTAATACGCCCAGCATTACTCAAGAAAAAAGGAACTTGATGGCTCAGCATCCCTGTAATGTCAACCTGGTAATGCCGCAGCGGTCGAAGCCAGAGTTACAACTAGAGGTAAAAATGAGCACTATTTAGCATAACTTAGGCTCGACTTATTTAGTTCGAACCTAGCTCGATTGATTTCTCGTTTCGTTGCTTTCTCGAATTCCATTACTTTCACCCCTAATTACAAACCAAGACCTCTCGGTTAGTTGGAACACAAACACAAAATTACCGCTAGTCATAACTAACTCTCCAGCGATAAGTTTACTATTTACAAATTGGGGGTTCTACAGCATTCCAAAATAGAACCAACATCCTCAAAAATACCCCCCAAAAAGGGGAAAATTTCTCCCAAAAAAAATGCTCTTCATCTTCCTCAGATTCATCATCAATTCTCATCATCTAGCTCACAAAGATCAAAGCTATTTTAAAAAAAAAAAAAATACAGGATAAGAAGATGATCAATCAAACCTTGTTTTGCTACTGCTGCGATGCTGTTATTGCTGCTCTTCTCCTCCTCTTTTTCCTCTAACTATAAGCGCAGCGAAGCTGATGGCAGCGCAGATGGCGGCGACCAAATTCCCCTCTCTTAGCAGCACCTTAATCGCTATCGCCGATATGTCGGCCGTAATTCTCCGCCCCTCTTGCACCAGCGCAGCACGCGGCTTCCCGAAGAAAGCTAGCAGCACCAGCACCGTGATCCATGTAACGAGAGTCGCCGGAACCGCGACGGCGAGGGCTGCGATCATGGACATCATCCCGAACACGCCGCCGTAGAGCACGGAGGCGTAGAGGGCCGGGATCGCCGCCGCAGCGGCGGAGCGAGGCGCCGTTGGGACGGCAGCGACGGCGGCGGTGTACCAGGAGCGGATCGAGGAGATGAGGTTCCATGACGACGAGAGGAGGATGGCGTAGACGATGAGGAAGAGCGATACCCAGGTACGCCTCTTGCTCATCAAGTTCATCGCCAAGCTCCACCACTCCGGTCCGCCCGCCATTAAAATCTTGCCCGGTTTCGTGGTTCTGATCAGATCCGGTGGAAAATTTAAGCTGTCAATCTGTCTGTCTGTGGATTTTTCTATGGTTTTGTTGTGATTGTTCTTGCTGAAGCTGCACTCAAAGAAGAGCTTTACTCATCTTTCTATAGCTTTTTCTTTTAATCTCTTTTTCAACTGGTTGTCTCTCAGTTTTTGTTTCTCTATTAACTAAGGATCTCATAGTGGGTGAGATTATTCTACATTTCTTATGGGTCTGGGAAGGCTTCTGCTTTCCATGGTGTTTCTAGATCGGGACAGATGTTGGACCACCTAGTCCCATGTAACTACACTACACCAAGTTATGGTGCTCAGGAGATATTTAAAAATAAATAAATAAAGAAAGGTAAAATTGGCAAACAACTCTTCTCTTAATCAATTTTAAATAAATAGTCCTTATAAATTTTTAAAGCCTATTTATAATATATAATATGAAATAATAAAAGTATCAACGTCTATTTTTCTTGCCAAATTTTTCTCTTTCTCTCTCTCTCTCTTTATTTCTTTCTATTTCTTCTCCTCCGATTCTTTTTCATTTCTCCGACGAACTAGCTCTATTTTCTCCGGTGAACTTGCTCTCTTCTCGGTTATTTTTTTTGGTGATCTCTCATCGACTTTTTTTTTCCGACTATCTTTCTATTTTTCATTTCTTTGACGATTATTATTTCTCTATTTTATTCGGTGATAGAAAAAATAGACGTGGATATTTTTGTCAATTCACGTCGTAAAGGAACTATGTTCACTTAAAACCTTATAGAAGTTGTTGTTTGCTTAAAACTAATTAAAGGGAGGGGGGGGGGGGGGGGGGGGGGGGGGGGGGGGGGGGGGGGGGGGGGAGGGGGGGGGGGGGAAAGAATTATATGCCAATGTTACTTAAAAGAAATAATGAGATGATGAAGATAATCTATAAAATACGGACACGCTAAAATTTTAGTTGCTATAGTTTTCGTGCAGTGTTCGATATGGATACGTCATAAACCCATTTTGGATAGGTCAAAAAATATATAAAAAAAGTTCAGACACGCTAATAGAATACGCCTAATAAGAGTGTGACACATATGAGTGCTGATCGATTCACATACGCACAGGTATATGGGAAAAAAAAATTGTTATTATTTTTTTAAAAAAAAAATTCAACATAAAATTATAAATTTTGATGAGATTAACAATTTTTATATTGAAAATTTTTTCAAAAAATATTTCTAGAAATATTTTTGAAGCCCTAAAATTTAACGGGTTTAAAATAGATTTTAAAACTGTTTTAAAACCACTTCAAATCCGTTAAACTTTGGATTTCAAAACATTTATTTAAACGTATTTTTTTTAAAAAAAATAATATTAAAATTGTAGATCTCATTAAAATCTATAATTTCATGTTGAAAATTATTTTAAACAATCACAATATTTTTAAAAAATTTTACCCATACGCACAAGCATATGGGTAAATTTCGATGCACGCACGAACGTATAGGATCAAATATACCGGTATTTTTTTTTTTTTGAGAATAGTGAAGTACTATATCATATTAGTAGTACATAATTATAAATTATATAATTTAGTAATACACCGAAATATGTTTTTTATTTTTATTGATATATTAGACTTTTATTATTTAAATTTGTCTAGAAAAAATAGTATATTATATATAAATTTTATTATTAAATATTATTATTTTTTTAGATTTTTAAGTATTCAATAAGTTACTTTTTAAATTATTTATATTTTTTATTATCGTGTTCGAACGGTATTTATATTCGAGCTATATCCGTATTTTATTTTCTAAAAAATTATCGTATTTTATATTTGTATTATTTTTGCGTACTAGCATATGTGTCCGTGTCAATGTCGGTGCATCTTAAAAGACAATAACGATTTAGCCAGTGAATGCATTAGAGTAGAAAGGTGCAATTGGAATGGGCTTTTGTCCACAAATATGTGTACCCTCAAACCCTATCAAATAAGTTTTAAATTTTTTAAAATTTAAATATTATTCAAATATTTATATAAAATATTTTTTCAAAATCATTTGAATGAAAAGAGCCGACTGCAGAAGCTATTTTCCTGCTTATTTTTCATCTATCTTTTTTTTATTTGATTCTATTGTAATATTCTTCTGTTGGAAAGTAATCTAAAATAATTTTGTAAAACATGAAACACATGTTCAGATGAGAAAACTTTCCAAAATTAATTATTTCGAATTTATAAAAAGTTTCAGCAAATATTCTCGAATGTTTTATAAACATTAATTTAAGGATGTTGTTAGTGGCTAAAAAAAGGCTGTTTTTGAATCAATTTGGTGCTTTGATTTTTCGACAATATTCCTAAATAAATTCAATTGCTTTCCATGACGATGTTCATCTCTTCTGCTATAAAGAGAAAGCGATCGTTGTATCTCCATCAATAATTATTGGGTGGTTCTGCCCAATAGAACGATGAAGTAGTTGATTGGAATTAATTCTTACCTTCCCTACTAGAGACTGAAATTATCTGCCCCCATTTGTATCATTTTTTTTATTTCTAACTCCAAATGTCTATATGTATCTTTTGAATAATTTTTAATATAATAATTATAAATTTTGATGAGATCTACAATTTTTTTGTTAAATTTTTTTTTTTCAATAATACTTGTAGGTGCTTTGGTGCTTCAAAGTTTTAACAGTTTAAAAGTAGTTTTAAAATTCATTATGACTTTAAAATACTGGAATATCTATTCATAATTATTTTTTTTAAATATTTAATAGAAAAATTGTAGATCTCATCAAAATTTATAACTTTTAAAGTTTCTTCAAAAAAATATAAATAGGTATTTATTTGAAATGTGGGGACATAAAATTAGGACATAGAGTGGAGCCGCTCATGAACCGTTTGAGCCCGACTCACAAAAAGTTTGACTCGAACTCGATCTAAATAAGTAGAATGATATTTGCGCTCAACTTAAAAGCTCATGAGTTCTACAAATAGGCTGAATAAGGTTATCAACTTACCATGATAGTATTTTATTTCTCATTATATTAATTTTTAATATCTAAATAGATGGCTTATGATACATAATAATAAAAATTATAAAAAATAAATATAATTTTTAGATTTAGATGAATAAGTGTAATAAAATTTATATAAGAGTAAAAAATAGCAACATATATTTAAATTTTTTTTTATTATTAAGCTTAAAATCAGATCGAGAACACTATTCGAACTCGAATTCAAATTTTTTTGAACGAACCGAGCTGAATAAAGTACTATTATTCGACCCACCATAAGTTTTCACCCGTATTATCCACTCTTTTCTTTCTTTGTATTTATTGGTTTGGATGCTGCAAGTTTTCATTGGATTCTTGGATAGCATTCTTGTATTGTGGAAGAAAGTAGACGTTGAGTGTTTATTACTTCTAGTAAAGTGATTCTTTTTGGGCAATTTTGGCGAATCGGGCCCCCCCTTAATTGGTTATTGGCGAACAGCGCCCCCCTAATTAATTTTGGCCAAATCGCGCCCCTTTGCGCTGGAAAATGACAAAAATACCCTTATCTTAGTTTTTCGATCATAACTTTTTGTATAGTACTCCAAATGAGCTGAAATCGGTCCCGTTGGAAAGATAATTTAATTATCTTTCCAATGGGACCAATTTCACTCATTTAGAGCTCTGTACAAAAAGTTATGTAAAAAATACCGAATCAGCGTCAAGCTGCTACGGTATTTGACAGCGTTTCGGTATTTTTAGTATAACTTTTCGTATATAGCTCCAAATGAGATGAAACTGGTCCCATTTGAAAGAGGACTCAAAGATCTTTCCAACAAGTATAAAATGAATACTAGGACATGCCGGCGAACGGCTGCGAACACCCGCGAACACCGCGAACACCTGCGAACACCCGCGAACACCTACGAACACCTGCGAACGCTTTTCTACATAACTTTTTGTATAGTACTCCAAATGAGCTGAAATTGGTCCCGTTGGAACGATATTTGAATTATATTTCCAATGGAACTAAGTTCACAGCATTTGGAGATACGTACGAAAAGTTATGTAAAAAAAACCGAACTAATGTCATGCTGCTACGGTATTGGACAGCATCTCGGTATTTTTGGTATAACTTTTAGTAGAGAGCTCCAAATGAGATGAAACTAGTCCCATTTGAAAGAGGACTCAAATAGCTTTCCAACAAGTATAAAATTAACACTAGGACATATCAGCGAACACCTGCGAACACCTGCGAACACCGCGAACACCTGCGAACACCTGCGAACACCCGCGAACACCTACGAACACCTGCGAACGCTTTTCTACATAACTTTTTGTACGTATCTCCAAATGCTGTGAAACTAGTTCCATTGGAAAGCTAATTCAAATAGCTTTCCAACGGGACCAATTTCAGCTCATTTGGAGTACTATACAAAAAGTTATGTAGAAAAGCGTTCGCAGGTGTTCGTAGGTGTTCGCGGGTGTTCGCGGGTGTTCGCGGTGTTCGCGGGTGTTCGCGGTGTTCGCAGGTGTTCGCAGGTGTTCGTTGATATGTCCTAGTGTTAATTTTATACTTGTTGGAAAGCTATTTGAGTCCTCTTTCAAATGGAACTAGTTTCACAGCATTTGGAGATACGTACGAAAAGTTATGTCAAAAAAACGAACTAATGTCAAGCTGCTACGGTATTGGACAGCATCTCGGTATTTTTGGTATAACTTTTAGTAGAGAGCTCCAAATGAGATGAAACTAGTCCCATTTGAAAGAGGACTCAAATAGCTTTCCAACAAGTATAAAATTAACACTAGGACATATCAGCGAACACCTGCGAACACCTGCGAACACCGCGAACACCCGCGAACACCTGCGAACACCCGCGAACACCTACGAACACCTGCGAACGCTTTTCTACATAACTTTTTGTATAGTACTCCAAATGAGCTGAAATTGGTCCCGTTGGAAAGCTATTTGAATTAGCTTTCCAATGGAACTAGTTTCACAGCATTTGGAGATACGTACGAAAAGTTATGTAGAAAAGCGTTCAAAGGTGTTCGTAGGTGTTCGCGGGTGTTCGCAGGTCTTCGCAGGTGTTCGCTGATATGTCCTAGTGTTAATTTTATAATTGTTGGAAAGCTATTTGAGTCCTCTTTCAAATGGGACTAATTTCATCTCATTTGGAGCTCTCTACTAAAAGTTATACCAAAAATACCGAGATGCTGTCCAATACCGTAGCAGCATGACATTAGTTCGGTTTTTTTTACATAACTTTTCGTACGTATCTCCAAATTCTGTGAAACTAGTTCCATTTGAAAGAGAACTCAAATAGCTTTCCAACAAGTATACAATTAACACTAGGACATATCAACGAACACCTGCGAACACCTGCGAACACCGCGAACACCTGCGAACACCTGCGAACACCCGCGAACACCTACGAACACCTGCGAACGCTTTTCTACATAACTTTTTGTACGTATCTCCAAATGCTGTGCAACTAGTTCCATTGTAAAGCTAATTCAAATAGATTTCCAACGGGACCAATTTCAGCTCATTTGGAGTACTATACAAAACGTTATGTAGAAAAGCGTTCGCAGGTGTTCGCAGGTGTTCGTAGGTGTTCGCGGGTGTTCGCAGGTGTTCGCGGGTGTTCGCAGGTGTTCGCAGGTGTTCGTTGATATGTCCTAGTGTTAATTTTATACTTGTTGGAAAGCTATTTGAGTCCTCTTTCAAATGGGACTAGTTTCATCTCATTTGGAGCTCTCTACTAAAAGTTATACCAAAAATACCGAGATGCTGTCCAATACCGTAGCAGCTTGACATTAGTTCGGTTTTTTTGACATAACTTTTCGTACGTATCTCCAAATGCTATGAAACTAGTTCCATTTGAAAGAGAACTCAAATAGCTTTCCAACAAGTATAAAATTAACACTAAGACATATCAACGAACACCTGCGAACACCTGCGAACACCTGCGAACACCCGCTAACACCCGCGAACACCTGCGAACACCCGCGAACACCTACGAACACCTGCGAACACCTGCGAACGCTTTTCTACATAACGTTTTGTATAGTACTCCAAATGAGCTGAAATTGGTCCCGTTGGAAAGCTATTTGAATTAGCTTTCCAATGGAACTAGTCTCACAGCATTTGGAGATACGTACGAAAAGTTATGTAGAAAAGCGTTCGCAGGTGTTCGTAGGTGTTCGCCGGTGTTCGCAGGTGTTCGCAGGTGTTCGCGGTGTTCGCAGGTGTTCGCAGGTGTTCGCTGATATGTTCTAGTGTTAATTTTATACTTGTTGGAAATCTATTTGAGTCCTCTTTCAAATGGGACTAGTTTCATCTCATTTGGAGCTCTCTACTAAAAGTTATACCAAAAATACCGAGATGCTGTCCAATACCATAGCAGCATGACATTAGTTCGGTTTTTTTTACATAACTTTTCGTACGTATCTCCAAATGCTGTGAAACTAGTTCCATTTGAAAGATGACTCAAATAGCTTTCCAACAAGTATAATATTAACACTAGGACATATCAGCGAACACCTGCGAACACCTGCGAATACCTGCGAACACCCGCGAACACCCGCGAACACCTGCGAACACCCGCGAACACCTACGAACACCTGCGAACGCTTTTCTACATAACTTTTTGTATAGTACTCCAAATGAGCTGAAATTGGTCCCGTTGGAAAGCTATTTGAATTAGCTTTCCAATGGTACTAGTTTCACATTTTTTGGCAATACGTACGAAAAGTTAAGTAGAAAAGCGTTCGCAGGTGTTCGTAGGTGTTCGCGGGTGTTCGCAGGTGTTCGCGGGTGTTCGCGGTGTTCGCAGGTGTTCGCAGGTGTTCGCTGATATGTTCTAGTGTTAATTTTATACTTTTTGGAAAGCTATTTGAGTCCTCTTTCAAATGGGACTAGTTTTATCTCATTTGGATCTCTCTACTAAAAGTTATACCAAAAATACCGAGATGCTGTCCAATACCGTAGCAGCTTGACATTAGTTCGGTTTTTTGACATAACTTTTCGTACGTATCTCCAAATGCTGTGAAACTAGTTCCATTTGAAAGAGGACTCAAATAGCTTTTCAACAAGTATAAAATTAATACTAAGACATATCAACGAACACCTGCGAACACCTGCGAACACCCGCGAACACCCGCGAACACCCGCGAACACCTACGAACACCTGCGAACGCTTTTCTATATAACTTTTTGTATAGTACTCCAAATGAGCTGAAATTGGTCCCGTTGGAAATCTATTTGAATTAGCTTTCTAATGGAACTAGTTTCACAGCATTTGAAGTTACGTACGAAAAGTTATGTAGAAAAGCGTTCGCAGGTGTTCGTAGGTGTTCGCGGGTGTTCGCAGGTGTTCGCAGGTGTTCGCAGTGTTCGCAGGTGTTCGCAGGTGTTCGCTGATATGTCCTAGTGTTAATTTTATACTTGTTAGAAAGCTATTTGAGTCCTCTTTCAAATGGGACTAGTTTCATCTCATTTGGAGCTCTCTACTAAAAGTTATACCAAAAATACGGAGATGCTGTCCAATACCGTAGCAGCATGACATTAGTTCGGTTTTTTTTACATAACTTTTCGTACGTATCTCCAAATGCTGTGAACTTAGTTCCATTGGAAATATAATTCAAATATCGTTCCAACGGGACCAATTTCAGCTCATTTGGAGTACTATACAAAAAGTTATGTAGAAAAGCGTTCGCAGGTGTTCGTAGGTGTTCGCGGGTGTTCGCAGGTGTTCGCGGGTGTTCGCAGCCGTTCGCCGGCATGTCCTAGTATTCATTTTATACTTGTTGGAAAGATCTTTGAGTCCTCTTTCAAATGGGATCAGTTTCATCTCATTTGGAGCTATATACGAAAAGTTATACTAAAAATACCGAAACGCTGTTAAATACCGTAGCAGCTTGACGCTGATTCGGTAGTTTTTACATAACTTTTTGTACAGAGCTCTAAATTGAGTGAAATTGGTCCCATTGGAAAGATAATTAAATTATCTTTCCAACGGGACCGATTTCAGCTCATTTGGAGTATTATACAAAAAGTTATGATCGAAAAACTGATATAAGGGTATTTTTGTCATTTTCCAGCGCAAAGGGGCGCGATTTGGCCAAAATTAATTAGGGGGGCGCTGTTCGCCAATAACCAATTAAGGGGGGGCCCGATTCGCCAAAATTGCCTTCTTTTTGTAACATATTTGGAGAGTTGCATATCAGCCTTTTTTATCGAAACTTGACACAAATCAACCCCTTTGTTTATATATTATATTCAACACTCTAAAATACTTATTTAAAAATATATTTAACATAAAAATTATAATTTTTCATGAGATCTATAACTTTTATATTTAATTTTTTTTTAATGCTCCAAAATTTAGTAGGTTAATGGATTAATTTTAAATTTTATTAAGACTCTGAAGCCTCAAAATATTTATTTAGAAATATATTTGAAAAAACCGTTGAACATAAAAGTTGTATGTCTCATCAAAATTTATAACTTTTATATTGAAAATTTTTCCAACAAATACTTATACGGCAATTAAAATAATTTAGATACGAATATCGAGAGAGGTTTATTTGTGTTTTTAACAGTAAATTTATAATATATGGACTTATTTGTATGAGCAGGAAGATTTGAGAGACTGATATGCATTTGCCCAACATATTTTATTGATCTACTGATTATTTATTTATTATTTGCTCTGGCCGGAAGTGAATTATAGAACAAAGTTCATCGATTATTATGTAATTATGTTGGAAGTAAATATTGGAATTTTTTTTAAATATTATTTTCTTAATAAAAATTATTAAAATAATATTATTAAATATTTATTTATCAAACTAAGATCCGTCGCGCCATGTCACTGCCACATAGGAACAGCTTTTTTGAAAAAAACGTTCTTTTTTTAAAAAACGTACTTCCTTCGAAAACGCTTTTTTGGGAAGGAAATACATTTTTTTAAAAAAAACGGTCTTCCTCTTGGTGAGTCAGTAAAAGATGCTGTTTCTACACATCCCGAGGGGTCCGCGGACGGCCTCGATTGTATCAGGGCCGTCAGGAGCCCCTGATGAATTTTTTTTCCCATCGTTTTATCTTTTATAACGGTTTTATCTTTTACGGCTATTATATAAAAATAAATTATTTACGGACAGAATTTTTTTATAATATTTTTTTTTTAATTGAAAGGGTAATAACACGATTGCAAATGATGCTTAAAATTTAACCAGGTGTATCCGAGAAGTTATTTACCGCGTATTTTCAACCTCTCAAATCAGCACATATCAACATAAACACTAACCTAATAGGGCCAAGATGTTTGGGCGAATGCCATACCCTCTAAAAACATTTTACAAATCTACTCTTTTACCTGTTATTATCTTCAACACCCCAAAATATTTATTTAAAAAAAATTTGCTTAAAAAAATTTTAATATAAAAATTATAAATTTTGATTAAATATACAAATCTTTTGTTCAAAAGTTTTTTAAATAATACTTCTAAATAAATATTTTGAGACTCTCAAATTTAGCAGATTACAAATTAATTTTAAAACCGTTAAACTTTGAATTATCAAAATATTTATTTAAAAATATTTTTTGAAAAATATTTGAACGTGAAAATTGTAGATCTTCATCATAATCTATAACTTCATGTTAACAATTTTTTCACAAAAAAATTTAAACAATAATTAAAATTATTTTGGTACTAATACCTAAAGGAGGAATTTTTTTTGTAATTGTAAACCGTAAATTTAAAATATAGAAACTAATTTATATAAATAAAAGAATTTATGGGCTGATTTAGCATTTGCCCACAATGTTTCTTCCATCATCTATCACTTACAAAATTACCATTATAGATCGTAAGGAATATTTAAGTATCAAGAATATTGTCTAAATTGTCAATTAAAAAAAAATTAGGGGCACATTCGTCACAAAGCGAGTCACTAACATCATAATCAATTAATCCATTGTATCCTGCTCGCATTGGAAAGAAGAAATTTGATCCGATATCGTCGACTGCACCAAATTTGTATGTGAGAATATATTTTGAAATATTTTTTACATAAAATTATAATTTTAATAAACCTATAATTTTGGTATTTAAATTTTTTTTTTAAAAAAAAACTTTTATGTAAGTATTTTGGCATATCAGAATTTAATGGATAGGAGAATTATTTTTAAATCTGTTAAGACTTCAAAATTTTAAAAAATATTAAAAATATTAATACTAAAATTATAGACCATCAAAATTTACAATATTTGTGTAAAAAGTTTTTCAAAAACATCTTCATATTATTAATTTGGCGCAGCAGACTGCACCATAATACTTAATATTATAGAGAACTTCGAAAAGCACTCAAGAGGCCACGAAGTATGTAGGGATGGTTGTTTAAATGCCTTTTTTTTTGTTACGCTACACTGCTTGTGAGTATTCACCAATTCGAGTTAATGCTCGCTTCAGTTAGTTGGCCTTTCTCTTTTTATTTATTTATTTTTTCATAAGAAGAGGGCGGGGGGAAGTTTTATCGAGGAAGACTTCCATATCAGCTCCTATTAGTTTTTAAATTGATAAATAAATTTTTCATTTTTATCTGTTAATTTTGACATTCTAAAACACTTATTTGAAGTATAATTTGGAGATATGCTCAACATAAAATTTGTAGATTTTGATGAGATTTATAATTTTAATGTTAATTTTTTTTAAAAAAAATATCTCTAAATATATATTTTGATACTTCAAAATTTAACGGATTAATTAATTAATTTTGAAATCTATTAAAATTTTAAAGTCTCAAAATATTTATTTGTAAGTATTTTTTGAAAAAATGTTAAATATGAAAGTTATAGATCTCATCAAAATCTATAAAATTTATATTGAAAATTTTTCGAAAAAAATTCTTATATAATGGAGAAAATAGCTTTGATATGAATATCGAAAGAGATTTTTTTTTAAAATTTAAATAGAAATTAGAGAATTTAGGGATTGTGGCGATATGATATTTACCCTTATATCAATGAGTATTTATTTGTATTTACTTCATGATTACAAAAAATCATGATAATACGTTGACATAAAATCTTTCATATGGTTGAAGAAGAGACATATATCAATTTAAAATAATAAAATAGAGATAAATTTATCTTCGTGGCGGTGCAAAGGATAGCAGTAATATCTTATGAAACTGTAGAATCAGATGATCATCGACAAACAAATTTAATCAAAGTTAAGCATGAGAAAAAACACCAAAAGGATAATTCAATATTAGATAGAGAAATCACGGAGAACAGAAATAATACTAAATTATCTGAATACACATATATTGAACCCAGATAATATATAAGAGTTTGCTTGAATTTTAAAAATTATTAGCTTTAATTATTAGTCGGTGTTTATTTATATTAATTGATGCTTAATCAAATTATAAAAATAATACAAAAGTTTGAGCCTTAACTTTCAATTATAAAATAATTGATATTTATATTATTATATGATATAAAACACTACTCAGCCTCTCTCTCTCTCTCTCTCTCTCTCTATATGTATATATATATATATATATAAAAATCCAAAAAAATTCCCATCCCAAACGCCACATCTCTTCCCTCCTCTTCTCTTCCCTCGTCTTTTCTACTCGGGTACTCTGTTGCGTACACGCGCTCCTTCATCTTCCAAAATGCACGGCGGCAACGACGCCGCCGGTGGCGGGCTTCCCAACCCATACTTTCCCTGCTTCTCCACATCCGCATCCAACGGCGTCTTCTCCCCCGCTCCAGCCAGCGCCGCCGCCACCGCCACGGCGGCACCCGCCTCCGATTTGGTCCGGAGAAAGCGCGGTCGGCCAAGGAAGTATGGTGCACCCTCGCCGTCACTGCAACCGCACTCGGTTCCGGCGAAGATGTCGTCGTCGTCGAAGTCGCCGGTAACTTCACCGGGCTCATCGTGTTTGCCACGCAAGAAGGAAGGCGCGGCGTCGTCCAAGAAGGCCCAGCTCGCTGCTCTTGGTTAGATTTCCCCTGCATGAATTCTAATGCTGTAAATTTGCTCTTGGTTAGATTTCCCCTTCATGAATTCTAATGCTGTAAATTTTTTTGGTTATTTTCAATGGCTTCATATACAAATCTTGAATTCCAAGACATGTGGCAGCTACTTTCAGCAGCTTCATATTCAAGCCTTGAAATTTCAATGCATACTTAGATTCAGTTGAATTTCAAAGTTGTCCTTTTTTTAGTGTCACTTGTTACATATTGGAGGAAGTGATGAAATGGTTTGTTGGACTTTACTAGCAGTTTGTTGATTTTGTAAGTTGGGAGCTCATTTATACTTGAAATAAAAGAATTGTGCTTAGGAACTTGTGTTATTTTCTCAGAAGTGTGTAAGTATAGTATGCTATTCAGATGCATTAAGAAATTTGTACGTGTTCATATTTGTTAACTCAAATGCTCAATGCAGGGACTGCAGGCCAAGGATTTACACCACATATAATCAAAATTGCTCCAGGAGAGGTTTTGTTACTTTCCTTTCTTATCAAATTATATGCTTGAATTTTGTAGAGATATAATGCCTGAATTCTATAAATGTTAGCATGAGGCATCAAATTAGCAACCCTGCTTGTTTGCCTATGAAATTATCAATAGCGAACTAACTAGAAAAATTACAGAGTACGGGCATATTTGGATCGCTGTTAATTTCTTTCCTACATAAGAAGAACATTTTGGAGAAATGATAATATTTCGGGAGCAGAAGATTATGCTTCTCAGTTTATTCTGACCCAAACTTGCAAGCAAATACGATCTCCATTTGTTTACTTGGATGTGTTATATGATTTATAAAATGTTGTTTCTTTGGTATATTCGTAAGATCCTTTCATTTAGAATATTTCTTCATCCATTTAACTATAGGCTTAATACATTATTTTCTTAGTAACTTCTCTTTGGATGTCTTTATGATGGCCATTGTGCATGAAAAGAATGTAGCCCACAGAGTTATGTCATTCATGCAAGAATGCAAGTGGACTGTCTGTATCCTCTCAGCTTTTGGCTCAATTGCATATGCTTCGCTTCGTCAACCAGCTATATTGGGCGCAAATATAACATATGAGGTATTTTGGCCTAATTTTACCTGCAGAAAATATGAAATTTGAACGTTATTATTCACTGTAATAAGTTGTGATCATGTTGTTTGTGTGATGCTCTGTGTTCTTTGTTTGCAGTTTCATTAAAGATGAAGTTAATCTGTCGTCGTTTTTTCACTTTTTCTTCTTATCATTTGGTTAATGAATATTTTCTTTCCTCCAATTTTGTTTAGTATGGGCTCATTTTTGGTCAGGTATAACAATCTGAAGACTGAAGTACTGAATATTTTGTTTAGTTCTTCTCAAGTTTCAACGTGAAAGATATCCTTATACTTTAAATTTGTTTTGCTAATTATGTGCTGCTTTTTGACTTGTCTTATGAATCTACAGTAGCCTGCAAGACTTAGGTCTTCTCCTTTAAGTGCAAAAACCGTGTCTGATAGTTTCTTCTGACTTAGTTTGGCTTGTTTTGTTTTACTACTTCTTTTGAAACGCGGACTGAGGGTGCTAGTACTCAGACTCTGCCCCCCCTTGCACCTGCACTTCGCTTGCTTTGTAATTTCATTTCATTTCTAGCTTCTTGCTTTATGCTTTTGTGTCTGGATATTTGTTTTTATTTCCAAGGAAGGAAATTGTGTTAGATTATAAATGGTACTTGGTTGAATAAAAGTCTGCAAGGAGACGTGTTGCTTATGTGGCATTCATTTTCTTATGCTGTATGTAAACATTAATAAGCACCAATCTTCAAGTCTTCCAATTAGTTGATAACATGAACTCAGATATTTTCATATTAGGTGTGACTTTGCTTGTAAACAAACTTGGGAATCATAGTAGTTATATTGAAGACAAATTAGGAAGATTAACTTGAAATCCAGCTCTTATCCGTGGCCCTTTTTAGGGAAGGAATTAGGGTCAAGGCAGGTCGGTCTAAATAACATGCCACGGTTTGCCGTAAATTTTGGTTCTTCCATTAACATTATGTTGATATTAAATCTTGATGTGACGCTACATAAATTTAAAGGGATTTTTATGTTTGATCTTAGACCCAACCCTTTTTTGGTTTTGGTTTCATCCATGGTATCCTTAGATCCTATTTTAAATGTTAGCCCTGTATTTGAAAAGGTCTGTAGGGCGAACCATTATAGGACAAATTTGGGCCCAATAATATACAATCTTTCAAGCATAATTTTCCAAATTCCAAATGACTTTCCCACATCTTTAAGCAATTGCATAATCCTTTACCCCTTGTGATGTAGCTGACTTTTGCACCTGCCAACTCCTCCATAGTAGCATGATCAATCTGTTACACACCATTCTATACATCTCTTTCTATTTTTATAGTTCTACGATTCTGAACCAACAAACAGGAAAAGTGCTTAATGTTATAAACTGCATTTATTTACATGAGAAGCATTTTCAAGATATTTATTATGCTAATTCAAATCAAGCTTTATTCTATTTATTCTTTTTCAAGAGAACTGTATTGTTGTGGATACAGTTGTTTACTTGGTTCCTTCATTTGTACAATCTATTAGATATCTCGTGTTATTGTTTAAGACTCTATGAACGTTATTTATTTGTTTTATATCGTAGTTTTTTATATGCTTCTGAAGAATGAAATGAAAGTAAAAAGAATAGAAGAAATTTTATTCACAAAAGCATTAGCAGTTTTGTCCTCACTCCCAAATCCTATCCCGATGTTCTCTGGCTTTACCCCTGATTGTGTATATTTGATTTCTGAATAACTTCTTGTATGAAGTAGTAGTTTCTTTTTAATTCACACCATGACACATCACTAGTTTGCTTCTTGAAATATTTACAGTTTACTCCATATAATTATCCTCTGTGAAAGCAAAGGGTGACTAGATAGATACTCAGTTAGTGCAATCTCTTGCTTTTCAGGGAATGTTTGAAATAATTACGCTTTCTGGTTCCCTTCTGCAAAATGATGATGGCGGGATGTTGAGAACAGGTGGACTATCTGTATGCCTATCCAGTGCAGATGGTCACATTATAGGAGGAGTTGTTGGTGGACCTTTGGTAGCCGCCAGCCCAGTGCAAGTACACTCATAGCTATATATATTCTTTTTGTATTTGATTTCTGTTGATAATATTCCTTATTTGTTTTTTGGATATTTTGAATGCAGGTAATTGCTGCATCCTTTTTTGTTGATACCGCCAGTTCTGAAGTGCATGATTCTGCAGGAAAATTATCATTGCCATTTCTTTCTGGAGGAGCACTAACACCAGCAACTTTACCATTGACATCCGAATCTTCTAGAAGGGTGATGAACATTAGAGATAGCAATGAAAGTCAAAGACTTAGCGGAAGTGGACGCAGTTATACTCCACATTCACAAGCAATGCATGAGGTCCAATCAAATTCAATTGGCTGGAGAGGTAGGACATTTCTCTTTCCCTTCTCCTTTTTTTTTATTCATCTTTCAATCCTCGAAGAGAAATAATCCTAGAACTTCAAAGAGAACTTTTCCAATAGAGAAATGCTATTCTTCATAGTCAAAATGACCCTGAAGAAATCAGGACCGATGTGGCACAATACCACGTCAGCATATCTTTATTATTTTTTATATTAAATGTCTTGGAAAGAAGCAAATTTAATATAACTTTTTTTATAAGTGTGAAATAATTATTTGCAACACATTGAGATGTGTGAATAATTAATTTTTAAGTATGTTATTAAATACTTAGCATTGTGCCACATTAGTCTTGATTTCTTCAGGGTCAAAATGACCCTGAAGAATATCATTTCTCTTTCCAATATCTACCTGACCTACGTATATGGTAGAAACGTGTCAACATAATGTGAATAAGGTGGGACATATTCTAATGACTCGAACCTGCATCTGCTGGAAGTTGGTGTCAATTATAGTTATCATTATAGATGGCCGTAAAGGTTCTTTGAACTAAAAAAATGAGCTGTGCTAAGTTTGAGAATTCTTATACTTGATCCATCATAGCGGTCAGTTATTTGATCACATGAGTTGTGTTTGGAGAAAAGTGAATAGTATTTATTTGTCTTTTGGTTTGAAAAGCACTTTGCTTTTGTCCAAAGATCTAATATGTTAAGGGTTCCTTAATCAAAGCCGATTTTATGAGAGCATAACGAAGAAAGGAATCCCTCCGAGAATGCAAGAGTATCGTATATACGTGATTCTTTTGGAGATTGAAAGAGAATTGAATCGGTTTGGTAGTCATTGAATAAGGAGATGGAGACTTGAGAAATTCTACGTTGTCATTTTTGGATGGTCATAAAAAATAAGGAGTTTTAAATTAGTGTCTTGATGGTATAAGGTGAGTATAAGTTATTCTCACCGGCACATTCACTACCATTTCGGTTTTTATTAATTTCGGATTCACTGATTATTGTCCATTATAATTTGAATATGTGAGATAATCAATTTGACTAAGATTACTGGTAGATTAAGATTACTAGCTAATATAAAATGTGGACAGTAAAATTGTACATGCAGTTAGATAAAATAAATATCATTTACAATAGCTAAAAGTGGGTTTTATATCTAAAAATCAAAAGATAAAATAAAAACAAACGTACAAATAAAAGCGGCTAAGACAGGTTTATGAAGGAATGAGAATATCAAAATCACCATGGAAATTAGAATGGAAGACAAAAAAAATCAGAATTGAAGGATCTCAGGTAATGCTGCAAATGTAAAGATTCCTACATTCTGGGGAGCTTTTTACGGGGAGAGTTAGGTGGCACAAGTCTTCCTCAATCTTAAAATTAGTGGGTCTTATTTGTATTCTCAATTCTCCTTTATACTCATATCAACTTTACAAAGCATGCTTTTCTGATTTTTCTCCGTGGAATCTGGTATTCTCCCCGAGAATCCATCTGCCACTCTCCATGTTGCCAAATATGAATGAAGTCTGTCTCAATCAGTTAGTATTTGCCTATCCACAGTCCCTTTACCTACCATATCTTCTGAAGATTAACGTGCAAAATATTATCTGTATGATCTGCTCTCCTGAAAGCTTTTTCAATTTGTAGGGATTGAAGAAGGGAAAATTTTTTGGTATTTCATTCTGCTTATTGTATCTATACATCAATGAATTCGTGGTTATATATATATATATATATATATTCTCAGGTCGAGCTGAGAATAGTCTCTCTCAGCTGAAATCACGGCCGTTGGATGGTGCAGATCCAACGGTCAGTCGAAAAGTCGCTAGCAATTTTCAGCAGAAAGTCGCTAGCGACTTTCTGTTGAAAAACACGCGCGCGAACTGAGCCGTCGGATCGACGTGATCCGACGGCCCAGAAACCAACTGAGATGGGCTATTCTCAGGTCAAGCTGAGAATAGCCCATCTCTCTCTCTCTCTCTCTCTCTCTCTCTCTCTATATATATCTATATATATATATATATATATATATATATATATAATCTTTTGCCCCCTGTAATTTTCTTTATCCATGCAGGAAACAGAGATAGCGTCTATGGTAGCTTCTTCCAACAGCTACCTACTGATGAGAATGACTAAGACATTTATGATTAACTTAGAATCTACATCCAAGGCTTTGCGACTCCTAACGATTTTGATCTTCATATTCGGAGAAGTGCCTTGCTGATAAATTCTGTCAGGCTGAAGATGCATTGGACCACAAACTCTGTACAGATTTTGCTTCACTAACTCGAAGACTCTGCCGACTGTTATAGGCATTGGAAGGGTTCAGAAATGTAGATACAGGTCAAAGTAGACTATCAAAAGCATTAATTTATGCTTCAATGGAAGATACAGTTCCACAAATTTGGTTCTACAAATATATTTCTTTTTTTTTTTTTTTGACTCGTTAACTTGGCAAACTTCCTTCATGGTTCCATCTTATTTTAAGAATGGAATCGTGTGCTGAAATGCATATCATCTTGATGCTAGATTATATGATCTGTAATTGTTGGCCAATTATGAATTAACTTTATGATCCTTGTTTGTTAATATTTAGCTTATGTTTATTGAGCAGTGATAATAGTATACCAACGTTCAAGGGTCTGGGTTATTAGGACCCAGTTTTTATCAATTATTATGGCGACTTTTTCTTGGCTGGCTCGGAGTATTTTTATGGGACTTTGTTTAAGCAGAAGGGAAATAGCTGGCTGGTATCAAGCAGCCTATACAATTTATTTGCCTTGCGTTGTACCTAGTACAGTTAATATGTTGCAGAAAATTTGTAAGCTGCGGGGCTCAATTTCAGCATGTCTCCGAAGGCCTGCTCATACCGCCCACTGGGGAGGACAACTATGCGAGACGGTGTTGGAAAAAAAAGAAGAAAATAAGTTCTTTTTTTTTCGAGAAAAGAAAATCATATAGTTAGTTCAAAGAGTTTTTTTTCGAGAAAAGAAAAAAATTGTTTTTTTTCGAGAAAAGAAAAAACTAGTTTTTTTTCAGAAAAATTGAAGCTGCGTGCTTATTGTAAAAACATGACCTTTTAAACATTTAGTTATAGTTCAAAGAGTTTATTATATAAAATTTAACGTTAAATAATAACGTATAACTAAAAAACATACGCAACATATGAAGGACTTGATTGGATCGACATTTGAATTTGAGGAATTTGTTTGGAAAAAAATAGTCGTTTAAGAATCTATACATTGTAAATTCAAAGAGTTGAGGTACTAGAATGCATTAAGCCAATTGATGCATCTTTATCCAGCAGCAGCTGCTTCATGTGTCTGGAGAATTTAACACTGCTACTTACATGTCAGTATGGTAGATTTCAACAACCAATACAGCTTCTTAAAGCCCTCAAATATATACCCTTTATATCCAAACATCACTTATTTGCGTTCCTGAAGGGACTTTTTCTTTTAGCTTGTCCTGATGACCATCTTTCAATCCTTGCTTCTGGTACTGGTCCGAAGATAAATTACCGCCATTTTCCTTGGAGCTGATTTACGATGCATTCTGCATTCAAAACTACCGAAGGAAGAAAAAGAGTGTTAGGGGAGTTCCAGGAAAATCAGAAAGCTTGCTGTACAAGAAGTTCCACTGCTCTCTGTTTATCGAAGAAAAATTACAAAGGACACCAGTGATAAATACAGGAGAACATACAGAAGGGATTTAACAGGGAAGCAAAGAATCACTAACCATGTTTTCAGTTTATTCCTTGAACTTCCACATCCTAATGTACTTCTCATTGTGCATGGTTGCTATCTTTTTCATTCCAACAGCCAGGCATGTGATTGGAGGCCGACGGTGTCGGGGGACATTTTCGATAGGTGTATCTTCCAGAAGAGACATACCCTTTTTCTTTTGAATAACCTCGGTACCAGAATTAGAAGGCAATCTTCTTTCTTCCTCAATCACAAAGCTTGATAGTGTTTCACCAGTGCTTTGGTTCAAAATGCGCAAGAAACCATCTAGACCCCCAACTGCCAGTGTAGACGTTTCACTTGGCATATGATGCGCAGCATAGATTACATTTGGACTTACTCGTCTCTCCCATAAGGTTCTCAAAGTCCTAAACAAATAGAAAACAGAGTATAAAAGAGAACTGATGGTAACCCTTTTTTTTTGTTTTTCTTTTTATTTTATTTTTTGTGATTACGAAGCAAAACCTCCTCGTAACAAACACCAGATTATTTTACTGGACATAACTTTCTAATCACAATCCCCATGGTCAGGGAGTAAAATCCAGAACATGCTTTGCCCTTCAACACATTGTTGAGAACAAGCATATATACTTGCTACAATCTTCAGATTTCTTTTTTTTTTTTTTTTTTTTTTTTTTTTTTTTTTTTACAATCGGAAAAATTCATATCTTGCATTACAGTGGGCGGGACTCGAACTCGTGAATGATGGATGAGTCACCCAACCCACCAATTGCCCCGGGGCAAGGATAAAGTTAGTAAAACACTTAAATAAATAGGACTTTCACAAAGACATGGTGTAAATGAAGCATGCTGAAATAAAACTATGAATATGATACTTTTTTTTTGAGATAACGAGGCGAAACCTCTTCCGGGATCTCTGCTAACTCGCGGACCACAGTTTTCTACGTACACCTATAGGACCATTTTGGACCCAGGTGCGTGCAGGAGAGTAAAACCCAGACCTGGCATCCGCCTTCGGACCAGACATGGAGCACTGGGAGTTACCCAGCCACCAGCTTTCCCGTAACCGTCGTAAAATCGCGGCCACGGGCACATCCGCATCGCAGCCACCCGCAGGGTTCGAACCCGGACGCTCATTTCCTGAGGCGAGTGCCCCGGCCGACTGACCCGCGGGCGGGGGGCATGAATAGGATACTTTAGGTTTGTTCTTCTGTGGACAGAGAGAAGAATAAGAAGTTCAAAGAAAATAAGAATACAATTGGACTAGGCAAACATATATGTTGTCTTTTACAATGACGAATATTTATACTAGTTTTTCCTGGAACAGTTATTCCAACTTTCAGCAGGAATAACACTTGATTAGCATGTTCCACTGTTATAGTATGATGCAACACATGAAATATGATATTTAGGTTAACTTATATATATTTAACTAATTATTATGTTCATACATTAATACTTATATTAGCTTTATTACCTCCTCAAAATTTATATAATATGATTCATATTATATTACATATTATAGATTACGTTATATCCATTATACATTTATACTATATATAGCATCATTATGAACTCTGATTAATTTTATCAATTAACAATAAAAAGTAAAATCTCTCTTTCATTTCCTCTACAAGTCATTTTTATATGGCAAAGTATGTTTTTGAACCGTTTTCACAACCACCCTCAACTTTCACAAAGTACCTCGCTAATCCTTACCATCTGAACTGTTAGGTTTGCTAATGTAGGCATTAACTTTGGTAATGTGGCATGTATTTGCTGAGATTTAATCATTTTTTAAATTTAATCATTTTTTAAACTATTTTTCTTTCTTCTTTTTTATTACAATCACAGGCACTAATCGGTTGCTTTTGCCTCAGAATCCTATGCACGATACATTAAATAGCTAGCATCTCCAGAAAAACTAACGTAGAAATTAGTTATGGTGGCAACAATCAGACAAACTCGATAACTGTTCATCTTTCATCCCACGATAACACCACTCATCATCAGCCGTACTGTCGCTGATGTAATTCGGAAGTCATGATCCTTCGTCTTGTCTACAACTGTTGTGGTTTCGATTTCATCCGACTCACTTTTAGCAAATTCCTTTCAATATGATTGTCAAAAAGGGCTCCAAGACACCTACACTACTAGGGATAACTTCCTGTGGGAGGTTGGCTCCGCGGACCGTTGTCTAGAATGAGGCAAGAACCGTGGATTATGACGGGTACCTCGGCCCATTGCCTATAGAGAGGCAAGAACCTCGGTATGCCTTTAGACGCCACAATCGAATATGGATGATCAATTGATAAGTCTAACGGTGGACGCCACGGATCTCTTCGACAAGTCCTAAAGTTCTTAAACACTAGGAGATTTCTAAAATCCCACAAATAATAAACTCACCAAGTTATTTTCACTATGCCCAACTAGGGAAATTATACTAGTTACAATAACCAAGATCCTGAAGGATAAAACAAAATAATAAAAATCTACCTAAATCTTCTAAGACTTCCTAAAATATGATTTGGCCTAAAATAGAGAAATCTAGGAAAAGCATAAAATAAAATCTAAGATAAAAATCCAGCCGACTTAAGATTATTTCAAAGACGCCACCTCTTGGTAGTATCTCAAATATGTGCAAGTATTTTGAGTATTTGGAAATATCTCAAATATTATCTTGATAATATGGAATATTTCTTGAGATCTTGGAATATCTTGGAAGATCTTGAAATTTTTGAATATCTTAAATATCTTGAGATCTTGGAATATCCATAAGAGGTGGCCGAAAATATCGGTAGCCGAATTGTGGCCGAAATACTTGAGGGCTTGTAGAGTAATGAGATGGCCGAATTTAATTAGATGGCCAACTTGTTTGTAGTGTATGTTTTTGGTCCAAACACTCTGAATTATCCCAATAAGTGATTTCATGAACCATCTAGCTTGGACCCCTGTGAGTGACCCAACTGAGTCTCGAACATGCTTTGTGATTCCATTGATCATGTCGATCGTGCTCGCATTAATCGTCTTCTTCAATCCGTAACGAACTCGCCAGAACTTTCACATGGTCTTTGTGATCTCACATTTAAATGACACAGAAAACTTTCTTTACTTCTAGGTGTTTGCGAGTTTTATGATCACTACTCATGAACTCCAGAGATCGTCACAAAATAGATTTCATGTTGACCGAAATAAAAGATTGGGCTCCTTTAGGTGCAATGGTGATGGCTAGCGGTGGGCAACGTCAGCGGCGAGGAGAAGGTTAAAATTCGAGGCTGGTAGGAGGCGGCAATGGCTGAATAGAGAGAAGAAAGGGAAAATAATAATAAAGATGACGTTAAGCTATGTGCCACCTCAGATAGTTATGCACCGCATCAGATAAGTTATGCGTCACACAAGCAATTCTAAAAGTTCAAATGACAAAAGTGATGGCAGTATTAGTAAAGATCTTTTGTGAAAGTTGAGGGTTATTACAAGAATGTCTCAGAATCATGGGAGTCAATTTAAGGAAAGTTCAAGGATCAAAAATAGACCGGACCTTTTCATACGAATAAACTTAAGAATGGTAAACTTTACAGCAAAATGCAAGTGTTTCCAGCATATCATGATCAGTGATGATAATTACCCAAAATCTATAATTTTAAAACCAAGATTATCATAGAAGTGGACGCTAAACATTCAATAGTCTAAGCATCAGCAGATTTTGTGAAGCAAAAAGAATATATGCAGATTTGCATATACCTAATGTCCCAACAATGCGCATAACCAGATGTTGATCCCGCAAAAACTAAAGATGAACGTCTATTGAAACACAAGCTCTTCATACCTGTTTAATACATTACACATGAAAGTCAATCTTTAAAGAAAAAAAAGGAAACTGAACATACAAACATACAAGAATTAACAAAGTTATTAACATTTCGACACCTTCAGATACTAATAGTCAAGCATTATCAAGTTCCACATGCTACATAGATGGGAACCTAACCTGCTTCTAAGATAACTATCATCTACCCTACACATAAAAGCATCACAGAGGATAAACCAGATCAAGTGGTCAGAGTTAGGAGGAGTGGAAGATCTTGAAATTGGAAAGACCTATAATGGGTTAACTGAGCTAACAGCTCGATTGGCCCCTTTGAAAATCGTCTTCATAGTTCTCATACAGTCAAAAGCAAAAACAAGATGCATAGAAGCGATTATGTCGAGAAAATCAATGCCAGGTCAATTTGGTTGATCAATTACGCTGGCTGGATATGCTACATGGAACATCCACCTCAAGTTTAATTTTAGTGAATTGTATACACATATTGCTAAAACATTAATGAAATATTAATCTATGTTCCCAGAGAGTTTAAACAGGAATGCACTTTCAAAGAGCTTGACTACAAAAAGAGAAACTTTCTAAAATAGCCTTTCAAATAAAGGATAGTGGCACGTGATGTCAGGCCTATTATCAATACTGAAGTTTTAGTGCTAGTTAGAATGGATAAGGCATTCTTCGTTTTCCAGGATTAAGCTTGTATGGTTTCTATCACAAGGCTCGTAAGGCAAGGATCATCCAAGTGGTATTTTTTTTGGTTATGTAACTATCAAACAAAGGATATCAATCTTACATCAACTTTACAACTTGAATTTGCTGTAGAACAATGTAAACTGACCAGCAAAAAAAAAAAACAATTGTTTCTATATTGCATATATCTTGTTTAACTTAAAAGTAACTGTGAGAAAGGGTACCTGTAGGAGAAAATGATGACCTAAGAATTCCAAGTCTTTCACCTGATGAAAGATCTGTAATTGCTATTGTGCCAAAAGTTGAACCACCCAAAACCAGTTGTTCGTCCGTAATAGCCATACATGTAACTGGCCCTCCTTGTATCCTGTAGAAGTTGGATATGCATCAATCAGGATTTCATGTCAAATGGTTACAGTTGGATATCCAACCTGTAGAAGTTGGATATGCATCAATCAGCATTATGCTTGATGATTGTTTACATACATGAAGTAAAGTCATAGATATATCATATACCTACATTGTATAATTCATTAATGCCTCAGTGGAATTCCATTAATATGGAAAGGACTATAGAAACTTCCCTAGTACCAAATTGCAACAAAAGGAGGATGTTTTGTACCGTAAATCTTTCACTGCCACTTTTTTTGTAAGAAGCAACGTACAAAATTAACCTAACAACAAAAAGTAATAAATAAACGGAAATATAACTTTATCACTATCTATGCCTTGGTTTGTCAAAAAAAAAAAAAAAAAAAAGGAAAGTAAAACTAGTAAGCAATATTAGTTTACACTTTGGGGGTTTCTCGAATGTAGCTTAACTGTGTGGTAGACTCTCTATCACCGAAACTAAGCCAGAAAGGAAGAGCTAGTAAGTGGGCTACGGGACAACCAAACATATGCCTCTAAGCTGCTCAAGCAGCCTGCCGATAGGATATGCTCAGCAGCCTAGGGTAATTGCATGGGTCCAAAAGGCAGGTTGAAGCATAATGAGTCACCAGCCTTATGCCGCTACAGAAGCTTACTGCACACCCACATCAGAAGACAACACAATTATCTTATAGAAAATCAATTGGAATATGAGATGCTCTTCACTCATTTACATATTGATATCACTTAACAATATCTTTCTTCCCATCCAAGGTTTTAAAGTATATGCCGGTCAGCACACTATGTGCCAGAGCCCGCACCAAAACTAGGCGGCACAGCCAGAAGATTTTTTTTTTTCTGGTCCTTTTTTGAACTTTTTAGGAAAAAGTAGCCATTTATGAGATACACAAATCGTCCAGCCGCATCAAAACATCTGCGTTGCAGTGATTATGGAGTTCACGCTAAATGAAAACGTTTGTATTTCACTAATTATACAAAAATCTCATTTTTTAATTTTTAAATTTTTATGCGTTTACTATAACTGTATCTTTGACACTTGATAATCTATTTGTTTATACACAGATTATAAAGCCAAATAATCTTGTAAAATTTTTACATTTTATGATCACATGTTCAGTTCATTTGCACCAAAATTATACATTTACAGCATGATTTCTTAGAAAAAAAAACCTTCAATATGCAAGCCGGTGTTGAACCGACTCGGATCGGCTCACGTCGGCGGCCCGGACGCGGCGAAGATAAACACCGGCGGCCCGGTGGCGGCTCTACAATCTAATTTTACCAACTAAATTAATAATAAAAACTAATTCATTTCTTTCATTATAAAAATAAACATTACATACTTATTTATAGAGACTATCCCTCTATGTTATTTCCATAACATTCTCCTAAATATTCTATTAATAAAATATCCAAATATGATATTTCCTACTACAAATATTTTCCTTCTACAAATATTCCTATTACAGATATTCCTATTAAAACTATTCCTAATACAACTCTGACTAATCTGAACTTGATCCGTGTCTCATACGGCTCAAACCCCTTTAATTCCGTGCATAACATTCCACCCCTCTTGGAAAGCAACCTTGTCCTCAAGGTTGCAGCAGTGAAGCTCCGAGAAAATTGATATCGTCCAAACCACCGAAATAGATAAGTTGAGTGAAGTTGCAGCGAGTCGGGCTTGTGAAAGTAAAGGATGGAAATTTTTATGATGACATAGAGCCAATGTAGCACGAATCCAATGGTTGAGGAAAAGTCAACTTCCATATCCTCGATAGTTTCCTCATAGTATCCATTGTGGCACAACTCAAAGAACAAAGCTAATCGATAAGTAAAGAGAAGCGAGGTGCAGTGATTGTTTGCTCTTTTTCAGCTCTCCTTGAATATCGTCTTTGAGACCGTCAATAAATATGTTAATGACGTGTTGTTCGGACTCGAAGCAAATATTGGATTTTCTCCTTGAAAATGCAACCCAATATTGTGCCACTGATGAAGTCTGTCGAAGATTGCGAAGTTCATTAAGGCGGCAATTGTTTGTGATGTCATCCATTTTTTGTTTAAATCTTCCACAAATTTCGTCAAATTTATCCATTAATTTCTGAGCGTCGTCTGCTGATATAATAGGTGTTGGCGCAGAAGGTGGTTGCGGTTGCGGTTGCGGCATCCGAGGAACTTCATAGTATTGTGGTGGATAGTATCTTTCCTGGGGTGGCACCTGAGCGTAAGGTGATGAGTTAGGAGACCAAGCTGGCTGCTGGTAGTGTTGCGGTGATGTATAGGGGAGCCAAAATGTTGGTGATGGTGGCTGCTCGTAATTAGGATGTAGGAACCATGGTGGAGCATGGATGTAGGAGGCGGTGGTGAGTAGCTGCGAAATAGCGGTGATACATAGGGCTCTGGTTGTGATGTGTTCCAGTAGGATGACATTGACATCCTTTTTTTTTTCTTTTTGATGAATCGGGTGGCAGTGGTGGATGTGGTGAGGATAAGAGTGGTATAGTGCAGCGTCGGCGAGGGTTCGGGACCACTAGCTCTGATACCAATTTGTTATGAACCGACTAGGATCGGCTCACGTCGGCGGCCCGGACGCGGCAAAGATAAACACCGGCGGCCCGGTGGCGGCTCTACAATCTATTTTTACCAACTAAATTAATAATAAAAACTAATTCATTTCTTTCATTATAAAAATAAACATTACATACTTATTATAGAGCCTATCCCTCTATGTTATTTCCATAACATTCTCCTAAATATTCTATTAATAAAATATCCAAATATGATATTTCCTACTACAAATATTTTCCTTCTACAAATATTCCTATTACAGATATTCCTATTAAAACTATTCCTAATACAACTCTGACTAATCTGAACTTGATCCGTATCTCATACGGCTCAAACCCCTTTAATTCCGTGCATAACAGCCGGCATGTGCCAAGATCCAAGTTTACAGAACCTTGGCTCGATACTGCAGACCTTGTGTTCTTCATATCAATGCATGTAATAGTTCTTTCAATAAATGCATTGCCAATCTGTTTGATTTAGTGCATAAGATGGCAAAAGCTAGAGCAACCTAATCAACCATTTGCTTTTTGATTCCTAAGTAAACTTAGGTGTCTGACACTAAGAGAAGTTTTAAACATGGAAACATTGAAACAAAACTGTTAGCTGATTTAGTGTGTACTAGACTATGTAGGTGAACTTATTGTTGCTTCCTTTCCCATGTATCTCTCTATTTTTCCCTCTCAACATCACTTCTCTAGGCCGAACGTCACAATAAACCCATCTTCCCTCTCCAAAGCTCGATTTTGCTGTCATGGATGGAGAACATACTCAAAGGTATTGCCCCACAAAGATGATATTGATGTGAATGATAAAAACAATATAGTCAAAGCTATAGAGAAAGTTAGAAGAAGAATAACCATTTACAAAGATTTATCAGAAATATCATAAACACAAAAGTACTGACATGATAAAACTAACCTGAGAATTCGAGAGGATCTTCCACTATACATATCAAATACATGAGCTCGACCATCTTCACAGCCTATCACGGCATCTGGATCACTATAACTGCACCACCAGACATGACTAGATATAATTAGGCAAAAACTTCTTCATTTGGGAGAAATAGTCTCAGCTGACAAAGAAACACCTCAGTCAAGTTTCAACAGGCTGAATTGAAATTCAACACATGTTATATAAATGTTTATAGGATTATATCTTTATCAGCTTTGTTTAATGACAAGACAGAGAGAGGATAAATCTTTACAACGAGAACTTCTTCTAATACTCAGATGGAGATGAAATAGAATGTAATAAGACCAAGAAAAAGCAGAACATCCATTATCGTGTAACTTAAGGAAAGCGGTCAGTTGTTACATGCTTGACATGGACATGACCGACAATAGCAGTAGCAACCACATTTGCGAAATTCCTCCTGTCCCGCTCCACTGTATTTCACACAGTCGGAATAGAGTGCAATTCAAGGTAGGGTGCGTGTAAGGAGAAAAAGGGCATTGCGGAGGGGGAAAACTGGGGGAAGATGAAGGTTATGCTTATTGGATTGACAATATTGCCACAAATAAATTTCTCAAAGAATGAAAAAGAACTAAAGCATTCAGCTTAACAAAGACACATCCCCACATTTACATTCATGGTGAACCAGCATAATAAGTCCAAATGTTGTTTGTAAAAAGATAAACTTTCTCTCACTCACCACATGCATATAGCACGAGGGAAGATACCTTCACGTGACTGAAATATATTTTTTTGAGCATTGCGCCTCCAAATGCATATTCGAGTGCTAGTCAAACCAACAATCTGCATAACAGAATGACTTTGAATTTAGTAACGTTTGCCAATCTGATCCACAGAACATATCTCAAATTTTCTCCAAGAAAGTAAGTAATGCTAGTTAGGGTGTCATGACATACTTCAGCTTTACGAGAGGTGATTAAGGGTGAAAAGAAAGCATAGTCGCAACAAACATGTCAAGATCAGTAAGAAATTCCATATTCAAAGTACAAACATTTGCCATAGTTGATATTAGCGAGTTGCTAACAGACTCATTACATGATCTGTTTAAACATTTGAACCAGAAATTGTTCCGAGTAAATTCTATACCCATTCAGTATCAAGACATTTACAACAAAAAGCTTAAGTCTCTAGATACTTGGATTCAATGCCATTAATAAACCCTTACTCCTAGATTTATCAGCCATTTCCAGTGTCATCTTTACGCGTATATCAAATCGCTAAAACAAGCTGAACATGCAAAGTCCAAAACTCCCATCAAATATAGACTTCTTGGCATATAAGGGTAATAACAATCACCCACTGATGCCACATGAACGGTCTCCTTGTTCGAACACAAGGAAGTAGAACGATCTTCAACTTACTCCACACTAATTGATGTTAGAGAGAAACGACCTGCACCATTCACTCGAACCTAGATGAACCATCAACTCTGATACCCTTCACGTCAATAGGTATCATGTTCAAGCATTGCAATGGAGGGTGAATTAGCAGCTGAGAGAAAATCATACACAAACAACATATATGCATGAAGTTCTTAATATCTTCAAACATCTTTAATTAATTTTGAAATTTGATTGGTTTGTTGCAAATAAAGCCACACCATCTCAACACGAGGAAACACATGACAGATTTTACAATCTCTTGAGACAAAGAACCAAGGTGTTATGGCAGGTGATACTACAAGACATCACTCACAAGTGAACAAATGATGAGAGGTCATATACAAAATTAACGTGGTTAGGCTTAGACATACAATAAATATAGGCAAAGAGCAAAGTATTTGTCGAAAAACAACATGAATATTAGTTCAGTCCAAACGGTGTGCTCTAGTTCAATCTGAGTTTTAGGCTTTTGGTTAGGACTGGACCAGTTAATCCATCACTCTTGAGCAACTGCTCTACACATTTTAAGTCAATCACATAGCTTATGCCAAGTTGTGAGTAGCATGTCCCTGGTATTGTACGACAAGGTTTAAGAAAATAATGGTATTATCACATATGCAAAGCTTTAAGAAGCATGCAAATTTACTTGCCATATAGATTAGCATGAACATGAAGTTCTATAATAAGCAACGTTTTTAGTTGCTAGATCTATAAAAATCACAATGACTAAAAAAATTTCGAACAATAAATACACCACATTAACAAGAAAGGACTAGAGAAGCATAGAATATTAAGAAGAAAGTACTAGAGACGTGTAGAATAGGTGACTATACTGACAAGATATTGCAAAATTAACAAGTTATACCTTATTCTCATCAAAATCAAAATCAAGTAATTGTTGCATGCCGGGGACTGAATACTCATCCAAACATTTACAACTTTCTGCAGACCACAATCGCAACACCTGGCATCAGTGCAAAAATGCTTGTCAACTTTCTCCTAGAATGGATACAATATCCGTCGAATAAATAGAAAACTACTTTGAGGTCCCTCGTTGAGAATTAATTCATCTTAGGTTCCTCATACGTACCAATAAAGTTAAAAGTCCTTTGGAACATATACTTCCTTGTTTTGAAATGACATTTTTCTGTAAAGGATGTGTACTTGTGAAATTATACTTCCACAAACTTATACTGCCACCGCTTCAAAACTATATTGCTATGTAGTGTTATATAAGAACTTCAGCTTCAAATATATATTGTGCCATCTATTAAAACATACTTCCTTTATAAAAGTATTACTTTCGTAAGAAGAACCTCAGATCTAAGTCAAACATTATGAGGGACCCCAGAATAAATTGAACACATGAGTAAAAAAATAACCTAGAGAAAACATAAGTATAATAAGGGACCATAGATCGATTGACCCTAAGATAAACTCAATAACACCTTACATATAGGAACAAAGAGCAGTATGCTAAAAAAAAAAGAAGACAACTACTAATTAATAGCTTCAATGGAGATTTTATATAAAGCAGTTAACAAAAATATCGATTAACGCACATGGATGCACAATTATATGTATTTGTTGATTGTAGCTAGGGGTGAAAATGAGCCGAGTTCGAGTCGAGTACCATTCAGCTCAAGCTCGAATAGGGGTGAAGCCAAGTTCGAATCGAGTACCACTGTACCACTAAGCTCAAGCTCGACTCGATTGGTTTAGCTCGAACTCGACGAGCTTCAGAGGCTGAGCTCGAACTCGACTTCACTCAAAAAAATCTCAAGCTCGAACTCGACTCGAGTTCGGCTCTTGTACCAATTGAGCTGAGCTTGAGTTGAATCGAGCTAAGCTCGACTGTATGAATTAGACCAAGCTCGAGTCGAGTTCGAACTCGCTTAAGTAATTTCGTTGTTAAATATACTTAAATAAAATAGAAATGGTCGTTTAGGCTCGCGAGCCTAAACGAGTCGAGTAACACGATGCTCAAACTTGGCTCATTTAACTATTTCGAGCTTGAATCCATGCTCGAACTCGACTTGAGCTTGTTAATACTCTAGCCAATCTTAAATGAGTTTGAACCCGACCTACTCGTGAGCAGCTCGGCTCGTTTTCACCCTTAATTATAGCACAATAGATGCACAAATTAATAAGCATTTGTTGATCCAAGGGTATTGGAGAAACATAGTGATTGTAGCATGCAGATCTTATGTATGATAAACAAACATAATATAGAAAATATGGTACGAAATAAGAAAGCAGAACGCGGATTGACCATCTAGAAAATAAGGCATGTTCTCTACAACATACATTTCTATTTCTTTTGGTTGTGATTTATGCATCTCATTCTGGTACTTGTTTCTCTGCTTTTGGTTATCAGAGAAGCTCCGTGCATACTGGATGAAGCTTGGTCATAGATGCACGAGAATGCCTTTTTTGTGCTCTTTTTTTTTTTTTTTGAGAAAAACGAGAATGTCATAATAGAATGACTAAATGATAAATCAGACCCCTTTTTTCCATATAATTCCTACATTTAGTGTCTACTCTACTTTTGTTGTTAATTTTATATAAGACTCCTCTGCAATGTGTGTTCATTTTGTCATTACACCATTGTTGACTCACTAGTAGTTCGACAAAGGTTGATTGACTGATAGCATAAGACCTTTACAAAGGTTGCAGTCTGACTGACTAAAATATTCAATGGACTTGATGATTTAAGAGCTTCTCAGAGAAGAGCAAGTTGGCTTTCTACAACATGCCTACTGTAACATAGTAACAAATTTATTACTTGAGACCTTAAAGCGCTAAAGTATAGTTCCATGAGCTATAAATGAAGATAACCAGCTGAACTTACTTATGTTGGAGTGTAGGTGATCACAAGGAAAAGATACCTTTAATGTCAATGAAAAGAAACAAACATGTAGATAGGAAATAGAAAGGAATTAGATTGAGCTATTACATTGGAACCACATATATAGACCTTGATTCATATAAGAAGAGAAAATCTACTTAATAGGAAAAGCCTATATATATCTATACACACATACACACACACACACATATAAAGATATATGTGTGTGTGTATATATATAGAGAGAGAGTGAGAGAGAGAGAGAGAGAGTGTGTGTGTGTGTGTGTGTGTAGACTACAGCAGTGCGGCAAGACAAAGGCGACGACTGCGCAATGAGGACACGAGCGCGAGGAAGATTGCATAAGGCTTATGGTAGTGGCAAGATATAGGGTTTTGAAACCCGCTTTGATACCATATAGAAGTAGAAAGTGAATAGATTTTTGATATTGATAATTGAGCTATTACATTGAAATCACATATATAGACCTTGACTCGTACAATAAGAGGAACTCTACTAGGAAATCCTAGATACATCCTAATATAATATACCTAACATATCTCTCAACAGAACACAGAAACTCAAATGGAATGCTTTTGCATTCATAAAAAATATTATGGCTAGTGCTAACCATAATACAAAAAACAAATTAACCAACAAAATAATAACATTAAACAACACATTGCTATCGCATTCTAGATGAAATAGATCTCAAAAATGAAATCAATATAGCAAAAAGATTCTTACCCAAAAGATAAGAACAATAAATAAGTTAGATGCGTTGGTTTTTATTTTTATCAGTACTTTGTTTTAGTTCATTATAAAATACAGGCCAAAGTTACCCGGTGCCCATCTATTTTCTCAAATGGGCAAACATTCGCCTACTTTAATGTAACTTATAGATGCCCTAAATATAAAAGGTTCTCTCGAAAAAACAATACACACACACACACACACTATATATATATATATATATATATATATATATATATATATATATATATATATATATTGTTGCTCCGCGTCCGTTTTCTACCTTAGCTCCGTTAGTTCTATTCATAAAAAGTCATCGAATGTAGTGAAAATATTATTATTGTGTTTTAATATTTAAGAATTAATTAAGATACTTAGCAGTAAAATCACCATTTTCACCCTATCTTTAACCGCCTACACGAATCATATTCTCATTTCATACTACACCCAGCTCGAAATACTAATCCACCTTTTGTGGCTTTGAACCCATCCCTAGACATCAAAAATACTAATCTTCACTATTCATTACCTTAAAAGATTTTCTAGATACTGTATAACAGTAATCCCTTCCCTTCATCACCTTGTACATATTCCATATAAGGTAATAAAGGGTGAGGACTAGTCATTATGATCAACTTAGTAAAAGTCCCTGACCAGGGTCTGGAGAGGGTAAAATGCACGTAGCCATACATCAAAGGAGTCTATTTCTGGAGGACTATCAGCCTAGGAAACCAACACTCAAGTACATTGGCACACGGGCACACGGGCACGCAAGCAAACAAATCCGCAGTCAAAAATTCAATCTACCCGACCAACAAAGGGAAGCCTGTGAACGCGGCAAATAAGCATTAAAAGACTAATAACAAGGAATGAGAATGAAAGAGCAAGGAAGCACACGGAAAGAAACATGTAAAGAAAACCATATCCCTAAGTAATGGTGTCAATAAACCGGATCCACCGTCGCTACTCTGCACGGCCGATAGCGAGGTCCTAATGGAGGTTTAAATAGGTCAAGTTCTATCGGATGGTCTCTCTCTAACTTTTTTTCAGTCTATCTTATCTTCTCTTCCACCCATTATTTAACCTTTCACATCTTCTAACAGGTGCAATTTTTCATCTTCATCTCACATGACCAAATCATTTATTATAATAACCGCCTCTCTCATTTTGTCTTTAATAGAGGCCACCCTGAGATTTTATCGTATCATCTCACCAACCATTGGGATTTAAGATATTAGCATTTGCAATTTCTCGGGATTGGTTTAAGGTAATCAACAGTGAGAATTACATTTCTTCATATCACAGAATAGGTGTAAGATAATTAAAGGAGTGAATAGCTTTTTCGACACTGGCATAGGTGCAAGGCAATAAAAGATGTGGATTAGCATTTTCGTCATCCCAATATGGGTGCAATGCGAACACGAGGGTGAATAGCATAGATAGTTAAAAAAATTGAGAAAATTGACGATTATGTTCCTAATTATCTCAATGTCTACTAAAAATTAAAATGTATTAAAATTTAAAACTAGCATTTTCAACATATTAACAACTCTTAATAGCCAAAACTAATGGAGCTACGGAGAAAAGCACATGAATGCTTGTTATATTTAGTAGATGGGGACGACTGCAGACTTTGACAAAGTTGAGGGGCACCTGGTGAATTTTGGCCTATAATACAAATCAAGAACATAGCTTTGAGAAAAATAATTGTTTAGAGATAACATGCATGCCATTATGTAAAATTATCAACCAAACGTGGTAGTAAACATTTAAGTCTTACGAAATTTCTTTCTATTACTAGAAGCGCACACAAATAGCACAAAAGAGATGCAATGCTGTTAGCATCTCCAAAATACATTTTCAGATTTCTTAAATCAACAGGAAATAGAACTACGGAAATTAATAACGATGAACACTTGCTATAACCACAAGAAAGGACACAATCCATAAACAACAAAATGGAAGGGGAATACTTGTACAACATGATTCTGTATAAAAGGTAATATACAAAATGATAAAGGATCTTTAATAGTAAGTACAATACATTACAGAGTGAATACTATGTTACTTTAGCACTGAGCAAAGATTAGCTTCGAATGTAAAATAAATGCCAAATTACCTTGTCTCCTACCCCAGAGGCTAGTACACTCCTCCTCATACGACATAGGTTAACCCTGTGGACAAAAAATGGGAAAAAGATCCAATTAGTGGGAAAACCAAAAGAAAACTAACACCAATAAGTATCTACCATGTCTCACAAATTATAGAACAGCAAATGGATGGCCTAGAAACGTTGTTGATCTTTTTTTTCTCTTTCTTGTTTTTTGTTCGTAAATAGAATAAATGGAGATTAACATAGAAGAGTGTGATTGGCTAGTGTGGTTTTAGAGGGCAATCCACGTTGACAAAAAACTTCAAATATGTTTCTGATATTTCTTGGTATGAGACCAGCAGCACAGGCACCCTCCTTCCACTTGACTCGGTCATGGGTTCCGAACTAGAAACATCCTCCTTGCAAGTTAGCAAGTTAACGATGGCATGGAGTTTGTGGACGCGTACACCACCCCCCCAAAAGAAGAAAAAAAAAACCCCTCAAACTGGGCCCACCATTTTAGTTTTCTGATATTTGTGGTTTGGATTCTATTTACACCTTGGGAACAAATAGTGAATTGCTAATACGCTTATTAGCAAGATCCATTCATAAGAGAAACGAACTCTGGAAGCCCATTACAAGAATATAGATAGCTTGACCACATGAACCTAAAAAAGAAGATTATGAATAGAACAAGGTTAAGCTCATGAGAGATGCCTGCACTGCAAGAATAAGGGAATGTACCGGTCATGATCTCATGGAAGCTTAGAGGTCGGACATGAATGAAAGAGGAGCTTAGTTGAGAAGAGAGGGAAGCGGAAGGAAGAAAGCGTGCATGAATGGCTACTTAAAGCCTGAGAATTGGCAAAGAACAAAACCATTACCCTTCTCATTTGTTACAGCAAATGCTTTTGTAAAAGCCAAGTTAATTAGAACAAAATCTAGTGGTAAAGCAAAACTACATAAGAATCCTAAGCTACTATAATGGTAAAGCCTAAAATATAGTAAAAAAAAATGCTAGTCAATTACAGATGGATAGTCGTCCCCATGGACCCTCTCTCTAATCCCCCTTCTAAGAGCTTCTTCTGGTCACCTTCTCTGTGAGATATTGCTTCTAGAAATAACTGGGAACGAGTTGGCATCTTACGCGACTTAATTGCTCGGGTAGGTGGGTTAGCTACTTGCACCAAGCTCGACCATTTTATGCGCTCAATTTCCTTGTTGCACTCAATTTTTTCTTATGCTTACATGCACTTTAAGCCTCAACATGTCCAGCTGCAGCCTGGCCAAAATCACACCTATAGAAGTTAGGCATACCAACATACAAGAATTTCCAACTCCTTTGCATTGACTTCGCGAGGACATTGTCTACCTCATTTCTTATCCAGAACAAGCATTGATGGCTCTTTAGAAGGATCTCTCTAAGTACTTGAATGGCATTGGTTGTGCACCAAGATGATGATCCAGTTGAATCACATTTGCATCCAACATTGGCTGCAAGACAAGGCTGAAAATTAAGAACATTTATGCTGTGTAAGCTCTAATAGGTTCTCATGTTTTAGGAAATCATGTTCAAGTGACCTATTTCACATTATAGATCATCCCAAATCACTGCTTCCTGCTTTTCATTTGCTCCGGCAATATGTTTATCCTCCAACTAAGCATTTTGGAGTGCATGATCGCCCCTCCATATCCATGCATGTCTTAATAGGCACAACTTCTCCTTCGTGGAGAGGAATCATATGCAAAGTAACTTCTCCCATGGGCATCTACATGGCCTCCAAAATAATTTGAACTTCGCCTAGTTAGACGATGGAAGTGATGCAGCAACTGAACACTGCATTATCAAGAAGATGTCTTTAATCCTTGCGACCTGAACCGAAGTTGATTCCATCAAATAACTGAGCAAAGCCACAATGATTTCATCGAATACCATTGCAACTCAACCTATTCAATGAGATGCCAGTGCAAGTAGTGATGCTATGGGCTGCATTCAACTTACTACCTGCCCGAAAACTTGCATTAAGTCATTAATAAGCAATTTGCATCATTAAGTGGGTATTGGTTTGTTGCAACTATGCTCAAAGAAACATGCGATTAGGAAGACGTAGACAATGCCATCTTCCTCATAGAAACTTCTATAACTTTCACTAAAATTGCTTTTAAAATGAAAACAATGTTTGACTTAAAGGGGGCAAGGAATTTATTCTCTTTGTACCCCTTTGATGATGAAACGGGCCTACGAGTTGATCCATGCTGAAAGGCCAGGACTTCTCAATTGGTGGAGTATGAACCGGTGCCTCCCGTAGGTGTACTATCTTTATAAGTCCCCTAAGTGGCTTAGCATATTGTTGGGTTTCCCCATGGCAAGCTCAAAAAAAAGAAACGATGTTTGACTTGCATTCTTATTGTCTTAGAGGAGCACCTTGAGCTTCGCTTTTCCAATGTGTAGAAAAAATTAAAAAAAAAAGAAGAGAAAAGCAACGTACTAATAATATCTAGTAACTACAGTTCAATAAACTTTCATCTGATTTCTTCGCTTGTCCCAAGTTGTTACAACCTAAAACTTAACCTTCTCCTTACTCAATCAATCCTTAACAAGAACATTCCCTAAGTACCTTACTCGAGGTGAGGCAATTGCTGTGGCATCAAGTTCAGAAATCGAAACTTAATCAGATAAGCAACATAAAGGCAATTCAGCTAGATTAGTTTTCCAGTATTCTCACAGATATCATTTTTGTAAATAATGATTAGATGCTTCAGGCATCATCTAAAAGGTTACACGAATGTTATGTCAAATAGCTAATGATGACACCCTTTTTCTTTTTGAGTAATGAAGCAATGATGCTAATCATTAATAAGTGGTAGAACACTGACACACAATAAAACCTTATCCAAACTACCTTTTGCTTAAGATGAAGTCAGCATATTTTTCCTTAAGTATTGTAACCTTGATAACTCCTCATTAATTAAACCGATACCCAAAGGGGAAAACAGTCAAGGGTTTCTAAAAACAAGTTTTAGCTTTTAACAGAGGCAAAAAGCTGACAACCAAAACCTGGCTGAATGACCAATCCACTGATAAACATCTGCATAAGTACTTAAGAGGGCTAATCTGTGAGATTCCATAGCAAGGTCTTCCAAACATATTCTCAGTGATCTCCCCTGTGGAGAAACATTATTCTTCTTCAAAAGGGGATTGATCTTGTAGTATAAATCTTGCATTAAAGAAGATGTGTAGATAACATCACGCCTGCAATTCAACAGTTAAGGTAGTAAATACTTATCTTCACTAAATTGTAATAATGTTGTACATATATGCTGCAATATTCTTCAACATAAAAATAGAAAGCATTCTGACATAATTAGTTTACCAGGACACTAAAGTAGATTGTGATGATAGCCAATACAGAACCAAGTTCTTAATGAACTAGCTAATGTTGAATTAGTCACCATTGCAGACAATTAGCAAAATTAAAAGAGGGGGATTTTGATCAACAGATGACACAAACAACCAAACTGGAGCACGTCAGTATAGTAACAGTCATTGTAGTGTATCCTCTAAAAGATCAAAAACTCTATCATAACATAAAACCATGTAATTAGAAACATTTCTTTGCCAGCCTATTCGATAAGTTTATGACTTTGAATTGCATATCTTACAGTCTATATATGTACCTCCGATTAACTCAACAGATGCATGTAAATAAGTATGCTCACATGAATTTTCCCCCCTTTCAATCCCTCTTCCTCTTGATACTCCAGGGTACGGACCTCTCTTATATATGTCTTTGGTAGAGGGAGATAATTCCAATGAATGTAGTTAGACTCTTCTTAAACCATCCAATTATAATGACTTGAAGCTACCTAAACTAAACTAAAAGCGTTCAGCATCACGCGAAATATTATTGTAATAATATGGATGTATGTGGAAATTACGATTGTCAATAAGCCATCTTAACATGGTTTTAAATAATACACCAAACATATGAACTCGAATCAGGCCAACTAAGACCCAAGTTGACATGATCATCAACAGTCTCAACAACAACAAAATAATTAAAAAACATGTTGCAGCAAGTACAACGAGGAGAAGGAGGGAAAATACCGTACTATCACATAATCTATTAGAGGAGTGCATACTGTACAGAGAGTGTGTTATAGTCTACTACGCTAAATCAAGAAGTAGTAAGTAATCAAACTCCAACTGAAACAAAACATCGGTTGTATACATATTTACAGAGAAAAGAGTTCTAACTTTATTTATTTTCTCCTTTAGACTCAGCTATGAAATTATGAGTGCTCCCTGGTTTTTTTTTCCCCTCCAAATTCTTGCAGAGAAGGAGAAAAATTTAAAATTGAAAGCAAATCAAGAAGAGGAAATAAGCGTACCATGATCTGCATACAACAGAGCAGCGAATAAGACTGAATGGGTCTAGAAGAACGAAGATTGCGCACAAGAGATCGGTGCCGAGGGACTGAATCGAAGTGAATCTGACGCGACCTGCTCCACCCCGATTCACGCTGCTGCTCGCTTCCATATCCGCTCTCCTCTTCATTCTCCGTTACTTGAGAAGCGAGGATCTTCGCGAATCGCTACCTGAAAACCGACTAGCCGAGTCACAGTTGTTGTTTAGGACTACTGGACTTGCTTTGCTCTGTCTGCTTGTCTAATTTGACGTAAAATAGAAGTATACTAATTGTGAATCACAATATTACTCTTATATATAATAACATTCAAATTTTATTCTTATATTTTATATAAATTAATTATTTTTTTATTAAAATTTTTTTCATATATTATTATAATAAAAATAAATATTACTTGATATATATAATTATTTGAGACGTGCCATAAAATAATGGTGATATTTGGTTATATATATAATCATAATAAAAAAATTTCAAATATAGAATAATTTTTATTTAAAAATTCAATATTATATAATATATTATCTAATTATTAACTTTATATGTTGATTACTTTTCTGTAAATTAATTATCGTTTCGTTAATTTACTATATTTTAATAATTTTAATCTTAAATTTTTAATATTCTTTAAATTAGCTAAATAATTTTTTAAATTTTTATCGAGTAATTAAAATATCGCGTAGTTGTTTGTAGAATAAAAATAAATGCCATATAATATATTAAAAGTTATCTAAGATGCTACGTAACCCAACGATTTTCATAATCCAGTTTGATATAGATATATATAGGTTCTTGATATATATTGAAATTGGGCGACCTATTTTTACAGCAAATGTCATAAAAATTTATCAAATTTATCTGTTTTGACATGGTAATATATAACCAAATAAGACCTCAGCGACGCTTTTAAAAGTGATTTTTTTAATCAATAAAAACTTTTTTTAGTATGTAGTCTAACTATATGACTTGCATAACATATGATCAAAGTTACAAAAATGTTTAGTAAAGTGGTGTATTATGGAATAACTTCACACATATTTCACTAGACTGTTTAGTAAAGTGACATCAATGTTGGCACAATATAATCAATCACATTGACATGGCATTGCAATCAAAAGTTATATAATCTGAGAAAATATATGCATAATTTTTTATTGTATTAATTGAGAAGAATTTATAAAGTCATTTAATTTATTTAAAAAATATAAAATAAATACTATAAAAATAAATACTTAATTAAATTAATAAATTTATAAAAATAATCTATATATATATATATATACATATATATATATTATAATTTCATAAATAAAAGTTATTTTTATGTAGAGTATATGATTTTTTTTGCTCTACTTATATATATGACGAATAAATATAATATTATAATATAAATAATTATCAATTTATATAAAATTATAAATATAAAAAAATAAGAAATTAAGTTTTTCAATATTATTGTTTATATATATATGATTATATTTGACTAACATCCATGTATCGTATATATGCATAACTAGTAATAATATATAAAACTATCATATTAAAGTCATTGTCTACGTGACTATAAGTATGCCATATATCATTACTTCTTATCTTAATAAAGACATATGGAGTTTATATTAATTTCTAATAATTTTAAAAGCTATATAATTAGTTTGAAAAATATGAAAGATTTAAGATTAAAATTAAATAAGATATGATATTTTAATAAAATATTAATTCATTTGTATAAAAATGATATATATACATACACATATATGACCATAAAAATACTCACATCATATTAATAAGCAAAAAAAATTTAGAAACAAATTTTTATCCATTTTAAGAAAACATTGATAGTATAAATGTGATGTTCCCGATGTTCAGTTAGATGTTATCAATTTATTTTGAGCTTGATTGACAGTTTTAGTGGTGTTTCGAGTGCTTAATTTGTCTTTAAACTGATCCCCAACCGAGCCAAGTTGGCTCGGCCTAGCCAAGTTTTGGCCCAGTCGGGCGAGCCAACTTTTATGGGCGCGGCTCGCTTGCTTCCTGCGAAAGCAAGAAGCAAGAAATCCGACGGCTCCGATTAAATCATCCGATTTTATACAGATCACAAGGCATTATATAAAATTTTATTGACTTATTTGACCTAATTTGGAATATTTTTTAAAAAAAATTTAAACTACAAAATTGTATATTTTGATGTGATTTATAACTTTATAGTTAAATATTTTTCAAAAAAATATTAAATACTATATCAAAATAATAATATAATTTTGGATCATCATTTTAACATAGTATTCGGTATTTTTTCAAAAAATTTTTAATTATAAAATTATAGATCATATCAAAATCGATAATTTTGTAATTCAAATTTTGTCTTAAAAATATTCTAAAATAGGTCAAATAAAATGATAAAAATTATATATAATTTTTTGAAAATCGCACGACTCAGATCATGCGATCTGGGCGTTTGGTTTCCTGCTTCCTGTGCAAAGCAGGCGAGCCGCGGCCCCCTTCACACACTCTCTCTCTCGCTCACTCCCGTCCCTCCACGTTCTCTCCCGCTCGATCTCGATCTCGCCGCCCGCCCGCCATCGCCGTGCCATCTTCTCCTCCTTCTCCTCCCTACCGTGGCTTCCTTCTCTCTCTCTCTCTCTCTGTCTCGCTCGCGATTCTCTCGGCCGAAACCCTAGCTCGTCGCGCATCATCTTGCCGCCGTCGCCGGTGGATCGCCGCCGCCTTAGCATCGTCGTGGGCCGCCGCCGTTTCTTCGGGACCTTGCGAGTGCTGGAGACTTCGATCGTCCCCGAGCCGCCGCCGTCGTTCGGCCACCTCTGGCGAGCTCCTCCTGCGAACCCGACCACCTGCAGTTTCGCCTCGACATTGTGGACGCGTTGGCGAAGTCGATTTTGGAAGAGCTTCACCGCGCGTCGATTGGTTAGCCCTAACTTGGTAAGGTTAGGGTAAAAGGTGAGTGATGTGCACAGTTGTTTGAATTGTGTGCTTGACTTGATTAACATGTTTAGAGATAATTTATTATGTGATTTACATGTTATGGTCTAATGTATAACATGATAGGGTGTGATGCCTTGTAAGATGTTGATGCACTTGCCTTGTTTAACATGTTTGGATGTCTCTATATGTTATATGTTGGATAATTAGCATGTTATGAATGTTATCACTTACTTGGATGAGTATTAAAGCATGTTTATTAGAATAAACTCTATGCGGAAAGTGTTTATGATATAACATGCTTGATATTTGATTCTACCTTGCGATGTATATAAGTTGTTTGCTCTTTCTATACATGTGATAGAGAATCATGTTTAGTTCTATTGATATGGTGGTTATGTGAACCGGTTATTCTTGCTATACCCCTTTAATAAAATTGTTTGTAAAGATTAAGACCCAGTATTCTTCTTGCTGAGTGTGTGAGCAGATAGCTCTTGCGATACTCGTGATAGAATACAAGAGAGTATGTGAGCGGGTAGCTCTTACGGTACTCGTTATGGGTTTGACTGGGTATGTGAGTTGGTAGCTCTTACGATACCTGACATGGACTTTGACTTGACCAACAGACATAGTGGATCACCATTGGCCCGGTGGTCACTACAGAGTACGAGGCTCGGGGTTGCACCGTCCAGAGGTGCAGAGCGACCGGTAGCTCCCACGAGACGCTGTGGGATCTCCCTTGCTGGAGGTTGTGGCGCCTTTGAATGTACACTATAGGGTCTTATAGGCTACGACCTTGGTTTCGCGGTGTAGACCAAAGTTGGTGTCGTCCCGTGTTTATGGATGGTGTAACCTCTTTGAGTTGTTCTAGTACCTAAATTGATTTTGAGCGGACTAACTGGATAGGTTAGTGCTCGGTAGATAACATGCTAACATAATCCACAGTTGACATATGGCATAATTGGTCGGGATGGTATATCGATATTTGATATAGCGTGATATTATGTTATGTCTCGGTTGACATGTTATTTTGATGTGGAAAACATGCTTTATGTTTTTGTGTATCTTTGATGATATTTGTTGTGACGTGCCGCGATATGCATTGGTGTAAATGCTATCGTGCCGCTCACTAAGTCTTTATGACTTCCGCTCTTCGTTTACTCTTTTTTCTAGATTAGGACGATCGTGGGTTAGCACTGGCCGAGATAGTATAGTCGACGTGGTGAGCGTGGGAATTATTTTGCTTAAGGTATAGTTTTTGGAGGCTAAGTGTAGGTGATAGCATTTATAGCCTTTTTCATGTAACTTAATGCTATGATCATATCTGTGTAAATAAGTAAAGAAAGTATTAACACATGTTTGATGCATTTATGTTAGAGTCTATGTATTTGCTTTCCAAATGGTTTTGATGTTGTAAACCTTGTTTGTTAGAAATATGGACTTGTATTTGGAAGGTCTTCCACGTTTTATGCATAAAAGTGATTTATTGCATAAGTGATGAATTTGAAGTCCAAATCTAGTTTTTGAGTTAGCATGTGGTTATTGCTATTTGAAATTCATAATTTGAATGATTTTTCAAGTTTTGGCCTATCGAGGTGTTTAGTTTTCGTATTTTGACGAAAATATGCTTTTGCATAACTTGTGAAACTGTTGTCGGAAATGAATTTCGAAAGTTCATGCATGTGTATTTACCTAGGATGTAGGTGTTGCTATGTTTAAAACAACTATAGGGTGGACGGATTAGATTTTGGGTGGTAGAGTACCTTGGAGATCCAAATGTGTTTATGCTGTTACCTGTAGTATCAGTTGACCGATCTAACTTTCGGTCGACCAGTAAATGGCTCTATAATAAGAATTTCAAAATGGTTTTATATGGCTTTGATGTTGAGTTTTGGATATTTATATGGTTAAAAGCACGTATCTAAGATATGTGGCACTTCCAAATATTTTAGAAAAATACAAGTTAAGCCAGAAGTTGTGAAAATGTTTCAAAATAATATTTAAAAATTTGTTTTAAAGTTTGGACTTTAGATTGTTAAGGATCATTGGGCATCAATGATGAAGATTGATGCATTAGGATCTTTAGTAGGCTAAGTAGGGCGATGTAGTAGGACCTGCCTCCCTCGAGGGAGTCCACCACGTGCCGGTAGTCCAAGACGTGGCTCAAACTTTTATATGTTTTATTTGAAATATTATTTGTATTTTGGAAGTTTCCAAAGCATATTTACGCTTCTGCATATTAATATAAGAGTAATTATATTATACATTATATAATAAAAAATAAATGTTATCCTTATTTAAAATAATACATGTTAATTTATATTAAATAAAATTATAAATATATTAAAAATTAAGTTTTTAACATTATTATTTATATATATTTAACATCCATTAGACCGGTGCAAAACTAATATATTAGAAAATATCTGTATTGCTTAATTGGCTGATAAATTTAATTAACAGTACTTATTATGCAGTAACTATATGTTTTTCAACTTAACTAAGCTCAACGATTAAGGAGCTTCTAATGTCAGACATTTGAGTTTATAGAAAAGCATACATTGAAAAAAGAGATAATCGTAATTATTTTATTTTTTTAATGAGATTAGTCTTATTAAATATGGGATGAGAAAAACAAAAATAAAAAATCAATCATCAAGGATACCGACGGCCTGATAAAAAATCGGCATTGCCTAGGACGTCTTCGAATGGGTGTTTTATCAGAGCCATCCAGGACATCTTGTTTTGATACTTTTCCAAAAGTTATCAGGTCAACCTCAACCCACCCAAAATTTAGTCATTGGAAGCAAATTCTGGTCGGGTCTACGGTCGTTTGGTTGGGGTCCGACTTTTGAATTTCTATTAGAGTCGGGTTGGTTCGGACCATGAGCCTGCTTCGGTGATCATTTAATCGAAGTTTTTTTTTTAAAAAATTTTATTAACAAGGAGGAATTTTTTTTTTCCCCGTACAAATGCGATCATTTTTTTTTTTTTGGGTCTAAACAAATGCGATCATTTTACTAGGTACAATTTTGTAACTATAGCGTTTAAAGTTTTAAACCCTCTCCTCTTGGCAGTGTTTTTCAAGATGCTTGAGGCGAAGGCAATGGCTATGGGAGGTGACGGTGACGGCAGCATCGACGGCAGTGGGGGCCTGCCCGCTGAGATGGAGATGGAGGCATATCGCCGTCTCTTCCCTCTTCCCTTCTACGAGCGTCATCTTCGCGAGTCCGTTCGCCCTGACGCTCGCCCTCTCACTGCCGCTAGGGACACCTCTATTGCCCTTGGTAATTTATTCTTGTAGTCATTTTTCCTTTGCTCCAAAAAATATGCAGCTCGTAATGAAAAATCGAGTAACTTAATATCTACTTAGCTCCCGTCAAAAGATTTTGTACCCGTAAAAATATCTGTTCAACCCAATGATAGATCAACTTTCACTTCTTCCCTGAAAAGTGACAGTACTAGAGGATGCATATCATAGTACTGTTAACTAACAGTAATATTGGATTGAAGTTCACTTAATATTTCGGTTAAAGTTGAGCTCTGTATTATTCAGAAGAATATCAGCTGTGTTCTATGGATCTTCTTCTGGCGATTGAGTTTGAAAGTAGTTCTTTGATATTTCAGGGCCTGTTACTTCTGCGGATGGGTCTGCTTTGGTGAAGATTGGTGATACCGTAGGGCGCCCTTTTTGGTTGATTTCTATGTGTATTCTTAGAATGCTTGCTGTATTTTGGATTTATGTTAAGACTGGACTTTGGTTTGGAACTCAAGGCTTAACTAATTGTGTTTATGCACAGACGGTGCTTTCATCAATTAAACTGGAAGTGATGTCCCCCCTGGCCAACTCCCCTGATGAAGGAGCTATAGGTTTGTATTGTTGATGCTTCTGTATTTTTATTCTGTTATCTACCTTCTTCTGTTTTACAAGATGTATTTTGTCACATTCAGCTATCGAGTTTAACATGCCTCCGATTTGTTCTCCATTGGTAAGGCCCGGGAGGCCAGCTGACATAGCACCTGTCATTTCTAAGCAGCTGTTGGATGTTGTCACGAGGTACATGCTTTTGCTTGATTCCATCTTTTTTCTTAGGAAAAGTCATTCTGGTGGAAGAATGTGAACGGTCTCAAAGTATCTGTATGTCAAGCAATAAATAAATGAATGCAGTCCTTGGAAATTGTTAACAATTAAAGATGTTAGCATGTGGCTTCTAAGTCCACTAAGGTTCAAGCAAGCGGTGTATTTTTTTTTCATGCATCGATTCACTGAAACTAAATGGTTTTGATAGCACCCGGCTAAACCGAGAAAGTGTATTTGGGCCACTACAGAGACATATCCATATATTTTTCTTAGTTTTTTAGTGATTTAACTATAAAATTTTTTGGCTATTAAGTTAAAGACTATTGATGGAAGTTTGAGATATTAAACTATTTATCCAGAGTTATAGATATTAGTATTGAATAGTTGAAAACATAGGACGTTGCAGAATTGGTATGACAGTGACTGAATGTGCCCTGTAACCTGCTTGTGGTCTTGGATTGGATTTGAGCTCTAAGGACAGCTTAAACTGTGGTTGATTTAAAGGTGTTTAGGATTGTATTGAAAGATTACTTGCAGATCTTGGAGTTTGTGGTCTTGTGGACCTACAGAATTTATGGAATTAAAATGTTGTTTAAGATTGTATTCAAGAGTAAACGCCTAAGCTAGTTAAAACATGGTTTGCTGATCTGGACCGAGTTCTTAACGAAGAACTTCGGGGTTATGCGGATCTATCGAGTAGAAGGCTATAGAGATGTTATGTATGGGTATATGGGAAAATAAATATGTTATATGGGTATTTTTCTCTATGTTTCTTCCCCTCTCCAAATGGAAAATGCGTACATATTTATAGGGAAGCACGTGGGCAACCCAAGGGACACAAATGGATATTAATGCTCTATTTAATATATATTAATAACTCTTATAACTCTCTATTAATGACGCCTCGTAAGTCGTAACCGTCATCCTTTGGTATTCTGCCTCTTGGTTTCTGACCCTTGGTCTTCTGACCCTCGATCTTATGCCTCTTGGTCTTCTAACATTTGATCTTCTCTCAACCACGGTCATGTCTCATCTCAGCCCCGGTTATGCGTATGTCTCTGCCTCGGCCAAGTCTTATCTCGGCCTTGGATATGCTTGTATCTCGGCCTCAGTTGAGCCTCGCCTCGGCTTTGGTTATGGGTTTACTTAGGCCTCGGCTAGGTCTCACACCTCGGCTTTCGCCCTGTCTCACCTCAGTCTCGGTCTCTTGGGGTCTCAGATCCTCCTGGATAATTTGCACTTTCGAAAGGAGAGAAAAGATCATATATACCCTATGGATGTCTGTATGTGATTGTCGGAATGAGCAACAAACATACAATTCAGAGTAATGATGACAATGCAGGCTTAGTTCCAACACATAAAAGAAGCGGGATTGGATAATTTTGGAGGAAAAGTGATCTTAACCTCTTTGTTTCTATTTTGCATTCAAAGAGATATATTCTGGAATCTGGGTAGTAAAAACCTGATCGGCACCTAGCCTTGATAGGTGATGTTCCAGTGAGGATGCAACTTGGGATGCTGTTGACTATCAATGATAACTTGTCTTTTAACTTCTATTGACTCAGTTTACTATGTAACTAATAACTATGCAAGAATCTCTAATTGCTACTAAGTTAATATAGAACTTACATATTAGCTACTAAGACAAATATGTTTCTGGACAAGCGAAAGTACAATTTCATACAAGCCTGCCATTTCATACTAACTCAGGCACCCCTTAGAAAGTATGCATTTTAGAAGCTAACTATTGTCCCTGTGCTACTTGTACAACTTGGAGCGGATGTCCTGATATTGCTCTATTTCTTGCAGTTCTAGGATGATAGACTTGAAGGAACTCTCTTTAATTAGTGGCAAGGCTGCTTGGATGGCTTACCTGGTAATTGTTATCTTCTGTTTGGATGCAATCACCTGTTTCCTGTAGCTTCGTCTTCTCCTTTTTGTCATTACTTTCTTTTTTCCTCCTTTTTTTTGTGCCTATGATCTTGGGGGATTTCTTGCTTATAGTTTTTTATAAGTAGTTTGTTGATGGCTCTTATTAGGACGATAGTAGTAGATCGCCAATAGGTAGGAAAGATATGATGTATTGAGTTTTGCAGGATATTTACTGTCTCAATGCTGATGGATCTCTTTTTGATGCTGCACTTCTTTCAGTAGTTGCTTCATTGTCCCATTGTAAGTTTGAATATGTATTTGTTTATTTATTTATTTATTTTTTTGTAACTTTGAATTTGCTTGATATAATACTTTTTATATTGCACTCTTCTCTAGTAACTTGTTGGGCTGGCTTTAGGCAGGATGCTATCTCAGCTACTTGATCAGTTTTAAACTAACACGATTTGTGCTTAGATATTATGTAATCTAGGAGCTTGGATAGCCAACAAAGTGAAAGCCATATCATAAACGTGATTTCAAGAGGATAACAGATAGTGGATGCGTTATATGAATTTTTAAAATGATGTCAGGTTTATTACATAAAAATTGTTTCCTTAGTCACTGTAGAAAAGAGAAATATGTTGATTTGTAATAGACATAGTTACACTAGAGGCCTTGAACTTTTAGGAGCACCGTTGTATGAGAATTATGAAATTGAAGTACATTCTTGAAAGTTCAGAGGCTTGAGAGCACATTCAAGAGAAGTTCAGGGTATCTAGTGTAATAATACAAATTGTTATATTATACCAGTTTTGGTTTCGTGCTGTCAAAGGGAGCAGGTATATATCAATTGCTTAGTTTTACTTATAAATTTAATTATGCTATTAAGGTATTTGTTCCTACAGCTGTGGCTATGCCTTCGTTTTCTTTTCAAGATGAATTTGATCGAGTTAGGATATGCAACTTTAGCTCTTGAAGCATTACGGTGATTCTTGATTGTTATTCATTTTCCATGGATAGTACATGTTGATTGTGAAATCGTTTTCTTGCCGTGTCGTCGTGATCGTACATGCTAATTTGATTGCCTCTCAGAGCAATGCTCACTAATATGACATTTGTGGTTTGTGAAATCACATCATGTTTTTGGCTTTAAAAGATTGATGTGGCATTTTACTTGATCTGTGCAGTCCTTCTATAGATGCTTGTTAACTTAGTTAATTCAGTCTATTCGGATGTGTTTGTGTCTGTGATTTCATTTAAAAAGATTAAATTGCCTTGTTGGAGTAACATTTTTGCACAGGTAAGGTGGAATTGTGACGTGCACATTTTTATATATTTGCTGCTACTAGAAGATGTTTGACCAAACTTTCCCTGACATTGTTTCATATGTTTTTGCTGTCTAAGTCCTTATTAATTGCCTTACCGATATTGATTTATTATCACAGTGCAAATACCACTTGTTTCTGTTAATGAGGATGGACGGGTAATGGCTGTTTCAGAGGACCAGCTGGAAGGCAAGCCATCATTGGAGTTGGTCAATAAAGAAAAGAGAAAATTGTCGCTTAAGAGCTTGCCATTCTCTTTGACATGCATAGTTCACAAGATAGCAGATCCAACCACAGAAGTAGAATCGAACATATCTCGTAAGAAGTACATAGTGGCAGATCCAACCGCCGAGGAAGAACTGATCATGGATACACTTGTGACTGTGGTTCTAGACTCAAAGGGCCAACTAGTGTCTATATACAAAGCAGGAGGAGGAGCTCTTGCTTACACATCAACTATTAAGGTCTCACCTCACTTATTAATCTTTTTAAGAGAATACTTGTATTGCATTCAGCCCTGGAATTCGTAACAGACTAGTTTATGTTTATATCTAAATCTGAAGATGTTAAGTATGATTGCAGTCTGCATGATTACAGATAAGTACTAAGTAGTGCCATGAATAGATAGTTTCAAACATATTGACTGGTGATGACCCGCAGAAAGCTAGGGTCCGTTTTACAATATTAAGTCATCATTCATAATTGGAGATCATCTAATGCAAGAAGAGCCAAAATTCGTGACCCAAAATGTAGCCTAAAACGCATCCTAATGGGTCATCCAAAATACGTACATTATCTTTTTTCACATATGATGAATATCTATTTGCCATTGCCAATCACTTGAAGAATCCATATGCAGTTCGAACTTTCAAGGGTGATACTACTTTGATGAAAGTCTGATCAGATCTATTTTATTTTCTATTTGTAAGCTTTGGAGACATAAAACGTGGTGCCAGCTCTCTTGAGAGGTTACCAATACATGTGCTTACCTGTAATTAATAGTTATGAAAGTTTTGGTCAAGAATAACGCAAGCCCTCTTGAGTGGTTACTGATGCATGTGCTTACCCTTAACAAGAGGTATGAACGTTTTGGTCAAGAGTAATGCAAGTTGGTACTCCAACTCTGAAGAAAAAGTCAACAACTCAACCAGTCTTAAGTCGACGTCCGTTATGCTCTTTCACAGAAATGTCTTTAATTGCGAGTCAAACTCTTAAGAAAGTCAATGAGTTACTTTATTTCATCATTAAATAGCAGTTAACTTTCGGCACTTTTGACTGAATTGGATTTATGGTATTGACTAGCTTTGCTCATATCATAATAATTAGGTCTTTATTATCTGACGGAAATGTTCCTGCTTTATCTAGTAGTTATGAAGCCTAACAAATGATAGGATGCTTTTGCAGGATTGCATTGCACTTGCAATGAAGAGAGCAGGAGAGCTGCAAATTATATTGGAGGAGTCCCTTTCAGCTATGGATATCGAGTAATAAGTATCTTTTTGTTTCTAGTTTGTATGGGCTTTATTTTTATCTTCTGCTACCACGTAAAGTGGTCTTTCTATTCAATGTATTATGTCAAATTTTCTTTGCGATGTGTTCGATGCAATGTTGGTCCAACTGGACAATCAAGGTCGATTATTTGAGAAGTTATTGATTTTTCAGGTTTGTTATCCTTTCTAATTGGAGCCTATTCCGCCTAGCTGATAAAAGATGGTGGTTCTTTTCTAATCCTGCTTGGAAATGTATTGCTATATTTACTTGATTTGAGAATCAGATGGTCAATTTTCACTTTCCACTCAATTTCAACTGTCAAGTTTATTCAGCCAATATATTATCAATGTGCTGCTTCTGATTACCTGTCCTGCTTCTTGTATGTATACCATTGAACAGAGAATATACTCAGTAACTCACAGAAAATAAAACGAACAAATATCTCTAAGTAGATGGTCGCTGTTATAGCATACAAATATTACAAAAAACAAAAACTACTTCCCAGACGGATACGAAAAACAGAGCATTCCCACGCCTCTGTTTAAACAGTGTACTTTAAAAGATCAAAATCTACTAAATAGGTATCTAAAGTGGTGAGAGTGGAAGACGCTATGATTTGAAACATGTAGCAAGGATCACTTTAGAGATCTCATTAGAGGTCTCCAGTTTGTTCTACTTCAAATTTGCAAAACAGTACAGACTCAGCCGATTCATTCAGACGATTCTGAAGCTGCAAAGTCATCAGAATCATCGAGTACCCAACTTCTTTCCGGCCATCCCCTAGTCGAAGCCGAACTTTCTGCCAGATCTGAGCCCCCAGCTTGCTGTGCCATCCTCCTCCGCCTGCTCCTTTCGTGCCATTTTTTCAGCGCATCGGATACGACGTCGTCTGAACCCAAATCATTTCTTTCGAACATATCTCTATGCATCCTTGATTCCATAGGCTGCTTTCTTTGGAAGATAAGAGGCTTGAAACACCAAAGCACTAGAACTATAAGTATTACGTAAACATACAAGCATGACCATACGTAGAAGGTCCACTTCCACCTGTACAAAATTGCTTTGGTCCACGGAAGCTGGGAGTTTATGTGAATCTCTGCTTCGTAAAGTTGTGGAAGATCGTAAGTTCCTGCTCGCGGTATTAATCTGACTCTGATCGAATCGGTTTTGAGTTTGCCTTCCTTGTATCTTAGTAGCCCGATAGCTATGTTTTGAGTCTCAGTAGACATGCCCGTTAAAAGAGGAATTCCCATGACAAATGTACGCATTAATCGTATAGGAATGCTTTGGAATTTTAGCATGCATGGCTGGCTTGATGACTCGATAATATATTTAGTGGATGAAATGGCCTCTGCGGTCACCTGAAAGTTTGGCAATGAACATGAATATGCAATAAATATATATATTCACTTAACTAGAATTGCTTTGAGCCTTTACCATGTCTGTTGCATTATTAAGGGTATATTTACATATAGAATTAATAAATAAAAGTAAGGTTGACTCGAGATATACAACTTCATAACGCCAGAGAGAGCAGTCAATTAACTATAATAATCCAAATGATAATAAGTTTAGAAAACTGACATATCTATATTGGTATTTTGAGATTCTAAAATCTAGTAATTTTAAAAACTTATTCTCTAACCAACTAATAGTTTAAAACCTGAAAATATCAATTTAAAAATCTTTTAAAAATTGAATATAAAAAAAATATATTTTGATATGATTTTAGAAAAAAGATTTTATTGTAATCTACACTAATAAGTGATCTGCAATACTACTATATAATTTGCAGGCTTCTTTGGCTCCATTCCCATTTCATGGCATGTGAAGAAGCAACCCCATGGTCTCATGTTGTTCCATGGAGTCCGAATATTGGCTTATTGCCTTACACCGTGGCTAGGTGTATTGGAATTGTCAACTTCCTCGTCCTTTCCTCTCGTCAAAATTGTGAGGACTTATTAGTGTATATTATTATATTATTTTTTTGTTTGTCATATATACAAATATATAAGAATGAGTAAAATATTATTTTTGCAGAGTTCCCAAAATATGTTCTTATGGACTATTAATTCTAGGGGTGTTCAAAAAAAAAACCGACCCGAGGATCCGAATAGACCCTATTTGGCCCGACAGATTTGGATTGGGTCTATCGGAACCACGGGTCGTGACGGGTCTTAAAAAAGACCCGACATTCGGGTCGGGTCCTGCTCAGGTCCAAATAGCTGAGACCCGATCCGGAAGATCTTGTAAGTGGTAACCAAAAGATCTTTATTGGGCATTTCTTATTGGGCTTTAATAGTTACCGACTTGCTATGGCACTCCTTGATCTCTTTTTCCTCTCAAGCAGCCACACCCCCACCTCTCTCTCTCTCTCTCTCTCTCTCTCTCTCTCTCTCTCTCTTCTTGGACTCAACAACAGCAACATAACATCAATCGCCATGGTGCCACCTCTCTTGGTCGCTCTCCTCTCCCGTCGTTGATCTCCGCCTAATAGACGGCGGCCTTTAGATAGTTCCGACAGTGATTTCAGATCCAAGTAGTAGCTTCGAAGGTGAAATCCGGCAAGTATCATCACAAGTAGTCAAGTCATTGATTGGTTGAAATTAGTGGGAAGGTGTTCAAGATGGAAATGACAGATGTTCATATGCAACTCCTATTTCAATATACTTCAAGCTAGGGTCAGTGCAGTATGAAGAGTGCTTGATAAAATGCCTTCAAGAGATTTTATCAAGATACATCCTTGGAACACTGACTTATGTGCATTCTCCTATTGAAATGCGTTCAGGAGACCCGACCAGACCAAACGCGATCCGACCCGATCTGATCTGACCCGAACCAGTCGGGTCAGGTCTGGTCTAAGCTCGGGTTGGGTCTGATGAGCTCAAACCCGAGGGGGCTCGGATCGGGTTCGGGGATCCGGACCCGATCGATTTTGAACACCCCTAATTAACTCAGAGATATTATGTAGGTAGTTTTACCTGAAAAACTCCGACCATGCGGTTGTACTCAGACTCCGGCAAGACAAGCACCAAGGACACAACCGTGATATGTCCCTGCGGCACCAACCTCCCCTTGTGACCTACTCCCGTCAACGACACCTCCGCCGAAGGGTGAACGCTCGTGTAATCGAAGTGCAGCGGCGCGGCGGCCGACACTGGTTCCTCCACCCACATCCTAACCAAGGCGGTACCGAGGACCGCTGCAAGCACCACGGCAGAGAGCAAAGCTGCAGCAGCGTACAGTGCACCGAGCACTCCGACGATGGAGGCTCGGAGGACAGCTGCGCCGCCGCACGCAAGCCGTTTGGATATTTTTAAGGTGGAGAAAGGATCCGCAAAGGAAAGGAATTGGCTGGTGATGAGATTTATCGGAGCAGCTGCTAACTGAATCAACCAGCCATCTGGCGCTGGCTTCTCCATCAACAATAACAAATTATTCTCAGTCTTATGTTGCTCTTTATCTTCTTCTTCCACCTCTCTAATTTCACGGTGTTTATCTTTTGAAAGTAGATCTTCAGGTAGGGTGGCGCGGCGATGGCGGTGCCGTTGGAGCTTGCCGCACCCGAGGAAGACGGTTTCTTGAGCCATGAAGCGAGTACGTCGATTTCTTGACTCTTTTCGAGTTTGAACGTGGGCTATACGCGGTGATGCTAAATTGTTAGCAGAAGTTCTTTCGTTTTGGGACAAGTAGCACAGCTGTTGTTCGGGAATGCAGCACGTGTAAGCCATGCTCTGCTCTCTGTAGGACGTTGCATGCAATAGCATTAAGGATGGTCTGTAATTAAAATAGAAAAATACTAGTTTTAAATTCGTATGGTACATAGTTGTTAGTTACTAATATAAAATAATAATATTAATTTTTTATATTTTAGTATATAAATTAATAATTATTTTTATATTATATTTTATTCTGATATATAAGTTTCTAGATCAAATTTTTTCAAAAATATGAAAAGTTACATGTAATAGACTACGGAAGTTATTGTTCAACACGTATTTTTTAAACTAAATTTCTACAGTCTATTGGAGATAATTTTGATTTTTTTTTTTTTTTAAAAAGACTTTGAATTACCTCCTCTACCCCCTCAAAAAAGAGATAATTATCAATGAGGATACTTCACTTCAAATCAACCCGTATTTTTTCTAATAATTATTATTTTATTTCAGAACATATATATATATATATATATATATATATATATATATATATCAGTATTTTTTAAATTATTCTAATACAAAAATAGCTGTAGGTGCGTTATGTTTAAATGTATGCTAAAACAAATTTGAACATAAAAACTATATCAAAATTTATTTTTAATAATTAAAATTAATTAGTTACAAATACTTATTTTTTGGCTGATACGATAACTTTAAAAACAGAAAAAAAAAATTATTCGAAAAAGTTTTGTAAAATAAGACAAAGGGCAAAAAAAAGGGAACTCAAGCTGCCCTATAATTCTGTTAGACGGTTCAAGAAATGAAGGTGAAGAGAAAACGAGACAGCGGTCACAGCGCGGCCGGCCGCAAAACCCTACTTAAACTTCTTTATGCGGGAAATATTCGAGATCAAAGCCACCTGAAAACAGCGACGCCGGTGATCGTCGGAGATCAACGCTGATCGATGCTCCATGGGAGGGAGAGCCTAGCGACGCTCATCGGAAAGAGGAAGCGGGCTCTCCCTCTCCCCATCTCGCCCAATTATTTAACTTCCAAGCAATCTCTTCTCTCTCTCTAACATTTGCAACATTTACTAGTTTCTTGTGGATGCTGAGTTTTGATGTCAATGGCTCCACAAACCTGTGGGCGGCCGCAGAGGAGAAGGAAAAAAAAAATGAAGAAGAGTATGCTGGTTCCTCTGAGGGTATTTCTGTATTACATAATAACCAAGCTTCTTATCAGTTCGTAGTAGATTCTCTGCCCTGTATGTGCGTGATCCATTCGGGGCTCGGTGAATTCTGATATCAGTAATGACTCGTGAGTGATTCATTCTCTGCCTCAACTGTCTGGACGGCATAATATTTTCCAACGATTGCAACGTTAATAACAATATTATTATGTATTACTATTTCTTATCTCGTTTTGTTGCTTGAGCGAGCACTATGGCTCTAAATAGAGCTATGCAGTCAAGACGGATCCATGTAACGGACCTCAACTAGAGAATAGCATCAATGTTGGTTGTATTTCTACTGTTGTAATTATTGTTATTCTTGTTGTTATTAGCATCATTGTTGTTAGTATTGTCATTATTTTGTAGGTACGTTTCATCTGTACAACTATTTGTTGCACAGCAAGCTACTCTTATAGTCATTTGTAATCTATTCGAAAGCTTCTTCCCGATGGAACTCTACTGATTGCTGTAGAATTACATGTGAGCCTATTTAAATATAGGTTATTTGAATTTGATAACCAAAGAAGTCCATTTAAGAAGCAAAATGCTGCATACCAAGGTCGTCTTAGCTCTTTTATGCATTAGGATTGATGTGGCATCAGTCAATGTGTCACACCATTGTTTCCATGCAATCCTGATGATCATTGGGACTTAATTGGCAATTTTGATCACCAGTACTCGAGCATTAAGACTAGTCAGGAGGCTCCTCCTTCATATTTTATTGGCTAAATTATCTTATATCAGTACTTAGGTCAAGGCACCATTGTGGTAATGGAGGTCACATAGCTTCTAACTGGGACAGATCATTGTCAAGGTGCTCATTCTCGTTCTTGTTAGTTTAAGGTTGACATTCTGGTGGTTTGTGTTCTGCTGGTGTTAGTATATGTGCTCGCTCTCTCTCTCTCTCTAGATTTCTTTTGGGTAGCCTATATTTTTGTTATAGGATGTTTGTTATTGCAGACACCTGTCTAGTAAGAGAAACCAAAGAAAGTTGACGAATCCACCCTTTTTCAGTTAAGCGCACACCGTAGATCTAGTAGTAATAACTTGTTTGGATGATTCCAACAACCTTGAATGAGATTGGAAAGAGCCTTTCAGTATGTAGCAAGATCATTAAGTAGAAGTGGTGGTGTGGACTTGCATACGTAGCTACAATACAAGATATGGCTAGTCGAGATGTTGTCAAGTGGGGTGAAGTAACAAAAATGTCATCGAAGTTGATGAGAATAGAGCATTAGAAGATGGATCTTCCTTTATTTGTTTGTCCTGTGCTTCATGTCTGCATGCATGCCTGCCTAAGGACATATGATTACCGGGATTACAGTATTTTCTGATATTGTCTATTGCCACGGGGTACATCTATATATATATATATATATATATATATAAATCACCCTGCAGAGACAGAATTAATGAATTTAGTTCTCCACCCTTCCAGTTAGATGCTGGCTGTGGCTGCCATCTGAACATCTACAGCTTTTGGATTGGTAACATCAACTATTTACATGTTGGCAATGAGTTAGATAGCTTGTTTGTCTTGTAAATTGGGTCCCCTTTCACATGGAGCATTACAGGATGGTTCTTCCTATAATTGGATGTTGCCATAGTTTGTGCTCCAATAGCAACTTATGATTTCTGATGACTACGCAATGCAAGATATTGTGTGGACAGATACGGGTCATACATGTTGCATTTTATTCGTCTCTGACTTGGATTATGACGATTTTATTATTTCTGCGATGTTTTTCTCAGAAAGTTTCTGGATTTTATGACTTTCTAATGCACTTAATTCAAGGAATTTGAAAATGCTTTTCGTTGCAGTCTTATGTTTACTTTCACAAAGGAGAATGAAAGTAAATTTCTGATATGAACTTGTTAAATTTCTGATTTCTTCTTTTCAAGGAGGAGAATGATACATATCTTTTCTGCTATGTTCAGTTCTTTCTTCACCAATGCACACACATACATATATATTGTGTTTGTAATTTCATGCCTGTTCTTTTAAATACAGCTCAGTACTATCAAATTTACTTCTTGAACGAGCTGGTCAGTGTGTAAATCTCTTTGGAAGCTGAGACGCTTTTGTGGTGAGTTCAGGTATGCCACTTTTCGTATATAAACCCTCTGCATTTGTGAGAGTTCTCTATCTGGGGTTCCGCATGTAGCAGCAGAATCAGTTAGATATATGCTTGATAGTTTCATAATTAAATATTTTGTTTTCGATGCCAGTTGGCATAGCCTATGTCGAGCGGCGTGCCAACAAATTTTATATTTGGAAATTTAAATTAATTTTAAATTTTTATTTTTGATATTTAAAAGTAACAACTAAATATAGATCGGCACGGTACCATAAGGCACGTTTGGCACGTCTCGAGTTTGGGATTTATCAAAATGCGGTACGAGACGGCACCTTAGACGACTTTGCTCTGTAAATGCAATTTCCTTGTTTGAATAATGCCTCATCCTGTTGGATGATGTTTAATTTTTATAAAGTAGAGATATGGCAGAGCTCTATTTGTTTTTAGACTATTCATTCCTGCAATGCAGCGTAGTTATTTCTAGAGACGAAGTTAATCTGCATTTTATTTGATGTTTTTTGTTGGTGTAAATATGCAATCTCGTTGTTACAATCTTTTTATTGCACATGTCTAATTACGGGTTCGGCTCCCCTGATGCTAAAGCATCAGGGTGTAGGAAAATATTGTGATGTGGCAAGCTAGGATTGGATGCAGTGGTGGGCCGTTTTTTCACAGCTGTCAAGTCATTCGCTCTGTTAACTCCGTGGATCTCCGTCTCATTTCTTTCTTCTTTCCGTTAACTTTGCAATTGTTTTTTCTTTTCTTTCCTATTTACCGTAAAACTCGAGCTCTAAAAATCGGGGAGGTCCGAAAATCAGAGCTCCTTCATTGACCTCCAAAAATCAGCGCTCCATTATACATATCTCAAAAGATCAGAGCTTCTTTCTTACTTTTCAGCCGAGTCAAATGTTTGTAAGCAACATTTTCGCTTTTAATTTCAGTTCTTTGGCGAGGTGGTGATCAATTTAGACGAGATGGCAGATCCAAATGCTACCGAAAAGAGGAATTTCTCTCCCCAAGAAGATATAAGCATCATTCCTAAATATTCGATTCCAACGGTAGGTATGATATTCGAAACTGAAATTGAAGCATATACATTCTATAACGATTATGCTTGGTTAATGGGTTTTAGTACAAGAAAGTCCAATTCGTCACGACTTGAACATGGTTTGATCACTATGAGAGTGTTTGTATGTTCGAAACAAGGATTTCGTGTAAAGAAGAAGGGAGAAAAATCACCTAAAAAGCCACGACTTGAAACACGAACCGGATGTGAAGCACATATGACAATTCGAATCATTCCTAGTGGAAAATTTCAAGTAAGCGAGTTTAATGAAGACCATAATCATGAATGCAGTTCTCCTTCGAGTAGGCATAGGTTAAGGTCACACAGAAATATATCTCAAGTCCAAGCTGATGAAATTGATATAGCTGATGATTCTGGCGTAACACCTACAATTGGTTATGAATTTTTTAAAAGGAGGTTAGGAAGTAAAAGAGCTCTTTGTTTTACAAGACAAGATTATAAAAATCACCTTCGGTCTAAGCGGTTGAAGATCATGAGAAATGGGGATATTGGGGCTCTGTTAGACTACTTCAAGATGAAGCAAGTTGAAAATCCATCATTCTTTCATACTTTTCAAACTGATAGTGATAGCTTTATCACTAATATCTTTTGGGCCGACGCAAAATCAATAGCGGATTATGATTATTTTGGGGATGTTGTCTGCTTTGACACCACTTACAAAACTAATGGTTATGGTAGACCATTTGCACCAATTATTGGTGTGAATCACCATAAGCAGACCATAGTTTTTGGATCCGCGTTATTGTATGATGAGAGGACAACTTCTTTTGAGTGGCTTTTTAGGTCATTTTTGATAGCAATGTCGGGGAAACATCCAAAGACTATCTTGACAGACCAATGTGATGCTATGGCTAAAGCAATAACCAACGTCTTCCCAAATACAATCCATCGACTTTGTGTTTGGCATATGTATCAAAATGCTGCTAAGCATTTGAGCCTCTATTTCCATAGCCATTCGACTTTTGCAGCGGATTTTAGCAAATGCGTATATGACTATGAAGAAGAAGAAGAATTTTTGCTAGCTTGGAATGCTTTACTAGAAAAATATGATTTGAAGGGTAATGCTTGGTTATCTAAGCAATTCAATTGCAAAGAAAAATGGGCTTTAGTTTATGGACGACATTCTTTTTGTGCGGATATGGTGAGCACTCAACGAAGTGAAAGTTTGAATAGTGTGCTGAAAAAGTATCTGAAGTCCAAACATGATCTATCAAGATTTTTTAACCATTTTGATAGATTATTGGAGGATCGCAGAGAACAAGAAGGAAGTGCGGATTTTCGTGCAAGTCAAAGTAGGCCGAGCATACCTCCCTTAAAAATTCTAGAAGCAGCAGCAAGTACATATACTCCTATAATCTTTGAAAGGTTTAAGCAAGAATTTGATATGGTTATGGCGTATACTGTTCAAAGATGTGGTGATGTTGGCTATGTATCCATTTATCATGTTTTTATAGAAGGAAAGCCTAAAACACGACGCGTCACAGTTGACCAAAGCCACAGTACCATTAGTTGTAGTTGCAGGCAGTTTGAGTTTGTTGGAATTCCATGTCGGCACATGTTGAGAGTTCTTGATGTTCTAAACATAAAAGAGCTTCCGCCAAAATACATTTTAAAGAGGTGGACGAAGGATGCGAAGGTTGGGATGGTGAAGAACCATCAAGGACTTACTATTGACAAGGACCTGAATTCAACTTCAACGAATAAGTATAGCTCTCTTTGTCATATTTATAATAAGATCTTTGCAAAGGGAGCTGAAACTCCAGAAGGATACTATTTTCTTCAAAAACTTTCCTATGAAATATTGGGCAAGTGGGATAGTTTTGTCAACTGCAAACATCTTCAAACTGCATCAATTACTATCACAAATGATCAAGAATTTGAAGTTAGAGATGAGAATCAAACTAGAGTTCTACACGATGAAGTTGACAATACAGATGGTTGCGCAATTCAGAATGCAAGCGGGATCAAGAAGAAAAATGTAGTGGGTGGATCTCGTAGACTTCGGAGCTGTTTGGAAGATAAAAGAAGGAAGCACAATGATGCAAAAGCTGGTATTTCTCAAAAATATATTTACATATTAGTTTCATTACTTAGCTTAGTTGTTTGCTTTATTCTATCTGAAAACATCATACAGGTAGCAAACTATCAAGACAAGCTAATTTTATACCTCACACTTCTGATTTGCCGGCATTGGCAACAGATCAAGTTTTACAGGTAGTTTTAGTATTGGTATTGTTCTTCTATAAATGCTTTGCATTCATGATGTTTTACAGGTTGGTTTTTTTGGTAGGGATATTTACCAGAAAATTTTCATGGACATGGAATCATCCCTTATCCAATGAGGCCATTGCAGGTTGCTTACAATTCGATAAATTGTATTTCAATAGACTTTTTTTTTTAACTTAACATGGTTAACATGGGATGGGATCATAACAGCTATCATATGATTACAACAATCATTTGGAAAAACAAATACCATCATGTTCTATTTTTCCAACACAGGTGCTTAAACCCATCCTGGTTTGATATTAGCAATTGTATTCTTCCCACACATATGCTTACAATTTTTTTTGTTTAAATTCTAGCAATTGTATCCTTCCAGTTATCATTTTGGACAGCTTGAATTAACTCAAAGTCATATGGTGCAATCGGCTTTCCTCAACTTGGGTACATCTCAAGATATACCTGATGATAGAACTCTAGCAAATCAGGTAAATAAATTTTCTTTTATTTATTTTTACTGAAAAATATGAAATGTTAATATTTGTAAGGATACAGTGAGTTTGATTGTTGCTTTCTAACAATAGTCTGTAAAAATGATGTAGGGTATTGCGGATGGGGCCAACATGTTTCATAGTCAAGTGCAATAATCAGAGAAATGCTGATTTGTATGAAGCAAGTAAATAGGATGGGGAAAAGGCAATGAAATATTTTGGCATTTTGTTTTGATAAATATATTTTGGTTTGTACAGCTTATGTGGTATATCAAATGCAACCAATGTTCCATATTTTGTAAATTTTGGATATAAATTTAGAATATAAGAAAGAAAGAGGGATTGATTTTTGTATTTCTAAATATTACGTGAAGTTTATAATATTTTTAAAAAAACTCCAAAATTTATGTGGTCTTTTAATTTTTTATACTATTAAATTCGAATAGACTGAGCACGTAAATAAATGAGCTGATTTTTGGAGTTCTTTTTTTTCCAGTATAAAAAAGGCACTTTTTCAACTAAAAAAAAGAAAACAATTGCAAAGTTAACGGAAAGAAGAAAGAAATGAGACGGAGATCTACGGAGTTAACAGAGAGAATGACTTGCAGCTGTGAAAAAACGGCCCACCACTGCATCCAATCCTAGCTTGCCACATCACAATATTTTCCTACACCCTGATGCTTTAGCATCAGGGGAGCCGAACCCGTCTAATTACAATCTTTCAGCCTTTTGGTTAGTTGATTCTACAGCCAGGTTTGTTGATAGATTGGCTGATAGCAGGCCATCCAAATGGAACAAATTTGGATCATTCTCTAGAAGAAGACAATAGGAAGGGTGATCAGATGCATAGACATTTCGGAATGCAGCATTAAAATTAAACTTTTGAAGCTTCGGTTTGTGAAGGTGAACGTATGTAACAAAATAATTGAGTTTGCAACTTTCAACAGAACTTTTGTGTCGCAAGAAAGAGTCTTATAGATAGCGCAAAGATCAATCAAATCCGGGAGTCCGTCTATAAAGCTTGAGGTTAGAGCTTGCCAAAACACATAATTTTTTCTTTTATTTTAAAAAAATGATTAGGAAAGTAGGAGCTTAAATGAGCCAATCTGGAGCTAATGCAAGTTTTAATATGCCGGCCAAGAAATTGAGTCAATTTGAATTTGACTTGATCTTAGAAACATGCTCAAGTTTATCGAGTTTGCAAAGCAGAGTAATTATCGGGTACATTCAATCGTTCCAAAAAATATTTTGGAGTGTTTTTTAGAAAAATTTATAATGTAAAGTTGTAGTTTTCGATGAGATCTATAATTTTCGTGTTTAAAGTCTTTTTCAAACATTTCTAAATAAATATTTAGGAGCTCTAAAATTTTAGCGAATTTAAAAATAAGTTTAAACTTGTCTTTAAATCCGTTAAAATTTAGAGTCCTAAAATATTTATTAAAAAAATATTGAGCATCAAAATCATAAGTAAAATTTATAATTTTTATGTTATATATTTTTAAAAAACACCCATAACTATTTTTTAGTACCTCCGAGCATACCCTTCATACTGGATCAAGCATGACATGCCTAGGCCTCTGTTTGCCAAGTTGTGAAACACAAACTTTCATACAAATTTTCACTTATATAAATCATTATAATAATTGAACAAACTAAATATTTAGAGCAGACTGGACTTTTTGAGTCTATGTTTTAAATATAACGGAGCTTAAAAACCTCAACCTCATCGAACTTAGCAATAAGGCTTCAAATATATTCATACATCGTGTTTCAAACTAATGTCAATTTGGACCAGCTTGAACTATGCCAATATACACCCTAGCTTTCTTTCATTGGTTGTTAAAATAATAAATAATGCCTGTGCCGCCGCAACATGCGATGTACAATTTGATTTTTTTTTATTTGGGTAGATGTGAGGCGTGGGGTTTTACCCCACCCGACGTCATGAAAGTAAACCGTCATATATGTCGTAAGTCAGAAGGCTCAGAACTTATATTTTTAGTAGAATTAGAAATAGATACATCTAACATTTTATTTTATTAATTGATATAAAAAATATTATAAATCAAAAGATTCGTTCTACTTACGGCATAAAAATTATAGTTAGTTAGGCGATACACACAATTAATAATTTTTTTTTATTAATTGAAGTCAAAACTAGATCAAAGTCATCCATCATTGTAGGCAATACACACATATACTAAGTATCTAATTAGACACTATTTTTAAAAGAGATTTTAAATATTACATTCGTAAAGTTTAATATAATCTATAATATTTATATTTTTTAAAAAAAATATATTTAATAAATATTTTAAGATTTTTATATTTTAACGAGTTAAAAAGTTATTTTAAACTCATTAAAAATTTGAAGTTCTAAAATATTTATTAAAAAAATTTAAAAATTTTGAAATATCAAAATTATATATCGCACTCAAATTATAATTTTAATATTTAATTTCTTTTGAAAATTAATGTCTGAATATAATTTGTATATTTATGTGAACCATTACGAGTGCACCCTATTAAATTCTTATTACACACCAGTTTGTATTTTTAATCCATCTAATAACTTATTGTTCAATAAGTTTAGCTACTGTAGATGCTTAAAGAAATTATATTATTTATTTTTAGTTCAATAATCTGATGGGAAATCCTTTCTTCGGAGCACCTGATGATCCTGATAAAATCGGATGTCCGTGGCTCTTGAGAATGTGTGCACGCATATTTCGAGAGATCGTGGATGATCCTTATTGCTTTATCAACGTCAGGATTCTAGAAGAATAGTACCTGATTGGTAAAACACCGCTCTCCAAGTGGGCAATTAAAGTTTCGAAATTATCTGCCGTAATTTCTATTCCATGCTCTCTCTTGTTTATTTGATGAGTGGCACATATCATTTCTTTTTATAAATAAATGAGAATAATTAATAAGCAAATAAACTAAATAAAAAGATATCATTCGTATTATTTATTTGAGCAAAAAAAAAAAAAAAGATATGATCAGGAATGGGAGTAGGAAAGTACAGCTTAATGGGTAGATAAGTTTGTGATTCATTGTATCAGTTATAATTGCTTAAAAATTGTATATCAGGTTCAAAAATTTGTAAAAATAAAGCCTATTATTGAGAGGATAGACATCTCTTACTTCTTCACCTTTGTTCGCTAGTAAAATTTATCTTCTCTTTCCAATGTCTTTCTCATTTTTTTTTAAATTATATTAGGGTTAGGCATAACGTAAGTCGATCCAAATCTAAGTGCCGTATAAGTGAATCAAAGTTCTAGCCTCATAACAATGCGCAAGGTATTATCTCGGCCTTTTATCAATTTTTAGTACTATTCTCGAGATTTAATATGAGGTTTATAAATAATTTTGACAGTTCTAAAGTGTATATGTCGACCGCTATTGTGGTTCGGTCAAGTGAAACTGAAAAACTAATGTAAACTCGAGAGCCCTTCGTCGAATAGTCAACTGATCCGATTTTTATTTGGACATACTTTTAAAGGAATTTTTCTGTTTAAGCTTCCGCACTTATGATAAAATTTGATAGTTTCTGGTATCCAAATTTAGGATGCTATGCAGTACTAAAGTGGGTCACTCACTGAGTTTGTAAACTCACGACCTCTTTCTTCAAGTGCTAGTGATAAGGATAAGGTACCTACAGATTTCGACTAGTGTGAGCTGGCAAAGAAAGTATATAACAATGACAGACTATTTAGCATATTTACTATTATATTTAAAATTTTAACTGTAAAATTATAGATTAAAATAAAATATACATAAATTATTTATTATTTTATTTAAAAAATAATGGATAATAAAAAATAAAAAGATAGAAAATAAAAAATTATTATAGATATTGTTCTTACTCTATGGTAGTGATTTGACAAGCTTATTTATATTTTTTTAAAAACATTGACTTGTAAAGTTATAGAATAAAATAAATATATCACATTTCAATTTATCAATTTTTAAAAAATAAAATAATATTATTCTTCTACCATGGCACAAACTTATTGATATTTTTTAAAAAAATTTGTAATTAAAAAGTTATAGTCGAAATAAATATATTTTATTATATTTATTATTTGATAAAAGAAAATAAAAAATTACAAATCAGGAGCCACATAATATATCACTTGAAAAAATTAATTGAAAAATATATTTTAATCAAAGTGGTTTTTTGTTGGGCTGCTATTCATGTGTTTCTTTATTTTGTTTTTTTATTGTTCTTTTCTTTGATGTTGTGTGTGGCTATTGTAGGTTGTTGTCTGTGTTGACATTGGATCACCAATTAAACGGATGGTTTAGTTTTATTTTATAAATTATTAATAAAAAATAAATTCAGAAGTATAATTTTTTAGTAAAATAATAAGTTTTTTTTTAAATTATCTTTTATATTCCGTTTATTTATCTTCAAAGAAACAAAAAAAAAAAAAAAAATGGCAACCCCGCGCTGAAACTAAATATCTCCACGTCGCTGTCCGAAATCACGACGCAGAGAGATCGAGAAAAGGTTGTTAGATCGGTAGATAGACAGAGAAAAAGACGATACTGTAGCAATTGACGAAGGATGGCTCTTTATTATTTTAATTTATTGATATTTCTCTTGCTATTTGAGGCTGTGCAAGGATGATTTGCTCAGATTTCCCCTTCTTTTGAAGAATATTGTATCGGTTTCAAACCGCTTGCTAGTGTTTTGGTTATTACAGGTACTTAGATTACTTTTATACACTTGTTTTGATTTTGAGTAATATCTGTGCTTTTATTTCTCCTTGTTCGTAGCTTGCATGATCTTGTAATTTTTTCGTAACTTGCTAGTTTAGTTTGATTTATGTTTTGGGTTGGGTAGTTCATTTGATGATGGGAATCGGTATTGCATATAAATATATATCGATCGAGTTGCAAGGAAGTTAACCTCAACCATACGGAGGAGCTGGGGCTTTGGAGCAGGGAAAGTAGTAGACTGCCATTGGTAGTACGACAGATTCCCAAAATCGGCCGAGATAGCCGTTGATATCTCAAAAAGGGGAAAAAAAAATCTGTTAGATGGTTGGAAACTTGATGAATTTGCAGAAGCTATTCTTTAATTTTTTTTGTTTTGGTTTCTTTTGGTGATGGAATTCAGAATTTTAAGTTTATGTGGATATATTGCAAAGAAGGTGAACTTAACTTGGAAATGGTGTGAAAGTTATTGATGTCCGAAACAAGGTTGATGCCCCAATAAGGTGGTCTAGTGGTCGTAGGTTGTTTGTTTCATCCTAACAACCCAAGTTCAAATTCATTATTACCTGATATGGGTATGGGGATACTTGTCAAGTTTTCTAGGAAAAATCTCTTTTGGAATAGGATCCTGGTTATATTCATATACTCCGTTGTTTGGGTCAGAGGGCAGGTTCCAGGCTTAGGGTTTTATCCACCACTTAGGCTGATAGAGAGCGGCCATGGGTTGAGGGACTGGTACGAGCTTGTTGCTTAGGAACCATGGCTTCCCCAAAATAACAAGTTTCTGTTGATAGAATTATAACTTTCTCTGAACAGAATTATAAGTTTCTATGGATATAATTGCAAGGAAGTTGGAACTCAACTTAGAAATGGTGGAAACTTAATGAAGCCCCCAACAAGGTGCATGGGGTAATTGTCAGCCCAACAAACCAGTAATTTTTAGTAGTCCCTGAAATGATCTTGGGATATTTCGGGATCACATTCGAGAAAAAGTCCCTCTTGAGTAGGTGGATGGTTAAATTCACGTACTCTGGTTATACTGGGATTTTACCCGCCACTTAGGCGTTAGGCCCACATATAGTGGTCGCAAGTTGAGGGGCTTTATGAACTTGTTTGAGGAACCATGGCACAAACAGTTCGTACCCCATGGAGCAACATCTAGGTTGCTTAGGTGGGTTCGACCTTGTCATCTCAAACAAAGGAAGTTAATGAATTTGCAGAATCAATTCTCTAATTTCTATTTTCGGTGGTTCTTTTGGTAATGGAAGTCTGAATTATAAATTTCAGAGGAAAGAATTTAAGGAAGTTGAATTCAACTTAAAGGTGGTTGGAAATGAATTTGCAGAAGCTATTTTTTATTTTGATTTTTGCTTGTATGTACCCATGAGCTAAATACAGAAGCACGAGACAAGCAATTATATTTTGTCAATTAAGGAGCCCTTGAGTTTATGGCTGTGCAGGTCTTCAATATTTTATCGGGCTCCTTATTTTAGTTGTTAGTTTTTTTGCATTTTTAATTTTGGATGGATTATTAATTGGAACCAATAAATTAGTTGTCAGTTTTTTTTTTCTTTTTTTTTTCCTTTTTTTTTGCATGTTTTACTTGGTTTTCAGTCAATTGAACTATTTTCCTGTGAGCTATAACTACAAAAGCACAAGATAGACAATTATATTCATCTTAATTGAGGAGTCATGGAGTTTAGGCTGAATAGTACTTCATGTCTTTGATATTTAATTTTGGCTCCTTGTTTTGATTTATTAGTTTTTTGCATTTATAGCTTATTTGAATGACTTATTAGTTGGAACCAGCAATTTCTAGAACTATATGCCTATAATGAACCAGGAATTGTGGATCTATGTAATCGTTTTTCACTTGGATTATGGTCAATTGAGGTTTTGCTCTAGCAAGAAAGCTTTTACCTTTGAAAATTATCTTAGGGCTGTTTACTTCGCGCGGAAGTCTGAGAAGTGAGAAGTGAGAAGTGGGAAGTGGGTGAACTGTGAGAACTGAGAAGTGGGTGAGAAGTGGTGTTTTGAGTTTCTCTGTTTACTTGGGATTGTGAAGTAGAGGCTGGAAGATAGTTTCTTTGTTTACTTGGGGTTGGAAGTGAGGGCTGAAAGATAATTTTTTTTGTTTACTTGGAATTGGAAGTAAACTGAGACATAAAAAATATATTATATTTATTTTAAATTTATATTTAAATATTTATATTAAATTATATATTATATCCTATCTTTTGTATGTATCTCTCATTAATATCTTAAATTTATATATTATAATATATATATTATATTACACAGATATGTTATATTATATATTTTTTTTATTTTATATGTATTAGATATATATCAAATAAATTTTATATTCTTGAATACTAAAAATTATAAGAGATAAGTTCTAAAATTTGAACACAAAAAGTATTGAATACAAAGACTTTGTATTGAATAAAAATTTACAAAAAGTTTATTATTACATATACATGTATTCATAAAAAAAAATTAAAAAAAAATTATTACACATTGTACAAGTATTTTAACAATTGACTACAGTGGTCGCAAGAAGAAGGAGAAGAAATCGCAAGAACACAACAGAACTTACGCGCGGAAGACAAAACGAGTTCGCCCACTTCGCAGCTAAAAGCAGCGAAGTGGGCGAACTCAATTTAGTATATACTCGCGGAACTCAGAATTGAGTTCCGCGAGTTCCCGCGGCGAAGTAAACAGCGAAACTGTGTTCTGAGTTCCGAGTTCCACGAGATCCACCAGTTCCGCGCGAAGTAAACAGCCCCTTAGTCCTTTCTACTAGGATTTCAATTTGCTTTTTTGATGATTTCCTTTCTTATTATGGGCATTTAGTTAATGTTGAGGCTTGTTGTTGACTAGCTCAAGTACTAATTGTGTTAACTGTGTTTTCCCCTTTTCCACTGTGCTTCATTTGTAGTTTTAAAGATGATGAGTGAGGACGATTTTGACTTTATGATCGATGATGAGGAAATGGGCCATTTCATGGATGATGAAAGGGATGACGACTACTATGAGGGAGATGGTATTTGTGGTGATGTGGAGGATGAATATGAGTTGGTGAGTTACTTTCGTATAAGACCTTGTAACAGTATGGATTTCTATGATTTTATTTTGCATGTAAAACTCTTTCTTTCCTGTGGATTGGATCTAAAAATGAACATTAATGGATAGTAAGCTTTCTTCTTCTGTTCTTTATTTGAGCAGTTGACTAGAGTGACAGACACCTCCACAGCACAAGCTAGGAGGGGGAAGGATATCCAAGGTATTCCATGGGATAGGCTACATCTAACGAGGCAGAATTATAGGCAAACTCGTCTTGAGCAATATAAAAATTATGAAAATGTGCCCTCATCTGGGGAAAAGATGGATAAGGTCAGCCTCTATGTAGTGTTTCTTTAAACAAATGTATAGGGTTCTGGCTTGCATAATTTGTCTGATATTCCTAATGTCAACAGCAATGCAAACAAATGGAAAAAGGTGGCAATTATTATGAGTTCCAGTATAACACAAGAGTAGTGAAGCCTACAATTTATCATTTCCAAGTAGGCTATTCTCTTCCCTTTACTGTTCTGCTTTAGATTGTTTTTTTCATGACAAGGAAGGAACCATCAGAACCTGCTTTATCTTCTTCTTTTTTTTTTTTTTTTGTTTTTTTTTTTGGAGATTAATGTGGGAAAATTTTGCCCATAATCGGCCCACTTTGTGCGACTGTCGTACAGATAAACCATGGGTGGCACCGGCCCATATTTCACCAATCGAGGAGTCCCAGCCTATCGGTCTGGGCAGGCCCAACGCCAGTTTTATCATACACGGGGTACAGGGGGATAAATCCCACTTTATCTTTTTGTCATAGTATGACTTGCTTCATGAACAACTTGTGTATGGTGTGGTCCTTTATCCAGAAGGCCTGTGTTTAAGAACTCGGTTGGCTAATTTCCTGTCTAAAAAACTATCTCAATTGACTTCCATCTTGCCTTTCTTATAAAATATTAGACAAAATATTTATACAATATAAGTATTGTCTCCAGTAGGAAACATAGGACATGAGTAAGGCATATTCCTAAAAGCTTACAAGTATGTCCAGCATGATTAGTTGTGACATAATAAGGTGGTAGTGGGTTGCTGCAAAACAACGGTGGAACTAGGACTATGATGTGACATACGATGGCGATGGTGGGCCGTTATATAGCAACGGAAGAATGTAGGTTTCTGGTATCACTGCTGCGGGATAATACTTCTGAGCATCGTGTTGCTCTTGTACTATTCACTTTAACAGCTTTTGAGGCCGGAAGGTCTCCCACATGATTGCTAAATTAATCTAAACGGTCAAACATAATATTATTCTTCTTATGAATGAAAATCATAGCTCTTAATTTTGCGAAATTCTTCTCCCTACTAAAAGTGTATTTAGTGGTCTGGTGGATCATCTCCGACTCCAAGTTAAATTTTGCTCGTGTATTCGCGTCCAAGTGAAATATATGCTTTTGCGATATTAAGTTGTATTCACAGCGTTGAAGTCTAAAATTAATCTAGATTTCCTCACCTATGTGTAGGTTGGGGCTGGATTCATTTTGGACACAACGTTTTTATGATGTAATTACAAGTTTGAGCTAACACTTTTTTCCTTACTTACCCCCCCTCCCAAAAAAAAAAAAAAAAAAAAAAGAAAATAAAAAACTCATAGCTCTCGAGTCCAGGATATATGGCTGTTACGAGGCATATTTGTGGAAGGAAAGTAATTGCTAAATATACGCTAGTTGCCTCGTATGGACTCGTGTGGGCTTGGGCTAATCTTTCTTCTCTTCCTGCAGCCTGCATACATAACACTTGCTTGTACTCATCATTTATCTTTATGGTGGTACTCGCTCCACTCTGTTAAATGCTTTTGTAGCTTGTAGGACATGACATACTAAGTTAAGCAGCTTGATTTCTATAAATTGATATAAGGGAACTTTTTAACGTTCGAGTGCTTAAGTGCTCTCGTGATGTTTATGGCGTAGTGAGTAGTTTGTACCTAGTAATAAGTCGTTCTTCCTTGCAGCTTAGGAACTTGGTGTGGGCAACCTCAAAGCATGATGTCTATTTTATGTCAAACTCTTCGATTACGCATTGGTCTGCAATTTCATGCATTTTATCAGAAGTCCTTGATTTCCAAGAACATATATCACCAGTGGAGGTTTGCCCTACTCATTCGGCTGTTGTCATACTTATGCTTTGGCAAGCTTTTCTGCCCCCTCTTATTCAATGCCTTCGAAAATATCTTTATCTTTTCTGACTGTCATTTCCTTTCTTGAAATAATTGTAAGTTTGTTTCTTATTACTAATTCTCTTTCTTTCTAGAACCACAATGGGAATTTGCTTGAGGGGTTTACCCGAATTCAAATCAGCACGCTTGCAGTGAAGGACAACCTAGTAGTTGCCGGTGGTGTTCGAGGAGAGCTAACTTGTAAGGTAAGCATATATTCTGCCTCCACTTAGTGATATTTGTAAACAATCTATATTTGGGAAAACATTATTTCTGTTTCTCAGCTACTTAGACTTCCCTACTTTGAAGTTGCAGTGATATTATTCGTCGAAGAATTCTATCTTTATATATCATTCATGATCGATGTTTTTATCAATATAATTTGACTTTGATGATCTTCCATTTAAATGCTGTAATTATAATATGTTCCATCGTTCTCTGTCATGGTGTGCATACTCACCAATTTATTTTCCTGAATCATATTCATCTTAAATCTCATTGGCCAAGTAGATTTCATTTCTGATGTTCATGTAGCGGTAGTAAACTCCATGACTTCCATGGTATCAGCGCTCGGTCACTCGACTTTCACCTCTCTTGCCCTCACAATTTCCATCTCCACTTCCACTGCTAGCTTTTCTTTTTCTCTAAATTTTCTTGAACAATTACACTTATCTTTGCTCCACCTCCTCCATATGAAGTCAAAGTCAAAGTCCAAGTCTTCGACAAAGTACTGTTTTGGCAAACGTTATCTTGCCGTTGGTGTTGGTCGCGCTCAAGAGCGTAGGTCATGAACACCGACAGCTCCTATCACCACCTTCACTGTGACTGTTCAACTTTTACTTCGTCAGAGTTTGCTGGAGAGGTTGATTGGGTAGAGCACCAAATAAAGCGGCATGCTCATCAAGGCATGAATTTAAGAAAGTGAAGAAATTAAATGTAGGGTGGAAAAAATGGGAGGAGAAAGGCATTTTGGGAAAAACAATTACAATTAGGATGGAAGAAAATGGGAGCGGCAAGGCATTTTGGGTAGTTTTCTCATAGAAATTTTTCAAGAAAGAAGGGTACTGTAAATGAGCCACGTCAGACCTGAACCCATCACAATCATTCTGACCTATATGTATATTGCTCTTAAGGTAATGAGAGCACTATTTGGCACTCTTCAAATGAAAATTTTTTACTGACTGACTGTTAAGGCTGCATAGTGTTGTATGTTGTATATTGTTCTTTAACTGCAACAATAATTCTTAAGCAATCAAGCATAAGAAGCTGACAAGTTGATTTAGGTTAGGTTTGTTTTTTTTTTTTTGTTTTTTGGGACCTCAGGTGTCTTGCTAATATTTGCATTACTTCGTGGAATTCGGAAATGTGCATTAACAAAAATATACTGGATTAAGAGTTTAGCATATTGTATAATTTACACCTGAATATACTTCCTATTTTTTTTCCTCCTTTCAACCGTATGCAGGTTCTGGATCGCCCAGGGGTTAGTTTTTGCACGAGAACCTCCATTGATGATAATGCGATCATAAATGCAATTGAAATATACAATGACTTAAGGTGTAATGCCTTTCTCAAGGAGTTTCGATATTTTTTTCATATTGAGGAAACAAGTAAAGATGGATTTATTATGTATATGTGTATACTATCACAGTGGTGGGGTCCAGTTTATGGCATCAAACAACGACGGTGGTGTACGTAAATATGATGCGGAGACGTTCGAGCTCTTAAACCATTTCCATTTTTCCTGGCCCGTGAATGTGAGTTACGTTGTTTTGAATCCATCTATTTTTTCATTTTTAAAAAAATAATCATTTAATTATTTTATTATATTTAATTTCATGTATGACAGCACACATCCATAAGTCCAGACAGGAAGCTTGTGGCTATTGTTGGAGACCACTGCGATGGGTCAGTGATTGATTCACAAACTGGAAAGGTATCATATGTTTCTGAATGCGGTCTATGTTAATTTGACATATGTTACTTGGTTAAATAATGTATGTAGGACTCCATTGAAGGAATATTCAACTGACTTAATTAGTCTAATCACATGGTCATAAAAAAAGGAGGCATAGAAGATAAGGGTATTGCAATATTCCAGTATAAATCTGGCCATTGGCCACTGACAGCTAGGACAGTCACTGGTTTGAGACACCAATCCAGTATAAATCTGCTCCCTACTGCTCTGGCTGCCACGATTTCTCAGCTCCTCAACCACCGTCTGCTCCACTGCCAGCCTTCTGACCTACACTAATCCATTCCATGCATCAAGACCACCAATACTAAAGAACCTTAGAAGAAACTATGCTGCCACTCTATGACATCGCTCTCAACAAAAGCTACCCTCAAAGCTGCTAAGTTCGTCATGAGTTGTACGTTCCAAGCGGTTAACATTAGCGTATAGAAGACAAGTCGTGAAGAAGCGGTGCTTGTGGGCACATAAATTTTAGGCTATGTTGCGGCAATTATTTATTATTCCTGTCATGCATATTCTAGATGCTTGCAAAGATAAGTTTATTCGAGTCATGATAATTTACAATTTTAGAAGCTATCTTATGCTACAATCTTGAGGACAAGGTTGCTCCTTAGGGGGATAGAATGATGTGCACTGAATATGGCGCTAGATATCAAGCGTTGTTGTCGAGACCCAATATTGCAATAAGAAAAGTAGATTAATTGAGAGATTCTAGTTATTTTATTTAGTAGGGAATATGTTGAGAGATTTTAGTTATAATATTTAATGTGCTCGAGAGATGTTAGGAAAATATGTGGTAGTAAAATATTCCTTTCAATATTATGTAATATTTAGTTTAGGACAGTAGTTTACTATATATAGGAGTGATTGTATTAAGAATTGATCGGTATTGAATAAGTATTCATATTTTCCTCATATAATTCCCTTATACTCTCTCCTCCTTTATCTCCCCCAAAACCCTAATTCTCCCTATTTTCTACCTCTCTTCCTAGCCTCTTCCTCTTATCTCCTTTCTCTACCCCGGTTCATATTGGAACCCACCGTTTCTCCTATAGCTAGTGTGTAATCCGTGCTAAGTACGGTATATATAAAATATTAGAAAGTTATGATTAAGTAGGGATTGAAAATTAATAAAAATCTTATCGATCAATTTAAATTACAACGATTTTAAAAAAAATATAGAAGGCCGATTTGATTAATACTGGTATTATTAAACTTATCAAGATTTTTTAAACGTATTAATTGTTTAATAATACAAAGATTAAATAATTTTTAAGTTCATACATACAAAATTGGGTGATAAAAGTCATTATGCCACATCGCATTTTGAATAATTTTTGGTGTGCCATGTGGCATTTACTCTTATTCTAAATAAGTCATGTGGCATTTGTTTTAATTAATAGGAATTTATAAAGTCATGTAACTTATTGAAGTATATGAAAGGTCTAACATTATAGATCGTTATTTAATTAAATTAATAATTTATAAAAATTATCTAAATACAACATAAAAATTAGTATAAAAGTAATTATATTATATATATAATAAACTTTACCATTTACAAAAATTTTAAATCATATATGTATACTATTTAACGTCAATTCTGAATAGTTTTGTGTATGACATTTGACATTTCTTTTTACTCTAATAGCGCATTGTTATAAAATATTTATAAAATATAATATATATAAAATTAAAATATAAAAAAAAATAAAGAATTAAATTTTTAATATTATTATTTATATATATATATATAGTTATATAAGAATTATAATCGTGCATCGCACGGGTGCAAAACTAGTTTATGTTTTCAAATTGGAGTATAAAGTGTAAGGAGCTTTGAAAGAGATTGCCAAGTGGCGTGGCAAATAACTGGTGAATTAACTGTGCTTCGCGTATATTATTATATAGAGGGTAGGCTCCTGAGAGGGTGGGGGAGTCTCATTATTTTGCATTTTTCGTTAGAACGGGGTTGTTCGCTTTCCGACATTTTTTTTGTACATTCATTCATCTGCATTTCGGTACTTTGCAGGTTCTTTTCACGTTGGTAGGCCATCTGGATTATTCATTTGCTTCGGCTTGGCATCCAGATGGTTATACTTTTGCCACGGGTAACCAGGACAAGACTTGCCGGGTTTGGGACATTAGAAACCTCTCCTCTTCCCTAGCAGTTCTCAAGGGCAATCTTGGTGCAGTTAGGTCCATACGCTATTCCTCGGATGGACAATGCATGGTAGTTGCGGAACCTGCTGATTTTGTACACATCTACAACACAAATGCCAACTACAAGAAGCGGCAAGAACTGGATTTCTTTGGGGAAATATCGGGTGTGTCTCTGAGCCCAGACGATGAGTCCCTCTTTATTGGATTGTGGGACCGAGTGTATGCTAGCTTGCTACAATATAACAGAAGGCGCGTGTATGATTATCTAGAACCCCGATAAGTAATACCAGAAGAAACTTGCTATTTTGTCTGAAAGAAAGTAGATATTTTCGCCACAAATGCATGTACATATAAATGCAGGTGGTAAAAAAGATTTCCTTTTTTCACAAATTGTCCCCTTCTAACAACTTAGCTTCAAATTTATAGGCTTAATTCCATTTTTTAGCAAAAAAGGTACTCACAGGTAGTTTCTGTGCAAAATATTTTTCTTATCAAGGTTTCCCAAAAAGTTTGGTTTTTTCATCTGAATAAACCGTAACTCGTTGTATTGCGGTTTTCGTAAATGTATTGAGAACATATTTAGAAAAAAAAGAGGAAAGGTGAAGTCTGTAGTTCTTCTTTGGATAAACTGCATCTGTAAGTACAATTTAATTTTAAATTATCAACAGACTTTTATCTTTTTATGCACAGTTTTGTTCTTCTTTGGATAAATTGCATCTCTAAGTACAGTTTAATAGTAATTATCAGCAGGCATTTTTGTGCGCACAACTTTTTTTTTTTTTTTCATGTACTTTTTATTGTGGGGGAGTGTTTTTAACAACGTTTAGGTGGTGTTCTTTCTATTTTTAAAGCGTGGTATATTTAAATAAAATAAAACTAGATTAAATTCTTAATTTTCAATTTACACATATATTTTTTCTATATGTCGAATTCGAGCATCAAAATATGGATCAGAGTGCCAGATATTACGAACTAGAGTGAGAAGTGGATAAGAGTATACATGAACCTTTTTTGGAAGCTGCAGGTTACTTTGCTGCTCTGCATCTCCAACCAGGAATATAAATAGCACAAGACTTTATATGTTACAGAAAATATAAATAGCTAAACTTCTTTAATTTATTATAATTCTAATTTACAGAAAATATAAATAGCACAAGGCTCTGCAGCACTCTCCTTTAATTTAATATAATTCTACTTCTAATATTAAAATCATTTCCCCTTCAGTTCGTCTGACATTGCGACACCTGCAATACTTCAGTTCGGTTTGAAATTTAAATTCAATTTATTGGTGATAAATTAAATTAGAACAATGCTGTATATTCTTGTGAAAAACCAAAATTTTCTTGTGCCCGTGAGGGGTAGTCAAGAACCATCTTCATTGGCCGGTCGATTTTTTTTTTTTTTTTTTTTGGTAATTAGTAAATGAAAAAGATTATCCAAAAATTGGACATTGAGCCCGAATTAGAAAAGCTCGAGTCATATCTAAAATTAATCAGGCTGGACTGATTTTGATGCGTCGAGCTCGGGGTTCAGATTAGGACCTCTAAGAGCACGGCTTATGGCGCATACAATGCTAATAGTTTAGATTTTCTTTTAGATTTTGATCCTCTTACATGCTACTTCATAATTTCTAAACTTTACAGTGTGAGCATTACAATTTGTTACTCTCTTTTAGCAATTCAAAGCTCATTAAAGAGAGTCCTCGTTTCCCAATTGCATAAGATGGACAAATGATAAGTCAGATCCTATTTTTCAAATCTCTTCTTATTCGTCCCTTAGAAGAAAAAATGCATATTTTAAGTAAGCATCTAATCAGAAATTTTTGAATATTTTAAATGGCTCGGCTAATCGATCAGTAATATATCGTTTTGTTGCTAACTTGTAATGTTTCGAACGATTTATGTTAGTATTATAAAATAATATACGATACTTGTGATATAAAGTGTAGTGGTATTATTAAATTGAAATTCCTGCTATCCATGAAGTGAAGTTGGTGTTATAAAAAATTGAGCAACCCCAATTAAAAAGATCGGCCCCAGGTCAGAGGTCCGATCTGATTCTAGCCTGGCCCACTCCCAAACTCAAAGATCAAACCCGATTATGGACGTGACTGGATTCGAGTCTGGGTCTTGAATTTAAGAAAGCTCGAAGCCCACGACGGCCGATTGCGTAGGCCCGGCCGGGGTCTAGTAGAGGGAGCCATAGTTTTTGCATGTATCTAATATATGTAAGCATTCGAGAATTTGAAGGTACGGATCACCCGTAACTAGTGATTGAATTCACAAAAGTCAATTCTTCTCTTGACTCTCAGCAATGGCAATTCCGCCGGAATCGATTACGACGACGACGACCTGCGCACACTGGTGATTTACTTTCGCCGATTTATCTGTATTCTGTTGAGATCTTATCGCAAACAACATCAATTTTTCTTCTTTGTTCCCCTGATCTTTTTGTTGTTGTCGTCTAATTTGGTCGATTCCAATTTGTTATCTTCCTACTCCTGCTTGTACAGTTTTTTCATTTCTTTAATGTTTACTTCCACTTGGATAATCAAAAAGTATTTAAGTTAGTCCACAAACAATTAGCATTGTAGTTTCAATATGACATTAGGAATATAATCTAGTGTCGCATACCATGTCATTTAATCTTTTAAAAAATAATCGGTGAATAAATGATCACAACCATCGTTAATTTATAGGATGGCCTAAACTCTGGATGTAGATCTTATATCAGTTTATATATTCTTGACCTCTACCTGATCTAATTTTCTTGATACGCCAGGATTTGGATCAAGTCCAATTGTTTAGGAATTAGGATCCAAGCTCAACTTAGGAACTCGGGTATGGGTGACTCATAACCTTGCAAACTTATGTTTCAGATCTAGATGGTTGTATGTGCATAATGAGGCATCTTATTATTTGAATTTAGCTTACCATAGTTTGGAGATGATGCGTATAATGGTTAAATTTTAGATTTCGGTTGTACTATTTGGGATTTTGTTATTTATTTGAACGTTGATCAGTTAGGAGTCATGCTAGGGTTGCAGAATGATAGGAATATCGAACATAAGTAGGTATTTTATCAATTTAGGATGGGGTGTCTAGTTTCTGGATATGAACACAATGAAAACAGGCACGGCATGATACAAGCTTGTAAACAAGGTAATGCGTAAACGATTGGAACAACATAGCAGGGACTTTCCAAGAAGATGACTTTGTGTATCAAGAGACGGTTTACATGTATACATGATTATGCTTCCTAATAAACTTATTTTTTCATATTTCTATGGCTACATAAGATAGTGGCTTGCTTATGCCCCTCAAGTAAAGGTTTCCTAGTTTCTTTTTAAAGTAAAATAGACAATCAAAATGCAAGAAATTGCAGTATATGAAATAAATTATCAATTTATGTTAACATAGTCTATTCTCTATAAGTAGTTAAATACTGATATCGTTGAATGAATATTCGATTATTATCTTACACTATCCTAAACTTTCTTTGCCAATAAGGCGAGGAAGCATATTCTGATTTTGTATTTCTGGATGTCAACAACTTATCTTTTTGTGAATTAAGTTGTGCATGTTCCGTCAGTGGTTATAAATTGTGCATGAGGTATATTTTTTGAAGGTGCTCGTGTCTTCATGTTAGATACTCAGTAGGTGGAGTATACTAGGGTATCATGTCTAAATTAGCCTGACATAGACGTGACAAAAGTTTGAATTTTGTTTGTTTTGTAGGTTGGTTAATATAGAAATGATTTATGCTAGAATTGGACTTCTGAGAAATGAGCCATTTGATCTCTATGACATGAATATAATATCGGGGGGAAAACAACGAAAGTCATAATAAATAAATAAACATATATATATATATATATATTATATATGTTTATTTATTTATTTATATGAATTTCATTGTTTTCCCCTCCTTTATGCCATGTTTGACAAAGAAAGATACTTGATCCGTCAAGATAGACGGTTTAGTGGATGACTGTGGGCCTTCATATCATTAATTGGTAGATGCAGCTCCTGCATAGCAGATTTAGCTTTATTTTAGACATGCTTTTATATCGGAATTTAGAAGGCAAGTACAATTGAATGGTCCTCAAAGGTTTAAGTGAGACTATCTTCTTCCTTAAAACTCCATGTTTGGTTGGTTTGGCACTTTTGTGGAACAGATATTAGTTTTTGTCAAGATATTTGTTAGTTGGCTTATGCATGTTTCTTGATTATATTATCTAATAGTTAGAACCTTTTGATTTTGATACTTTTTCGTCATAATGTTTTTTCTGCATTTAGATCTAGCTGCTAAATTATTCTAACACATTTAGTGTCACTTCTACATGCAGTGAGAGGGATATTCCATCTTCAAATATCGATCTACATTATGTACATTGCTCCAGTAAACTTCAGAAGTGTTCTATTTGTGGTGATATGGTTCCAAAAAAGCATTCTGATGAGCATTACAATGAACACCATGCTCCGGTATTTGGATTTCCATTTAAATATCAATGTCAAAGTTATTGGCATATTCTAGAAAATCATGACAAAGTATTTGCATAGACAGTACTAGCTCTGGAATTCGTACTATACGTAAAGATCCCTTTATGTTACTCTTATAGCTATTTAAAGCAGTTAGTGATATCCATTGAGTTTCTAATTCTTTAAGTTCTGTATTGCATCATTTATTACTTGGTTCCCTTGCACTTACTCTCTTATGTAAATGTCACAATTGCTCATTCAAGTGGATTTTCCCCATCTGCTCGTAACACCCGTGACCAACTTTGCTTTAATGCCCTTTGCTCGAAGATTTTTCTCTCTACTATCATAGTCGTATCGCCATCTTTAGTGTCATGTACATATCAGTCATACAGTTTGCCTCCGCCAAAACCCGGTTGCTGCCATGGAATCTCCTCATTTGTGCAGGTTAAACAGATCATAGGCTGCAACAGCAATGGTGAAGTCAACTCTAGCATGGACATATATTAACTCTTTCAAATCTCCACTCTAGATGGCACTACTTTTACCTCTTTCCAAACATTTGGTCCAGGGCTTTTCCCAATACCATTGTTTTTGTCTGTTGAAACTGCAGTTTACTTTTGTTGGTTGCCGGAATACCCCTTAAGAGCTGCACACTGAAGTGTGGGATTTGATAAAGGATTAGTGTAGAGCAGTAGGTACTGCCACCTTTTTCTAAGTGTGGTGGTTGGCTATCTTCTTTGATGTTTTCGTTTTCCCCAATATATGATCAGATGAAGCCACTTAAGAGTCGGTAGAAGTTTTTTTTTTTCCATTGCATTTGTTTTATGTTATTAATTTTTCTTGTTTCTTTTTTTGTTGCCACTAATAAGTTTCAGGATTAGCTTTTATCTTTTTTCACTATCATATAGTGCTTTATGTCAGTCATACTTATATATATGTTCTAAAAGCACATATTGAGTTGCCCACATTGTGGTAATCATCCCAAAATTTCCATATTACTTTCATTCCAGTGTTAATATATCTGTGGATGTTTTGACTTTTGAGTGATCTTTTCATCGTATGCTTTTATTACTATAGTTAAACATCAATTGCCTTGTATAGTTTTCTCTGATCATTCACACTTTATGAATTGCTTTAATGTTTTGTCTCCTGTTTAATGGTTAAGACTTATTTTAATTTAAAATTTATGGTATATAGGTAGATTGCTCGCTTTGTAATCAGTCAGTGGATCGTGAAAATTGGAGTCTTCATAAAGGACAAACATGCCCTCAGAGGATAGTTACATGCGAATATTGTGAGTTTCCACTGCCAGCAGTTGATGTCTCTAAACATCAGGTGATATTCTTTGATTCATTGGTTTGAAAAGAAAACAGTAGTTTTTGATGTGGATCACCATGGATTGGTATAGGAGGAGAGCACAAGAAAACTAAGCTAATGAAACTAATATTATTTCAATACCCTAATGGATTGCAACCATTGCACATAAGTAGACTTAAAACCTAAAGGACTCTTAACCAAATATAAACTCTTAGCTATATCTAGTTCATCTAATACAAAACTCCCAGTATAATTGCTTATTCCTTAACTAATAACCCATTACAAATTAATATCTAATTCCATCAAACATTCACAAAATCTCCTGATATATTCTGTATAATTTCAACCTGTGTCGAATTGCCGCGGCGATCCCAGTCCATTACAGACTTCTTATTTGTTGTTCAGTAAATGCAGGAAATATGTGGAAATCGGACAGAGTATTGCCAATTGTGTAACAAGTATGTTCGGTTGCGTGAGAGAGTTGCCCATGAAATTCAGTTTCATGGTAGTTCTAGTTCAGCCGAAACCTCTAGGTATATACCGCCTCTTTTGGGAAGTATCTTCAGTTGTTGAACTATTCTGCATGTTTGTTGTACATCCTGATAAATTAAGTCTTTTACCAGCTCTTATCTTAAATTTGCAGTTAAAGTTTGAAAATTCTTCTATTTATTCTTGTGTAGAATTTTTGTAGCTGTTTAGAATATGTATCACACAAGGATTATTGTGTATCACCCAAGCTAATATTCTGGTTGAGCCTGAGCTGTCACTGTTATAAACACGTTCATGGATTTTATCACGTGAAGTTCCTTTGGATTATTTTCTAAATTGGGGCTACCCAACACCTTGCAACCCTTCACGAGCAAAACCTAGGCGGCCTGATAGCAACAATCTCTTCCTCCAATAACTCTTCTTAGTATCTACAACAAGGGTTCTGAGTGAGGCTTTAGGAACCTCTCACATTGTAGATAAAATAAACTGACTTTTGCTCATAAATAGAGTTTGTTATCTATCTTGACCGGAAGTTTACTAGTCAAGATACCTATGGATTTGCATATGTATTACCCAATGAAAAAAATTGTTCATCTCCTACAAACATGATTCCACTGAATTATTATCAAATACTTAACCTAACTTTATGGAATTTGTCAATCGGATTTGGATATTTTTTTTTTCAGATCAAATATAGCTTCATACAACTTGAAATTTAGGAAAATTGTGCCATCCTGCTAGTATTGTATAAATTTGTACTGTCAGTTTATTAATGATCTCTGTAGTAGGTATTTGGTAGAAACATTCACTGGCTTAGTCATATCTACAAAGCTGCCCCATTGTCAGTGTAAATTCAAGCTTTTCATCTGAAAAGCTATTTGTATTTTAATTTTTATGAATAAATTGAGGGCAATTGTATGGGTCTCTCATTAGGTGAACGAACATAGGTGAGATTCAAGTTATTTAGTGTTAGAGATGAATGATTTTAACCAATATGGAGGGACACTAAGATTTATCAATAGTTTCCTCATTGGATAAAATGAAATGGATTAATGTTTTAAACCTAATTTAAACCTGGTTATGTTTGACGGTCATGTACAAATGTTTAGTGATTCTAAGTCAATATAATTCATGCAAATATCTGTATTGCATAACTAATATACTTTGTTTGGCCTAAAACTTGAAGAAACGATACAGAACAAGCAGCTCGCAGAAGGCAGGCTCGTGAGTCATCGCAAAGGCGGATATTATTCACCATTGCAGTAACAGGAGCTGCAGTGCTAATGGGATCCATTTTCCTGCAGAGAAGAGATTCTCATCAACACTAGTACAGCGTACTACTGTATGTACATGTATTTTGCTCAAAATTCAATGCAAACTTATATCTGCTTGTTTCATGTAGGCAAGCTATTGAAACTACCCGGGCATTTCCAGGAGAAAAATAACCCTACAAGTGAGTGCAGGCCACATATTTAGGGGTGTGGGCAGGTTAGATAAATCTCTTACGCTCCGCTGGTCTTTTGTTAAATCCTTGAATAATTATGGATCACACGTGTTTAAGGATTATATATATGTAATATTTGTTCTTGTGAATTCAAACTTCATGTAATTCGAATTGCGTGCCTTTTGTTTGGATTTACGTTAGTCTTCTACTCTGGTCTAGCGAGTTAAAAAACGTTCTGGTTGGACTTGAAGTGTTAATTTCATGTGCCAGTTTATTGCTTCTATTGTTTGATTGTTTATATATATATATATACTCCTTTGTTGTTTGTATTTACAATGTAGTGTAGTATAGATTGTAGAGCTGGTGTATGTAACCTCTGGATGTTACTCTTAGAACTGTGGAGATGGGTAGGCTTAAGAGATGGTGGAGATCGAAAAGAAGGTAAGTTTCAGGCATTACAACATGTCAAAAAAATGTCGAGGGAGGGGAAGCTCTACTGCGTAGTTTGCAAATTCGGCCAATACGCTCTTGTATCGCATGATGCTGGTAGTGCTCCAGGTAGTAATTTAACAATCGGCGTTTAGAACAGTTTTTATTGCTCAATTCTATTTGCTTGTTTGGACTATGAGAACTCTTACTCCAGTTTGTTGTTGGCCAAATATCTAAGAGACTCGGGGAATCATCCCATCAACCTATCAAAGTGGTATTTGATGTGATTACTTTTGGAAAAAATAATAATGCAGTCTTGCTTTTGTTCGTTCCCAAATAATTCCAAATAAACCTCTTTTTTTTTTTTTTTCCTTATGATTACTAAATTAAGTCAATATAATATTTGCAAGTAGTTTTAACAAAATTTTAGCTTTGAAAAAATATAGTTTGATGTGCTCCATAATTATCGCGTAAAACTTTTTAAATATTTCTAAATTATAGAAATTTAAGAGCTATAAAAGATTTGTTTAATTTTTTTTTAAAAAAATTATTAAAAATTAATTAAAATACATTTTGTTTTATATATATTTTTAAATTTAGTTTTAAGTGATTTTGTAAGTTTTTCAAATACTATGGACTTATTTGAAAGTTTTAGATAACGGGAATTTTTTTCCACAAAATCCCAATAATTTGTCCTTTTATCTCAAAATATAAGTAGTTTCCTAAAAAACGGAAAACTTTGACGGTATATCATTCGAGGCAAAACTAAACCAACTCAAACGGCTGATGGGCACCTGTATATGCTTTTGCAGTTCGACCGAACGATTTCGACAGTGATAACAATAATTAAAAAAAAAAAAAAACATCACCTGAATTTTAAATGGAAAATGCTTCGGTGCACGGATTTGAGCATTAGAATACGTGGAAAATGAAAATGCTTCGTGTGCACCGAAGTATGGATTTGAGAACGTGTGTTATGTGCTCAAATTTGTGAAAAGTTACGTGTCCTGAAGCAGCACCCATTCTAAATGTCGTGTCTTCTTCTATTGTTATGGAATTTGACAAATATGATATGCATTTTTCGTATATTTCGTGCTCAAATTTGTGAAAAATTATGTGTTCTGAAGCATTAACCATTCTAAATACCGTGTCTTCTTCTATTGCTATGGAATTTGACAAATGCAATACCCCTAAAGCGGTATCTCACTTATGATCCCAGCAAGAAAATTTATATGATTTAAAGCAAGAACTTATAATCTTTGGCTACGCACGGGACAGTAGTCTCTGAGATATCAATCGTATGGTACCATTTGGTTCAAACAAGCTAAATATTTGTAAAAATAGTGTCATATAATGGTAAAATATTTGTAAATATTTACAAATAGAAAATGTAAGCATGAAAAATTATATGTCTATTTGTATATTAATAAATAAATAAAATTTTAAAAAAAAAGAAAAATGATAATAATAATAAAATAGAGACACCAAAAATAGCATGCGGTAAGAAAAGGTATATGTAAACTTACCTAAAAGTTTAACAACAACGTATTTTTACTATATATACGTATTTGTTTAAATATCGATAAAGTTTAGTAACACAACTACTTGAAAAATATTTCATTTGATAATCCATTGTAAAATATCACGGATTAATAATTATATAGATGCTTTTATGAAACTAAATGAAAATAGATAAGACCATAAGAATTCGAAAATGTCAATTAAATTCCTGCCATAGCAAGCATCGAAGACTTGCTTCGCTGCTTGCTATTGACGTCGAAAAATAACTCCGCCTAGTAAAACATTTTATCACTCTCGGGAAATTGTTAATTATTTTACGAGAAAAAACGAAAGCTAAGATCATAAGAGTGAGAAATAAAGGGTGACAAAAAAGTGAGCTAAAATTACTGTGCATCGGAAATTAGATAATGGTGAGATTCTTGATAGAGCAAGGAAAAATACGGAGGTGGTGGTGGCGGCAAAAAAATGACTGATAGGACGGCGAACTTCGAACGGAGAGGAGTTATGCGATTTTGACGGTGAGAGAGAATAAAAATACTGCTGAAATAGTAGAAAAATTGAAGAGTTATACTGCCGGAACGATTTTGATTGCAAGAGAAAAAATATTATTATCGACTGAATAGTAAAACAAATGAAGTATTCTAAATATACATATACTATATATATATATATATATATATATATATATATATATATATATATATATATATATATATATATATATATATAAGCTTTAAAGAAAAGATCACTATTTAATAAACAGTAGAGTTGACGGATAGATTTATTATATAATATAATTTGGCCAAATCTCAACATCCACGTTTTACCTTCAATTTTCTAGAGCCTTGAATGAATTAATCGCATGCTAGAAACTCGGAAGAATTGTGTCGTCTTGTCTGAAGTTCCCACCTTTTGCAGTTGTTTTATGAAAAATGTAGGAAATTTTATATATCAGCCTTCTATTTCGTGTTTCGCGTATATCAACTCCTAAAACCATATTTTTAGGGAGCTAATTTTTATTTAAATTAGTTCTTAAAAATACGTTTTCAGGAACTAATACGTGCGAAAAACGAAAACGAGCGGGCTGATATGCAAAAGCTCCAAAAATATAAGGCCACTGTACTGCCCATAGATTTACTAAAATTCAAATAGCTTATTTATTTAAGATATAAATTAAAATTTAACAGTATTTTTATAATTTTTTAATAAAAAACACATATTTTAATGAAATTTTTAACTTTTATTTAAAAAATTTTACAAAATATTTCTAAATAAATATTTTAAAATTTTAAACTTAATGGATTTTAATCGAATTTTAGAAATACTAAAATCCGTCCATAATTGGAGTCCCAAAATATTTTATTGAAAAATATTTTTTAATTTTTTTTATAATTATAGATTTAATAAAATTTTTAACCTTTAAACTGGAAATATTTTTAAAAATTAGTTTTTAAATTTTAGTTAAAAGAGTTGTGAATTTGATAGATTGGTTGCAACAGGATTAGCAGCGCAATTGTTTTTTTTTTGTGTGTTTGGGAGACTTACAATAATGTCCAGAAAAATCTAAATATGTTGTATTTAGATTCACTTGCTAAAATTTTTGGGAGACTTTCAATTCAGCCCCTCTCCTTTTTAAAGTTGACAAATAAATTCTTCGTTTTAACCCGTTAACTTTGACACCCTAAAACACTCATTTAGAATTATTATTTGAAAAAATATTCAACATGAAAGTTGTAAATTTTGATGAAATCTATAACTTTCATTTTAAAAAAATACTTTCAAATATATGTTTTGAGGCTCCAAAGTTCAGCGGGTTAATATATTAATTTTTAAACCCACTAAGACTTTAAAATCTCAAAATATCTATTTAGAAGTATTTTTTGAAAAAATGTTAAACATAAAAATTGTAGATCTTATCAAAATCTATAACTTTTTTTTTTTAATTTTTTTTTTCAAAAAATGCTTATACAATGATCAAAATAGTGTTAGCGTGAATATCGAGAGATGAATTTTTTTTGAAAGTTTAAACAGTAACTAAGAAATCTAGGGGTTGATTTGGATGAGTAGGGATGATCTAGGGGCTGAATTGGTATTATCCCAAAAATTTTTATACTTGGGTCTAAATATTTTACACTTAAGTTTTTTGAAAAAAGGTGTTAAAAATTATCAAGATTGCTATAAGCTATCAAAAAGGTATTATAATTTTATTTTTCAACACGAATGTGTCAAAAGTTTACACGAAGGTGTCAAAAGTTAACACCGTAGATGTCGTAAGTTAACACTATAGGTATCTTGATATCAAGTTGTCAAAAATATCAGAAACGTATTAAATTGTTATAAATATATTCAAAAGTGTCAAAGAATCAAAATATAATTTTTTTTTAGAGAACTTAAATTATATTAAAAGAATATAAGAGGACTGGGGTATAATTAACCATTATTTTTTTTATTCATCAAATCCTCATTCTCACTACCTATCAAATTAGGGAAAATTTGTATTCATTCCCTTCTTTTTATACTTCTCCTTATTCAACCCCTCTACTTCTTTTATTTCATTTGTAGCCCCTTCATCGAAATCGCGCCATATCGTTTTGGCCATTGTATCAGTATTTTTTAGAAAAATTTATTAAAATAAATTATAGATTTTGATAAAATCTACAACTTTTATATTCAATATTTTTACAAAAAATATTTCTAATAGATATTTTGAGACTCCGACTGTTAACAAATTTTGGATCCAATTTGTTAATCCGATAAAATTTCGAAGCATCAAAATATCTATTTAGAAATATTATTATTATTTTTTAAAATATTAAATATAAAAATTATAATTCTCACCAAAATCAATAATTTTTATATTAATTTTTTTTTAATACTAATATAATAGTTAAAATAATATGACACACAAACCGAAGAGAAATTTAAAACGAAAATAGTAAACTGTAGGGGTGAAATCGATTGGTTTAACCCCAAAAATAAAAAAATAGCAGATCAACCTCTGTCAAGGGCCCATACAAATCAGCCTCTGTTACGCTGATGTGGCAGCATATCGTGCTGTCATGTTGGCTTTTTCAGAGGCTAATTTGCTAGTTTCGAAAAATCGGAGTAGATCCGTAAGAACCTCCAAAAAAACAGCCCTTCAAATTATCATTCTATTTATTAAGTATTTAAATAGGCGTATAATAAATTTAATATTGGAAAAATTACTGTTCAGCCCATCCGTTTTCTATTTTTTACTGTTCAGCCCACCCGTTTTTCATTTGCGACACCCTAAAATTAGGAGGGCTGAACAGTAAATTTCCTTTTAATATTTTTGTTTCGCCACCGGCAAGCAATACCAACCAAACCCCAAAGCACCGATTGACCACCGTACCCGCTCTTTTCCGTCTCAAAGAAAACAAAAGCAAACCTCGGTCAGTGCAGCCATCTCTTTTTCATTTCCCTCTTTCAAGATCACTGAAAAAAAGGATTAAGGCGAGCTTATCAGAAGAAGGAGAAGATGTTGTACAATGGTGTATCGCTGGATGGGGTGCCGGCTGAGCACCCCTGTGTCCTGCTGACGAGCGATCCGAAGCCGCGCCTCCGGTGGACGGCGGAGCTCCACCAGCGCTTCGTCGATGCCGTCACCCAACTTGGCGGCCCTGACAGTAAGCTCTCTCTCTCTCTCTCTCTCCCTTTTTCTTTCTTTCTTTTTTTTAATGAACGAAGAGAAACCCTGTTCCTAAGCGGTCGCTGGACCAGCGGAGCGAGGACCTTTTTCTGGACGGGTCTGGACAAAACATAATAGTAAAATTCACAAGATATTGGACTAACATGAAAAGATACAATGAGAATTCATAAATTTTAGGGATAATTCTCATCCAGCCCCTCTGCAAATATGTTCGAGTTCAGCCCCTCTACTTTGATAAATCCATTTTCAGTCTCTACTTTGATTTTCGTGCTACGTCGTTTTGACGGTTATTCAGTATTTTTTGTAGAAATTTTGAATCGTTTAGGTTGTGGATTTTGATGAGATTTATAATTTTAGTGTTCATTTTTTCTAACAATACTTTTAAGTATATATTTTGATGCTCTAAATTGTTAACGAATTTTTTGATCCGATCCGTTAACTCGCTAAAATTTAAAAATATCAAAATATCTATTTAGAATTAATTTTTAGAAAAATAATAAAAATTGTAGATCTCATCAATATATATAATTTTTATATTAATTTTTTTTTCAAAATATAATGATATAGTAGTAAAGATAATATGGCACTGTTTACGGAGAGGGCCTAAATGAGAAGGCAGCAAACCATAGGGGCTAAATGAGAAGATGTTTGCACTTCTATGGGCCTGTGGAGAAACATCCCTAAATTTTAATCCATAAATAAAGAATATTACTACTCAGACTGGTGCAACACAAATTTAATGTATGTCCTTCGAATTGCATTAAAACGTTACTGACAATATTTTCAAATTCAACTTCCATTCTTGGAGATTTAGAACGAAGCTCCTAAACATTTGATTACCGCTTTTTGCATTATTAAATAACATCTGTTGTTCTTTTTTTTTTTTTTTGAAATTATAATGTGAAAATTATGACCGTAACTAGTCCACTTTTGTGCGATTGTCTTACAGACAGATAAATCTATCGATTGCTGTCATATTCTTGAAATATGATCGATTGTTTTCTTTATGATAAATTTTGTTGTAAACTAGATATTAAATAATAGTCATGCAAAATTATAGAATTTTAATTGCTACCATCACTACGATAAAACAAAATTAGGAAAAATAAGAATTATACCTTAAGTAATTTGAAGTAATTGTCTAACAAAATTGAATAGGAGCCACCTTATCCTTTGAATAAATTTTATTCGAGCCTCCAGCCCTCTGATCTTTGATGAGAATAGTGCTTCAAAAAACACCACTAACTCTCCCCACTTCAAGAAATTCGATCTTGAAATTAGCAATAAGAAATAGTCAAAATAACTGGAATGTTTTAATATTTGATCAACTTATACTTCTGGTAAAATAATCGTCCAATGCAAGAATCTATCTACAATAATGTAAAGCGAAGATATATCCTTGTTTTGTTGCCACGTGTCCATCCTAAAGCGGTGATACGAAATGATGTGTCTAATCTCCAAGGGATGCATATGTTCATGAAATGATGCAACCATTCACCTCATGAAAGGATGTATGTTCATGAAAGGATGCAACCATTCGCATCTATATATAACAGTTATTACTATTTCTTCGGAACGATTTACTCCCAAAACTCCCAATCCTAATAATTGTTAAGCTACAGTGATCGTTCGGTTGTCCAGGTATATATCAACATACTTAAATTCAAGTTCATATATATCTTATATCTGATAAAATGTCTACTCCAACTTTTTCTCTTATTAACTATTGAAATTATCTCCGCGACATATTTTGTTAAACTGTGATATGCATTTCTTTTAACACCTTCTGCTAAAAAAAAGGTTCAAATGTCAACATCCGAAGTTGTTATCCCCATAAATTTCAAACACATTTTGAAGAAGATAACCAAGAAGATTGAATTACTAAAAAAATCAGCCTTCTGCTATGAGATGAAAGATGGTTTCTTCCTTACTTGTGTGACATTTAAAACAAAGGAGAACGAAACATTGAACTTCTTCGATGAAAAGCGTTTCTCATTAAAAAAAAATCTGAACGTACAGCCTGTGAAGCAGCGATTGAGGCGTTATCGGTTGTTCACAAGATTACCATTAAAGATGTCAACTACTCGGAGATGTTAAAGAAAAAGGCTGCCTTTTTAAGGCTTCAGAAAATGTATGAGGAACTACTAGACAGATACAAGCAGATGGAGGATGAAATTAATGCAATGTACCCACCTATCATCTATAAGGACTAGCAAAATGGGTGATCGAGGCAAAAATAATTACAGGAACAAATATTGGCGCAAAAGTCTTGATAATAAGAATAATTATGTCTCCAACAAAGACAAAGTGAAATTTCCTTTTAAGACGTAGACAATTTTCTATAAAAATATGCTTTGCAATGACGATAAACAAAAGTCAAGGACAAACACTAAAAGAAGTGGGATTGTACCTGTCAAAACCAATTTTTACTCATGGACAATTGTATGTTGCCATTTCACCGGTCAAATCACAAAAATGATTGAAAATACTTATTGAGAATTACGACAATAGATTTCAAGGATATACAAAGAATATTGTGTACCATAAAATTTTCCAAAATCTGCAAGAGAATGTATGAGTTATTGATGATTGTGGATAACATGAAGAACTGAAAAATTTGCAGCGACACAGTGGATATTTATCATCACATCATCTACGGCATTAGGACCTACAAACATTTTTCTTTTAATGTAAATTATAAATATGTAATCATCATTTATAAAATTAAATTTTTATTAAAGTGTCAAATATTTAGCATTTTAACTGCTTTAAATAAAGTTTATCATTCTATTATAAAATAAAAAAATTATGATAAATTATTTAAAAATAAATAAAAATTCATACAAATAGTCCGTGCATTGCACGGGTTTTATACTAGTTTCTTTGAAAAGTAAGAACTCAATGTTATGACATCTGATGGCTTGCAAAGCCTCGGGGAAAAGAAATATTCAAAAAATTATGTACCTCCAATGCCTGAGCTGAGCCTCACAAAGGCGGTGGTGATGGCTTAATATGCTAGGTTTAGCTTACAAGTGAATATTTTAGCATTATACTTTGTTTACCATATGTTTACAACCTCCCGAACATGTGGGCCTATGTGGCCCACATCAAATCTCTTTACATTCCCTTTTGTTTGGGGAAAAAAATGAAAAAAAAGAGGATAACTGCTACTATCATGTTTGGATTCAAGCCTGCATCAAGCCTAACTATAATGACAACCTCTACAACACAACCTCTTTTACATGTAAGCATTTCACTTGTTTGTTATATAATCAGAGCTTACACCTAAATGTTTCTAGACTGTGGCTCTGCCTCGGTTTGAACAAGGCTAAACTTGAAGAGGAGGAGCCCCAACGTAGATAGTGGATTACTGGATAGAGGGATGGGCCATTCGCGTATTGGCCACCACCAGCTGTCAAAGGCGCGCCTCGCCTTGCATAAGCCCGCTAACGAAGTCTGCGCCCGTCTGGGTCAAGGTGGGCTCACGTTTAAAAGACGCGCGTGTAGCGCCTAGGCTCGCCCTGTCGTGCCTTTTAACCCTAAACCAGTGGCAACCTCAGAAAAGGAAAGAAAAGAGATTTACTGCAATCCTCATTTATCGAAACCAATGTCGCCTTCAGTCTACCATAAGCCAGCTAGGGGAGAAGGAAAGACGCGTACCTGCTTGTGAATGAGAGAGTGAGAGAAAAGAGAGGGAGCTTTTTGCCTATGCTACTGTCTACTCCTTTTAATTCATTCCAGAACTAAATGCTAGCATTCACTAGAGCAATAGCCTATTGCTCTTATATGTTATTATAAATTTATACGCGTCGCAACTAACCGTCTAGAGACTTCCATATTAGTCCACAAGCATTAAACTATTACATTATCTTAAATTTTAACTTTTCAGATAAGCATAGAATTGTATTATGGGTTTACGTTAACTTATCAATAACGATTCTTGCCATTTCGACTTAACAATTGAATTGTTAAATCAATTAACAGAAACCATGCATATAACGTTATTGCTGCTAGCAGCTTGCTCCTCGCGTTCATCGGGCGCATTCCTCACTTTACACCTTGTGTCTAGGCTCGAAGACTCTAGTTGCGCCTCGGTGCAGCTTGCGCCTTTGACAACATTAGCGGCCACCACCTTCTTTGTCCGTTGCAGAGAGCAAGAATTGAACTTGAGATGCCACTCTTTCTGAGGTGAACAAACCGCTTGAGCCAGTGAGCTTTCCCTTTAAACTTTCGGTTCCGGTTGTTGATTTTGTTACCAAAAGTTTCAATTTTGTTGTTTGTGGAATTTTGATGGAATGCCACGTTCCACTAAGAAGAATTGGTATAAGAGCTGTTTTTGCTGTACTAACGGTGGAAATGGGCAAGTTTCATCTTTCCAGGATGAGCATTGGGAGATTGATGAGGAATGAAGCCTAAAAAGGGGTAACCTTGGACGGGCACAAACACTTACGTTTGCTTTAATGATCCGTTTCTGTATAGGTTAGTACCCTTTAGAAGCAGCAATAAGGAATAAAAAAGAAAGTTGGGTAGTTTCAAACATGTGTAATTATAAATCTTGGTTTGCGGTGTTTTATGTCATGGTCTATAAAGAAGAGTTATAATTTTGGAGATGGATTCAATTTGTCTATAATGATGTGGTAGGTTCACTGGGGGTCCCAGTGTTATTCCTTGGTGTATGAATGGAGGGAATAGGTGAATTCCATCCTCTCGGGATGGATGTTAGGAAATGGAGTGACATAATGGACGCATATTCTTGTTAAGCAGAATCTACTTCTGTTTTAGTCAGAATCAAAGAGAAGATAAGTGAGAAATAAGAAAGTTGGGTAGGTCTAAAGATTTTATCATCGTCACGGTTTATGTTGTCTGATGTATGCCATGGTCTATTAAGAATGTAGTATAAGGGTTAATATGTGGTTGTGTGTCAAAAATTATTACAAGCAACAATAAGAAAAGGATTAACTGAGCAATTCGAAAACTATGCTAGATAAATGCACTGAGAACTTTTAGGACCTAAATTGCTGCTACTATACTATTTATGCATTTCTTAAAGCTTTCAGTAAGCCTAAATATTTCCATTTGTTACAAATAAACCTCAAGTACGCTGTGGAAGAGCCACATAACAATTTTGTGACTTTAGATTTGAGTGGCAAATCTTGTAAAATAACAGTTTTTCTGATGAGCTAAACAAGGAAAGGTTGGAATGCTATTACCTTCTTCACCTAATTCTGCATTTTAAGTTTTTGTTTTTTTTTTTTTTTTGGGTTAATGTAAAGTATTATCCTTTTTGGCAGAAGCAACACCAAAGACAATCCATAGAACCATGGGTGTAAAGGGCCTTACTCTCTATCATTTGAAGAGTCATCTCCAGGTTTGTCTACTAGGTATTACTTTTGAGATTTTTCTTTTCATTCATTCGTTCTAGCAATGGAATTTGATGTTAAAGAACGGACGCCATTCTTCAAGCTTATGACATGCCTATAATGCTCCACCCCAATTTAGTGGTGATATTGTGGTTAAATCGATCTGACCATCCTGTTGGATTCCATTTTTAACACTGCTAATTTGTGGTTGTCTTGGTGAATATGACAAATTCCACTTTCCCAGACAAGTGTTTGTATGAAACCATTATTAGATGATTAAGCTGGTTGTCATTATTGAAAGTTTTCTGACCTTGTTATGGAGAAGCTTTGCTCGCCTTGCCTGTAATTTTTTTTTAAAAAGTTAAACTGAGGTGCTTAAGTCTTTTCTGAAATGTTATTTTGAATTTTTAATGTACCTATCAAAATAAAAATAAATGTGCAAGGAACGGCACAATCGGCATGGTCGACACGTGCTTGGATTTGTGTTTGCCCGCAACTAGCTTCGGCTCGTCAACTAGAACTTTGAACTTAATTGACTAAGCTTTTAATTAGTGAATGTTCTAAGAAAACTTTTGGTCCATTTCTTGAAGTTAATTAGTATGTACCAACATCCAATTTAGCCTTGCGCTTGATATTTTTAACTGTCCTTTGGTCATCTAAGCATGAGTGTGCTGTATTTAGTAACGGTTTGCATATTATTTGCAGAAATACAGATTGGGAAGGCAATCCTTCAAAGAGAGCCGTGACAACACTCAAGATGGTATTTTTCAGCTGTCAACTGAGAAATATTAAGATTATTTGTACTAAATGTTTTTAACTTTTTATGCTGGTTGTCTGGCTAGGAGTTTATTTGTTTGATTGGAAATGCATTGTGGCAAAACCCTAGCCACACGTCCTGTCTTGTTGTAGGAGATGCATGCTCGCTTTTTTGGACGTACTAAACATAATAGTCTTGGGATGAATCTTGTCCTCGGAGTGCGTTATGGCTTGCACTATAGCATCAACTTTGTTTACTGAAAGAAGGATGAAAGCCTACAAGTTGACTGTGGGGTTGACTTCTAATATTGATGTAGTGCAAATATATAAAAGAACCCCTCTAAAATTGATGTAGTGGAAGGATAAAAAACTGACATCATTTGGAAATGCTCATTTGAGATCATGTCTTTCGCGGAAGTGCCAAAGGATAGTTTTATGATTAGCGCTGTAGTTCTAGAGGATGCATATAGTCTATCTGATCGATGTGCATAAAATCATGATTGCTGTTAAAAGTTGATATCATGGTCCTGGTCCTCAAAAGTTGTCCTATATGATTGTCTGTGCTAAAGAACCGGAACTAGCAACATCTGTACTTTTTATTGTTTTTGTATGCTTGTTTTTTGAAATTGAGAATAAATCAAACTGCTCATGCACGTTGTCCTGGCTTATGCCTCACTTAGGTAAATCCATGGTTTGACATTTCGGTCGGCACAAAGCGTGCCGACCGAGACGTCTTGGCGGCACCGGAACAGCCCAAACGGCTGTTTTTTCGCCGTCTCGGCCCGTGCCGACTGTTTCGGTCGGCACACTTTGTTTTTTTTTAATATATTATAATAAGTATCATCATATTTATTCTTGGGATAGGTGGGTGTATTATGTTTAAATGCACGGGGTAGATTTACATGCTTTAGGTTTCATGATATCAACCATACCAACACTCAATGTGGTAATAATTTATGATTTGTGCTTTGAATTTTAACAAATGAATGAAACTTATTCTTGTTATTTAATTTTTATTACCATTTATATAATAAATCTTATAAATTTTTTTTATTTTTATTTTTTATAATTATACGATTCGGCACGGTTGGCACGTCTCGAGATCTGAGTTTACCGAAACTCGAAACGGCACGGCACGGTAAACTTTGGGTAAATCTAAGTGATTCATGTTGCCTTGCAGCTTCTGATGCTGTAGAAGCTCAAGGTGCTGTGCAGTCATCGGAGTTGACAGCTCAAGAGTTTAACGAGTACGAATGAAATCATTCTCTCACTTGCTCTACTGCATGCCAAACGTCTGATATCCTTGCTTCTTGTGCAGTGGGTGCAATGAGGCTATGAGGGTACAAATGGAATTACAAAGGAGGCTGCATGAGCAATTGGAGGTCATCTTTCTCACCCGGGAAAGAACGTTGTCATTATAAATATTCCTTAAAACTTTGCATGTTCTCATGATATTTTTGTAGTAACTTTCAAGGCCTAAAAACATAGGTTTCCAAAAGCAAAATTGTTTACTGTCACACTAAGAGTGTCTTGCAATTGTACTGTCCATGCATGCGTATGTTGGAAGGTATTCCTATAGATCTGTACCTAATATGCTTAATTTAAACTATTAGGAGAATCTGGTCATAAAACTGAAATTAAAAAGTTTGGCGATGCTACAAAGTGTTTAGGAGAAAGGCAAATAATACTTACGAAACCTTTTTAGCAATATCCTTATGAAACTGTCCTAATATGTCCAGGATTGTGCTATTCGTATTCATTTGTTGCGCTGCTTGCACATGAGATTTACTTAACAGAGAACTACTTTTCACGGATTATGTTTTGTGAAGGAACTAGAACACATATATTGCATGTTTGTCCTACTGTTTTCCTTCTTTACTTATGCAGTTTTTTTTTTTTTCTTCTTATTTTTGGCATTTATTTTGAAACTAAAAGAATATGAAAGAAGATTTATTTCCTCCATTTCTCTCTTTTATATTTTCATGTTTTCTTTGTTCTTAAAAGAATTTGATGGCTCACTAAATTAATTGACTTGTACAATACGTATATGATATCTAGCTTGCTTATCTTGTGGTAATTAGATATGTCGTAATACATGTAAAATACTACTGAATTCTAAAAACCACTATCACTATGTGACTCGTTCATTTGCAACATCAATTTTCTCCTCCATTGAAGTTAATGTAACTTTTGGCCTTATCTGTATATATTTTGCTCCAGGTTCAACAGCATTTCAAAGTCCGGAGTGAAGCGCAGGGAAAATATCTGCATAACATGTTAGAAAGGGCCTACCAATTTCTTATCAAACCCAGCCTAAGAAGTACGAGCACGGATCCAATGAGGTCTGAAATACCTAACGAACTTAATGATTGCTTAGACATCCAATGGGAGACCATGAAACTGCCGTCTCTGTCAGAGATATCTACGATATTCCTAAAAGATGAGCCTGTTAATAGAGGAATACAGGTGCAGCAGATTGGAGAATGCTCTGTTGAAAGCTGCCTTACATCGACTGATAGTCCTGGTAGCATTCCGTTGCTCAGCTCTCAGATGGCTTCGAAGAAAAGACTTGGCCTCTGACTGAGATGACTCGAAAGATGTATTGTAGACGGAAATCTCCTGGAAGATGAGATGAGAAAGCTTGGGAGAAAAAGTGCAGCTCTTGTTTTGCCAAAATATTGGCGATATACTGCTGTAACAGACATTTTGTGCTCCATACATTAACGAGTCCTGACTGTAGTTTTTATTAAATGAAGTATGCCGGGAAATTTGATTGATGTTAGGGATCCCAAAATTTGTCTAATTTCAAAAAAATATTAATATCACGAGTTGCACATTTTCAGCAGCCTATAGTTCATTTGGCATGTAAAAATTGCTGGAGAAGTTTTGGACACATTTTGGGAGTTAGCATTTCTTGGAGAGTCGGTATTACCTTGTGGCGCCACAGATTGAGTATTAAAAATATTTCAAGAATGGCATCAATCCTTGCAGGTAGCCTTTATAAGCAAAGCCACAGTAGCCGATGATCTCAGAATGTTATCTAGAGAAAAATATTAGTGATAATAAAATATTAGGAAGTGCTCTATCATAACTGTTCGAGTTGGGAAAATATACAGGACTAAACTATACAATTATAAAAGAAACAAAATGCTAGAGCATCCTATCATCCATCCAAATTTCACCATAAACAAATTTAAAAAATTATCTAAAATTACATGGACCCTATTACAAAGTAATTCACTAGATGTTTGGTCTTATTATTATTTGTATTACGGTTATTAGTGAGTTTTTCGGTGATTTTTTGGGGTTGTATTATTCTTCTGATAATATCTGATTCACCTATAAATGTAAACACTACTGATCGGCTAGACATTGTCTTTTTCTTCTATGCGCTTGAGTGCACCAACTTTCAATAATGCGTATTTTCCCTATACCTACGACTATTTTCTCTCTTTCTTTATCGGTATTGGTCCATCCCATGTTGTATGTAGATCATGCATGCAAATCAGAGGAAGGCTATGTGAATTTTGAACTGGCCATACGGACATGAGTATTTTTTTTTTTTTTTTTTTTGAGCAATAAATCGAAAATGGCATTGCAAATCACCGTTTGTTTACTTACAGTATCCAATTACATAGCAAGCACACAACAGGACATCAACACAGCAAAAACACCAAAACCAAACAAAAGAGAACCGTCCTAGAACACCACTAAACACGTTCCTTCAAAATACAAATCCATGTCGCGTTACTCAACCGCCGAAGCTGTGTAGAGTGTTTGATCCTAGCGCTTGAAAGCGTAGACAACGTCCATTGCAAGTAACAGTCTTTCGGCGAGCGTGCTCCGAGTAAGTCATGGGGCGCCGCAGATGACGTCCTCCAGAAATCCTTGTATTGCAGATTCTACAGATTAAAAAGCACTGCATAACCTGCGGATTTACAAGATAATAATTGGTGAATCTTTTTTTTTTTTTTTGAATACTTTAGAGCCACTATATATTATTAAATATTTCTGCTTATACCCTTAAAATACAGATTATATATATGTAAACAGTCAAAAATAATTAAGTATGTATCCGGAAGCAGTTTAACAAACAGAACAATGCAATAGATGAAAAAATCCACAGGAATATAAATTACTGAAACGAAAAAATAAAGACAAGAAATACCCAGGAAGATCAATTACAATCTATCAATATACAATCATCTTATCGTTAGAATCCAAAAGGAGCCTTTCACAGTTCATATCGACGTAGCCACTGAAACGCAATGCTTGGTTTAAAGTCGACGCTCATTCTTTTCGATTAGCCGTCGTCTGCAACTAATGGACAAGTTCAGTGTTCTTTCACAACGGAAAGATAATGAAATGCAGCTCGCTAATTTGATTAAGAAATTGCAAACAATACCGAAAGGGTTGACTTTGACTGTTCATGAAAAAGAAAAACAAAGGATAAGTTGTAAAATTCATTTTTTTTTTTGGTTCTCATTTGATTCCTAGGAAAAGGTTCAAACAATCTATAAGCATGAGGAAAGTTGGCATAATAAAGAATTACATTATTAGCAATTTCGAGCAGCTTTGTTCACTTAACATCTCGTGGATTAAGAACGGATGCTACTTATGACACTTGGAATACACATAAAGACGCAAATCCCTGGGGATAAGCGTAGGGACATTTCGGCACTTGCGATTGGTTCTGCAAGAGACTGGCTTGGATGGGAAGTTGTGAGCCATGAGCCAGAGGAGTATGTAAGTGAAGAGAGCGTTCAGGTGATGATAAGTAAGGAAGATATTCTTTGTCATAAAGAATATTCTGACAATGCTTCAAAGTTTTAATTCTAAAGAAACTATTTTAGATTCTAACAACGATGATCACATCTTATTAATAACTTTGGCCTTTAGGAGAAGAAAACAAAGACGCTTGTCTTCCAAAAATCAAAGAAAATCAGAAAGATTGCAAGTTCAATATAGAATATATAGTAAAAATGGTATTGAAAGGATCGAACTGATGAAAGTTACGAAGCACAAGTATATATAGTTAAGGTTTGCAAGTTTAAGATATAGTTAACTGATGAAAGTTATGAAGACAAGTATATAGAGAGATTATTGGGTATAACGATTACACCACGTCATTTCGTATAACGGCTAAAAAATCTATTTAGAAAAAATTTTTGGAAAAATTTTCAATATCAAAATTGTAGATTTTGACGAGATATACAACTTTTATATTCAAAATTTTTTCCAAAAATACTTTAAAAAATATATTTGGAACTTTAAAATTTAACGAATTTTAAGCGAGTTTAAAAACTATTTTAAAATCTGTTAAATTTTGGAGTCCCAAAATACCTATTTGGAAGTACTTTTTGAAAAAAATTTGAACATTAAAGTTGTAGATCTCATCAAAATCTATAAATTTTAGAGATATGCTATTTTTCAGGGTCAAAATGACCCTGAAAAAATCATGGCTGATGTGGCGTTATCCACATCAGCCCAAGTATTTAATAAAATACTTGAAAAGTGTGTATTCACACATCTCAATGTTTTGTAAATATTCATTTCACACTTATCAAAAAAGTCACATTAAAGGTGCTTGTTTTCTAGACATTTAATATCACAAAATAATAAATGATGGGCTGATGTGGACAACGCCACCTCAGCCTTGATTTTTCAGGGTCAAAATGATCCTGAAGAATAGTATTTCTCTAAATTTTATTTATAAATTTTTTTTAAAAAATAATCTAAAAATTTTATTTTATTTTTTTATTCAAATATGAGGGAGATATATGCTGATGTGGCATAAACTGTAAAATTTTTCAAGTATATATAGTTAAGCAAGTTCAAGATATAGGTAATAGAGTTTTTAATGGTTATGATATTATTTTCTAATATAAATTGATTATTATTTCAATAAATAGTTGGAAATGTTCGCATTTATCTTTCACCATTATTTAGGGAGAGGGAAGAGGGGGGAGTGGTCTTTCTTTTTTTTTTTTCTTTTTCTTTTTAAATAAGAAACTGAGGTGGGACGAATGGGGATCTATCATAGTGTTTATCAATAAAAATTCGAAGAAGCTTACAAGTCACAAGTGCGTGAGGATGTTTGAGTCAAGAACGCAAATTGTAGAATCAAAGGTCCTAAATCTAAAGAGAGCCTCAAGCGCATAAGCAAGCGCATAGGCAAGCGCATGGCTTTCGCAGGAAGCAGAAAACGCACGATCCGATCTGGATTGTACGATTTTCGAAATATTATATAAAATTTTTATCAGTTAATTTGATCTATTTTGAAATATTTTTAAGAGAAAGTTTGAATTAAAAAGTTGTAAATTTTGATGTGATCTATAAATTTATAGTTAAATTTTTTTCGAAAATACCTAACACTTTATCAAAATGATGATCATCTTTTTACATATTATTTGGTATTTTTTCGAATATTTTTTTACTACAAACTTATAGATCACATCAAATCCTACAACGTTGTACTCAAAGTTTTTTTCATAAAAATGCTTAAATATAGATCAAATAAGTCTACGTAAGTTTTATATAATATCTCGTAATCCATACTAAATTTGATCGGATGATCTCAACCCTACGTTTTTCTGCTTCATGTTCAACATGAAACAGGAGAGCCGCGCTCAAGACATGGTTACAACTGAAATGCATGCAAGCACAACCCACTAGCTAAAAACTTGGTGGATCTCCTAGTCCAATTGCGTCATAACCAAGGTTTTCTGTGCCAAGCCGAGCCAAATTTTGGTAAATTCAGATCCCGGCACATGCCGACCGTGCCGATGATATCATGCGACATGCCGATATATATTTATTTATTATATTTTAAAAAAACAAAAATTAAAAAATTAATTTTAAAAATTCAAATATAAAATTTTTTCACATGCTATGCGGGTTTATGCCGTGCCGACAACTGCCGGAACAGACATGTACTGTTCGGCACGAAAAATCATGGTCATAACAAAGAAATCTCCAACTTACTAGATCACAGCCTTACAAGACATAAAAGAGAAGCAAAATGCAAATTTTTACCAGTAAGAAGTTGATAACTTAGCTTGATTGACCATCCAAATCGTTTGTATGAATTCCTCTCTTCCGATAAGGTTTTAAATCAAATATGCGGAATTAATTCCGTTGAATTTAGTTGGTTTTCGTAGTTAAGATTCAAAACTTTCTCGAATGCTTTTTTGATTGGGCTTTGGTAGGAAGGATGAGAATCCTTTAATCCGGATACGATGTACCACTGCATATGCCGTTATCTAAATAAATATATAAGTATTTTGTTTTTTTTGAAATTTTTTTTTAAAATAAAAATTATAAATTTTGATGAGATATATAATTTTTATATTAATTTTTTTTTAAAAAAATAAATTCTAATTAGGTGTTCTGGCGCCAAAATCTTAACGTCTTAACGAATTTTTTAATTTTTTTTTTTAAAATCTATTAAGTTGGAGCTCCAACGGACATATTTAGGATCATTGTATGAAAATAATTTTAATATAAAAATTATATATTTTATTAAAATTTATAAATTATTTTTTAATAATATATATAATTATTTTTAAGATATCGGTATATGAAATGGTGCACGAAATTCGGTGCAGGGACCCTCATCCTCAGTAGGATCCTTATCCTCTTGAGCAATATCTTGCAACAATAACATCCGACGCTCTCAAAAATATGACCACAGCTGCCAGTTGAGCCTTCACATGGATGTTCCAGAATTCGAAACTTCAAAGCCGCGTCGGAGATCAACTCAACAACCCCACCAACGCGTTAATTTGGCGCCAATCAGGCCGCAAAATTAAAATTCTGAATATAGCAAAAAAAAGTGCAAATCTGAAATGAATTTGACTTGACAAGCGTGTTTTTGTACGTACCGCATGTTCATTAACCAAATAGAACCTTCCACAAAAAATAGGCATTATTCGTAAATAAATATTTATCTGTCGGTCAGATATGTGACATATGTCCCATAGGGGAGGATATTACAACATTCTAATTTGTCCAGCTCAGAAATGATAAATTATAGATTTGAATATGTGCGACTATAATATCTAGATAAACGTGCCCATCCGGGCACTTAAAAAAGTAGCCAAAGCTTCCATTTTTAAGACCTCTATTCTATTGTAAATGAGTCCAACATATTATTGGACATACCGTTTATCTGTTATGACGGTTATTATAAATGGCCGGCTGTGAATAGAATTTTTTATGACGGTAGAGGCCCATGTTGGTTGGTATCAGCCTAGGAGGTACGTAAATGCAGAATTTTGTGTTCTTCAAGCTGCCTATATGAATACACCTGGATACAACCGGTTAAATGTCAGAGACGTCAGAAAAATATCCGAAAAAATTAAAAAATTTTGGGACATATATGTTAAACACAAGTTTAATTTTATTTATAAGAGAAATAAAATATGATATACTACTAGTAGTATATAATAGTAAGTAATATATATAATTATATATTTTCTTTTATTTTTTATGTAATAAATTCTTGCAGTTTAAACAATTTTTATTAATGTGAAATATTATTTTATGTATATATTATGTATCTTGTTTTTAATAGTATTATATTTTTATATATTTAAATATTTAATATAGATTATTTTTTTAATTTTTATATTTTTAATTGTCATGATCGAGCCTTATTCGCGTTCAAAGTTTCCTAGATATCAGCCAATTGTAATGGTATTGTTCAATAGTAGCCAACGCCAATGTTTATATAATTTTAGTAGTTGTTTTTGCCGTTGGCAAAATATATCGGCCAAATACTGAAAATCGTTACAAAGAGACCAATTTGCGGTGGTGTAGCAAGTGTGGGCTGAGCTAGGCCTGTCGAATTGGAACACATGCAGGCCTGGCAGGACCGCTCGAGTGGATTGTAAAAAAATTGATTCCCAAATAAAAGTATAAATACACTAAATTATGAAAAACAAAATAACTTTAAATAATAGGTTAATCATAATATTGTAATACTTATAAAGATGAAGTTTAAATTGATCTAAAAATTTCAAAGACAATAATAATTATAAAAGCAAAACTTAATAAAAGTTAATTGAAATCTTGTGCTTCTTTCACAGTATCGTGTCTTCTTGGTCTTGTCTTTAATTTCTTCTAATATTGATCCAGTCTTTTTTTATTGATAATACACATCGATCCAGTCTTTTATAGATAGGATAAAAACCAAATAGATTCATTAGAAGTCTAATAAAATAAAAAAGCTAAACATAAATAAGTCTAATGAATTTAAAACTATTAGAGAGATTGCGGGTATATTATAAAAACTTGAGAGGAAATAAATGAATTGAATAGTTAAGTTGTGTAAAATTTAAAAAGTGCATATTTGTAGATAAAAAAGTATTTTGAATCAACTACAGGTTGAATCGACTTGCACAACCGGTACGGGCCACTATATATTCTGCATCTCTACTATTTTGAAAGTGAATATTGAGTTAAACTTAGGAATTTTGTAAAAAAATTCTTATTTCAAAAAATTTGAATAAATCAACATCCGAAAGTACTAATCGGCTTTCTGAAACACTTTTTAGGTCGTCGAAACATTATTTTAAGCTCGTTGGAATAGTAAAATAATTTATCCGAAATATTTTAATCCGAATGGTACGATACAAGTGTTAGTAACATTTGAAAAATTAAAGTAACTATGGGAATATTTTTAAATTGTTTAACATTAATTTTTTAAAAATATAATTATATGAATTTTAAAATTAGTGGGGTGTTTGGTTGGTATTTTAACTATATGGAATGGAAATTGTAACTATCTAATCCGATTGTAAGTGTATGGTTGAGTAAATATTAGAATTGTAACGGTCTGAAATAAAAATTGGATTCATGTTATTAAGAAAAATTCTAATTATCGGATATTTTTCCAGAATAAAATTAAAAAATCTATCTTTAATTTGATTCTAATTTTATAATATACAAAATATCATATAATTTATAGTCATTTTCAATTCGATTCCATTGTATTATAAATTCTGATATTTATTCCGATTCTAATTTATTAACCAAACGTCACGGGGAATTTTTTAAATAACATTCCTTAAAATTATAGTGCAATTTGCCTGCATCCGAGCGCATAAGTCAACCATGAAAGTAAGAAGGGATAATGTCTCCCCAGCCCTCCCTTTTCAAACCTTTACCCCGTCAGCCCCCCAACTTTATCTCATTCCGTTTCAGCCCCTCTTTCTTTTTTCGTATTTATTTATTTCGACCATTATATTAATATTTTTTGAAAAATATTTTAACATAAAAATTATAGATTTGGATGAGATCTATAACTTTCATATTCAATATGTTTTTAAAAAATACTTCTAAATAGATGTTTTGATGTGCCGAAGTGTTAACGGATTATGTATCCGATCCGTTAACCCGCTAAAATTTTAAAGTTCCAAAATATCTATTTAGAAATATTTTTAAAAAAATGTTTAACATGAAAATTATAGATCTCATTAAAATCTAAAACTTTCATGTTGAAATTTTTTTTAAAAAATACTAATATAGTGATCAAAATGATAATTACACGTTAAACGAGGAGAAATTAAAATGGTATAATATAAACTACAGGGGCTGATTTGGGAAGGTTTTCACCCTCTGGGGGCTGAAAACGAAGTTCCCCAAGTAAGAACGGTAAAGTAGCTGATCTATGAAACGCCTACCTTTCCAACTGCCCCCGTAGGGCCCTCCGCCCTCTTCTCTAACCTTACGTAACGCATGATGTAAAATCTTATCCTGTTATATGTAAACAAACCCTCGATTCTACCTGGTGCTTTTAATTCAATCTCCTTCAAAATGCATATATTAATTAGCTCGTCATAGTTGTCCATGCATCACGTGAACCCATGGCGCTGAGCCGCCTCTGCTCCGTCATTCCCGCTGACGCCGACGGTGTTCCTGAGAAAACAAGCGCTGCCGACCGAGACAAGCATGGCCGGAGGACCGCTACTCGCGCTGTCTTTGGACTCACCGCCTTCGCTCGCCGTTCGCTCCACTGGTTTTTCCGCCGTCGGTACTGGCATAGTCTCCGTCGATGTCTATTCGCCGAATTCGACCACGATCACGCCTCGTCGGAGTTCGAAGATATCTCCGGCGACGATCCAAAGGCGACAAGGGCCGATAACTATTCGACTCCGAGGATATTTAGCTACGCTGAGCTTTATATAGGAACTAAAGGATTCAGCGACGACGAAATCCTCGGTACCGGCGGGTTTGGTCGCGTGTACCGCGCAGTCCTGCCGAGCGACGGCACGGAGGTCGCCGTGAAGTGCGTCAAATCCGGCCTGAGCAGGGTTCAGTTAGAGAAGACGTTCTCTGCAGAGTTGGCTGCGGTGGCGCAGCTCCGCCACCGCAACCTCGTCCGACTCCGCGGCTGGTGCGTACACGAAACGCAGCTGCTGCTCGTCTACGATTACATGCCAAACCGCAGCCTTGACCGGTTGCTATTCACTCCTCCACCGGCGTCCTCCGCCGTGCCGCCGCTGCTAGACTGGGAAAGGCGGCGGCGTATCGTGTCCGGTCTGGCGGCGGCGCTATTCTATTTGCACGAACAGCTCGACACGCAGATCATTCACCGCGATGTCAAAGCTAGTAACATCATGTTAGATGCCGCGTACAACGCACGTCTAGGCGACTTTGGCCTCGCACGGTGGCTCGAGCATCATGGCGATGAGGATTCTGGGAATTCCTTCTCCATGAGGCCCGCTTCCTATGGCAACAACTACCAATTCCGGTTGAGCGAGACTAGCCGCATAGGCGGCACGATAGGCTATCTTCCGCCAGAGAGTTTTCACCGGCGAACTGGCGGAGGAACGGCGAAGTGCGACGTGTTCAGCTTCGGTGTTGTGGCGCTCGAAGTCGCCACCGGGCGACGCGCGGTGGATCTAGCTTACCCCGATGATCGAATCGTCATGCTCGACTGGGTCCGGCGGCTCGCCGACGAGGGAAAGTGTTTGAGCGCCAGCGACCACCGGCTTCCTGACGGCTCCTACTCTCTCGCCGAGATGGAGAGGCTTATCCATATCGGATTGCTATGCTCGCTCCATGATCCCAAATCTAGGCCCACAATGAAATGGGTCATCGAGGTTCTCTCCAGCGATTTCTCCGGCATGCTTCCGGCGCTGCCTTCTTTCCAGTCCCACCCGCAGTACATCTCCTTCTCCTCCTCCAGCTCCTCAGCCGCCACGGGCACGTCCTTCAGCTACCTCACCGCCGCCGCTACCACCGTCTTCCTCACCGCCGACAATTGCAGCAGTGCCACAGCTGATACCAGCACCACTGCGTCTAAGCCGATTCCATTAGTGGATACACCGAGAGACATACCGTTTAAGGAGATCCTCGCCATTACAGAGAACTTCTCTGAGTCGAGAATGGTGGCGGAGCTGGATTTCGGGACGGGGTACGAGGGGTACATGGAGAATGGAAAGTGGCATGTGCTGGTGAAGCGTCTGGGAATGCGAACGTGCCCGGCGCTGCGGTCGAGATTCTCCGACGAGCTGAAGAACGTAGGGCGGCTGCGCCACCGGCATCTCGTGCAGCTGCGCGGGTGGTGCACCGAGCAGGGGGAGATGCTCGCCGTCTACGACTACTCCGCCCGCAGCGTTCTCAGCCACCATCTCTTCTACCCCCGGCAGTCCGGCAGCACCCGCCGGTTCCTGTCCTGGAACCAACGGTATACCATCGTAAAGTCCCTGGCCTCAGCCGTGCTCTATTTGCATGAGGAGTGGGACGAACAGGTATGTCATACTAACCCAAAACTTGAACCCAAATTGTATGCAAAAAGTTTAAGAATGTGTGTTTTTAAAGTGATTTTGTTTGTGGCATGGACTTTCCTAATGACCAGACCAAAAAGTTAAAATTTTTATAGATCAATGTTATTTTTGAATTTTTTTTATTATTATACCGATAGTACGAATTGGATCAGCAATATCGGATTTTGTTTAATGACTAAAAAGAAAATTAAATTTGTTTTGTTTATGGTTTACGAAAAATTACGGAGGCTGTTGTATTAGTCTATTATGACCTATTCGAGCACCATTCAGCAAAAAACAATAAAATGCTAGCTTCAAAAATATGTCCCAGAATTTATTCCAAATTGATGCATGATGTCAACAATGTTCACGTTCAAAAAGTTACTAAGTGTTGTTTGTAGTTAGGTTTTATTTTTGGGTTTTGGATAATCAATGCTTTAGGAACTCTAGCAATCCACAAAATTTAATTCATAGATGGCCTAATAATTTCAATTATGTTCTCTTCAAAACCGAGAACTAGGTCATGTTTGAATGAACTTGATTGTTTTCTGAGTGAAAAATTTGGGTGGATTATAACATTTGAAAGCTCTGGCGCTGTACTCGTTTCTGTTGTATATATGCACCCGTTTTTTCCACACAAATTTTCCCCAAAAAAATGATATAGCTCCTAAAATCGTCCATAATTTCCGCAAATAAACAAGCTAGTTGAACCATCTTTGCTGCTAACAAATTTAGTTTCGGCTGCCTGGTGGTGATTTTATTATTAATATTTTTTTTTATTTTTTTATTTTTTATTTTTTTGCGCATGCATGTAGGTGATCCACCGGAATATCACATCATCTGCCGTGTTACTGGACGCCGACAAGAGCCCTCGGCTAGGCTGCTTCGCACTGGCGGAGTTTCTACAGAGAAACGAGCACGGCCAACACGCCGCGAACTTCACTTCCTCGGCCCGTGGAATCTTCGGCTACATGTCGCCGGAGTACTTGGACACCGGCGATGCAACGCCGAAAGCCGACGTCTACAGCTTCGGCGTAGTGGTTCTCGAGATCGTTAGCGGCATTCCGGCAGTGGATTTCCGGACGCCGGAGGTCTTGCTAGTGAAGAAGGCGATGGAGCGGTCGCCGGAGGAGCTGGTGGACCGGCGGTTAGACGGAGAGTACGACGGCGGCGAGCTCCGGCGACTGGTGGAGCTTGGAATGGCCTGCACGAGGTCGGACCCGAGTGCAAGACCGAGTATGCGGCAGCTGGCGAGCATATTGGATGGCAACGATGAGCTGCTTAGAGTCTTCGGAGATAAGAGAGAGGGGAAAGAAGAATGGGATGGAAACAATGCGACATGTCTATCTCTGGCCAGGCGGATGCAGGCTCTTGGCATCCAATGAACTGATTTAAAAAAATATGTTTTTTTTTTTTTTTTTTCATTTTATTTTTTGGGTATGCAATACGGCTATAGAGCTCTCTTTTTACAGTATACATGGAGATGTGAATATGTGTGATTCAAATAGTAGATGAATAGATAGACGAGGAGGTGTATGATATTGTATCTTTATTTAATGATAGGAACTTTATAATTCACTATATATTTGCCGTGACAAATTTACATTTCTGCTACTGTATAAATTGGAAGATTCTTTTTTGACAAATACGAGTTCATGGTCTATATATCTGTAATATTAAAATACAAGGTGAATTTGATGATATTTTATATTTTAATATAATTATTTAATAGTTAAATTAAGTTTAAATTATGTACTGTAGTTATTATAAATATTATATGACTTATATTTTCTAGAAATTTATAAATTTGTACATTTTTTCTCTTCTTTAAATTTTATATGATTTTTAGATTAGATTCTTTTTATTTGTACATTTGTATTTTAAATTTATTTTTTATTCTCTCCAAAATATGATATATAATATATCGGTATAATTGTAAAAAAAAATACTTTCTAATAAATTAAAAAAGTTACAAATTTTACTAATTAAAATTTTAAAAATAATTTCTAATTATTATGTATTTAAAAATAATGGTTACACTACGTCATTTCATATGATGGTCAAAAAATAATCTATTTAGAAGTATTTTTTGAAAAAATATTCAACACTTAAATTATAGATTTTAATTAAATTTACAACTTTTATATTCAAATTTTTCAAAAAATACTTCTAAAAATATATTTTGGGGTTCTAAAATTTTACGTGTTTGAATAGGGGTTAAAAACTGTTTTAATATCGTTGAATCCGTTAAATTTTACAACACTAAAATGCTTGTCTAGAAGTATTTTTTGAAAACTTTTGAACATAAAAATAATCGATCTCATCAAAATCTATAAGTTTTATTTTAAAAATTTTTCTAAAAGATTATTGTAAAATTATGTTTTTATTTAAATATGAGAGAAATATATACATGTAGTGTAGACATTTTATTTAAAATTTTTTTATGATCCTATAAGCCGCTAGTCAGATACATCAGTCAGATAGCAAAATTGAATAGGATAATTGCAGATCAGCCCCTATTCGGGGGTGCGCAGATCAGCCCCCCGAAACGTATTTTCGGGGGGCTGATTTGCAAGAAAAAAAGCAAATCAGCCTCCGAAAATACGTTTTTAGGGGCTGATTTGCCCAAAAGAGAAAAACGGGGGGCTGATCTGCAAGAACTTCAGTGACACCTGAGCATTTACAGGCCTTAGAGGTCCACAAAAGTGGTACAATCACAAATAGGTTTGCCTCTATTATTTTTAAAAGAGATTAGTGGTTATACAATTTCTTTTTCTTGACAAAAACGAAATTTCACGAAAAAACATGGCTGAAAATGCACCCAAGCACATTTGGGATTAGAACACATTGCTACAGGATCGAGATCCCCCGCTGCCGCTTGCTGAGGCGGTATTCTGCATCCGTCCGGTTTTGGAGCGGTGTAGGTTCTTTTTGAAAAAAAAAATTAATATAAAAATTATAAATTTGATGATATCTATCATTTTTATTTTATTTATTTTTTTAAAAAAAATACTTCTAAATCGATGGTTTGGGGTTCCAACATTAACGGATTTTATACTATTTTTCGTTCTAAATCTGTTAATTTTAGAACCCAAAATATTTTTCTATAAATATTTTTTAAAAAATATTTAATATTAAAATTATAAAAATTATAATTTTATATTAATTTTTTTTTTAAATATATGCCTACCCCTCTGAAACGGGACGGATGCAGCGAATAATAGCTGGGAGAAGCAGGCAATCAGCGTCCCATCGCTGCAATTTCAAAACTTTGTGCACAAAAATTGGTCTTAACATGATCCCAAAGATGTGACGGCAACAAGCTAACTTTTACTATCTATATTTTATAATCCGTCTATCAATCTATTTTATCAAATACAACTCATAATTTAAATTTATAATATTCTATACTCTATTATTATTATTTTTTTTATAAGCAAGCAATTGTATTGATCTAAAATAAATATAATTATAAGAGAGTCTATATAAAAATAAGTCTATTACAGCAGAATAAACTAGGAAATAATTTTACAAAATAACAGAAATATTTATCTATTGATTTATAATTGGAACAATACTTATTTATAATCTTCTTTCTCTTATATTAGAGCTACCAGAAAAGATATTCAAGCTCTTGTATTTTTTCTTTTCACTTTAAAGCAATTGTAAGCGGGTTGAACAGACAAAATTTGTTCCTTATCTCATGAAGCTTTATCTTGTTTAAAAACAAAGTGCAAATAACAGATAACTATTGAGTAACCATCACAACAGTAATCTGCACAGAAATAATCCAGCAGCAGCATCCATTCTATATGTAATTTATTATTTATAAACTACTCAACAAGCTGCTAATAACCACACTTTTTTATCGTATCAAATATTTATACTTTATTAATATATCTTGCTATGTGCTTTCTTGCTCAATTTGGAGCTAGAAAGTACGGTCATTTTAAAATTTTGTCCGGGGCAGTGTCCGATACGAACACGTCAGACAAAAGTGTATGACACGTGTGTTCGAATTTTTGTTGGTTTTTTAATTATTTAAAGAAAATTTTTTTTTTTAATTTTTTTATTATTAAAGAAGTAATATACAATATTAACAGTAAATAGCAGTAAATAATATAATATAGTTATATACTTAAATATTTTTTTTTTATTTTTATTAATATAATTAGACTTTTTTCGCTTAAATTTATCTTAAAAGTGTAAAATATTATATTATACATAAATTTTATTATTAATGTTATTATACTTTGATATATTCAAATACTTAAGTCAGTTATTTTTTTTAATTATTTATATTTTTTATTATTGTATCCGAAAGCCGTACATGTGTCCTATTTTTTTTAAAATTACCATATTCCATAGTCGTGCCGTGTCGTGTTCCCATACCCTTGTTCATATCCGTGCTTCCATGATTTGCGGTCATGTAGCAATGACCTTCACCTTCACCTCTAAGAATATTTTTTGGCTTGCTATATTTGAACTAAGTGTTTAGACAGCATTATATCTCAACTACTAAGTGTAGCAATGACCTTCACCTTCCATGATTTTACAAAGATTTTTTTTGGGACTACATTGTTTAACTGGTCTGAACATTATTTTAAACTAGTTAAAAATTTGGAGTCCCAAAAATCTCTAGTGAAGTATTTTTTTGAAAAAAAAATGAACAAAAATATAGCAGATCACATAAAAATATATTTTTTTTAAAAAAAATAATATCTAGATATTTGTTTGGTATGTTTATGTGTACTGTACGATAATACGAGTGTACCGGATCAGCAGGGACGGACCCAGCTTATAAGCAGGGGTGTCAAGCGACACCCCTGCTTTGGATGGTAATAGAATATATAATACTGTACAGACAATAAATATATGATTGAAGGACATAAATCAAACTCTGCCCTTGTTGCAGCGGTGGGGAGATTGATACATTTTCATGAGATGCGGGTTCGAATCCCACATAACTCGGTTTTCCTTTTTTCTTTTTATTTTAGGGATAATTTTTTAAAGTCTCGAAGCACCTATTTAAAAATTTATTTTGAAAAAAAATTTAATATAAAAATTATAAATTTCATTTAAATCTATAATTTTATATTATAATTTTTTTTAAAAAAAATTTCTAACTAAATATTTAGATATAAAAAATATTAAAAAAAACTAAAAGAAGAAAAAAAAATCTAGAGATTGAAATTGAAAAATCTAGAGATTGAAATTAAAAAATCTATTAAAGTAGTGATTATCTGAAAAAAAAAAAAGTCTTTTCTTTTTCGTTCACTTTTTATGTGCCGAACCTGACAGTCGATTAAACCCAATTATTTAATCCCTCCCATTGTTCCACACCATACCGTCATTACAGTGCCACATGACGCACACATGATTTTCTCTGATTATTTTTTTTGTTGAAAAATTAATTATAAATTTCATCATATTTTGAGTAAGTTTTGGTTATTCAAATTATATTATTTATTGTTCTAAAATTAAGTAGTTTGATATTTTTTTTTTTTATTTGTAATGTATTTGTCTAGCTTGTGAATTTTTTTTTTGCTTATAAATATCTACATATATTATATTAGATTTTGACACCCCTGCTTAAAATTTCTGGGTCCGTCACTGCGGATCAGTTATCATATTTCTTCTCGACATTATGTATTGTGCATGTACAAATAATTTCCATATGCTACCAAACTGTTCAAAGGTGTGAAGTGTATTGAAATATAACAAATGTGTTAGAAAATATTCTTTAGCAATTACAATAATTATAAATATTTTAATATATTTTTAATAATTTTGAAAGTGTTCCAAGATATTCCTAAATCGCAAATTACAAGAGTTCAACGAATATTTCGTCTTTTTACAAATTCAGACTAGAATTGGCCAAAACTAATTAAGAAAGTTTGATTTAGCCAATTATTAATCTTAGAGATCCAATTTGATAAAATATCCGGCAGATTTTTTATTTTTTTTATTTTTTGAAATTATCGTGGCGGAACCATAATTTTTACATTCAGATATAAAATTTAGTGATCGGTGAGTGTTAAAGTAAACATATATAATATTAGTTAATGTTTATATGGATATATATGACATAGATGGCAAGGTAAGGTGGGTGCGATGATGTAGATTTGCAGCCCACCACCCCTTCCGCATACTAAAAAGAAATGAAAAAGTTGTTCCACTTAACATAGGAGTAGGTGCAAAAGTGATTCACCCGTTCATAAATTTACAACAAAAAAAAAAGCCGATTGCAACGTCTGATTAGGAGAATTTATCATTTATCATTTAGCATCCGACTGAAATATAAGATAAAAACTAGACATAACGGTCAAGACCAAACAAAAAAAAAAAGAATAATTTGTAAAAAATGTCCACACACACACACACACACACACACACACACATATATATATATATAATATTCTCAGTTCGACTTGAGAATAGTCTTGGTAAGCTAACATTTCAGCCGTTAATCTACCGGCTGAGATTTAACTTAACACTTAACGGAATAACGATTACGCCGTTACGTATTTAACGGCTTCGTAGTGTTAAAATTAAATATCTGCCATTAGATCAAGAAGATCAACGGCTGAGATGCTAGTTTATTAAGGCTATTTTTAGGTCGAGCTGAGAACAGTATATATATATAGTTGGTTAGCAGGATTAGATACTGAGAGGCACTGTGGCATGCTCCTTATAAAAGATAGGACAATTTTAAATCTCAGTAGATATGAGTTGGAAGAAATTATCGTACCGTTCAATTATCAGTCAAGATAAATGATACTAACCGAATTCGTCATATACCAATCCTTTTTTCTTTTTGTTTTGCGAAAGAGGGGTTTGTTAGTTTGATTTGGCAATTAGAATCCCTCGAGCACATGAAATAATAAAAATATCCTCGATGGCTCTCGACAGGATAGGCTTACGGATGGTTTAGGTGATTTATGAACTATATTACTTATGAATTCGAGTCATGTTTATTACAACGCAATCCTTTTTTTAAATTTCAAAAAAAAATTCTAAATGTTATAGCAGGTACGTCCCTATACTCTAGCAGCCAAGATTTGAATCCTCTAATTCAAAAGATATGGCCTTCTTGGTTTATCTTGACGCTTTAGCTCTCCACAAGTAGGGCTGAAAACGAGCCGAGCTGCTCACGAGTAGTTCGGGCTCGAACTCGTTTAAGCTCGGCTCGGGCTCGATTATTATCGAACTCGAGTCGAGTTCGAGCACGAATTCAAACTCGAGTAATTAAACGAGCCGAGCTTGAGCATTGTGTTACTCGGCTCGTTAGGCTCGCGAGCCTAAACGAGCTTTTTTATTTTATTCAAATATTTTTTATAACAAAATTATTTAAGCGAGTTCGAGTTCGAACTCGACTCGAGCTTGATCTAATTCATGCAATCGAGCCGAGCTCGGCTCGAATCGACTCAAGCTCGGTTCAGTTGATACAATCGAGCCGAGCTCGAGTCGAGTTCGAGCTTTAGATTTATCGAGTCGAGTCGAGTTCGAGCTCAGCCTTTGAAGCTCGTCGAGCTTGAGCTCGAGTTTGAACTCGAGCTAAACCAATCGAGCCGAGCTTGAGCACAGTGGTACTCGACTCGAATTCGGCTTGTTTTCACCCCTACCCACAAGTCTGATGCGCAGCAAATTGATCAAGCTAACGCTGGATATGTGCCTTCATACGCTGAATTAATATGTTCTAGTTTTTGTATATAGGAGATGGTGCTCGTGCGACAGATTTGTTAGGCTAGTACTAGATATGTCTTCGCAGCAATTAGGTTGAGATAATTACATCTCAGCCTCTAATTTAAAATTTGCAAATCAGATTCTGAATTAAAAACTTTTATCAACCAGCTCCTGTCTCGGAATATGTGTTAAGAGTATTTTTATTATTATATAAATTGTTTTTAAAAAAATAAATATATAAAAAAAAGTTTGGAAGTAATCTATAATTTTTATATTAAATTTATTTTAAATAAATATTTTAATGCTTTAAAGTTTTAGCGAGTTTAAAACTAATTTGCTATAATTTTGAAATCTTAAAAAAAAATATTTTGAAAAAAACCTTTCAATAAAAAAAATCTATTTTTTTAAAAAAATTCTAAATAAATATTTATAATGTAGAATATAATAGATTTTAAATAAAAATTTATTTATAATATGAGATTTGAGAGAGGGACTGATATACAAGTCTCCGAAGTAGATATGCTGCCTGCTTTGGATATATATACATAATACTCTTGAAAATAGGAAAATGTAGCAATTAATCAAAACTTCTAGAGCAAAATGAAGGAAAGAGAACCTGGTGGGATAGTGACGGTTACCAACCAGACTAGTTAATGAAAAGGTCAATTTCCCCGCATGTGCATCCGTAGCATCTGTCTGGACGCTGATGTCGGATCCAATCGGTTCATTCTGATGATTGTATTTAAAAAATACAGACATTTCATATAAAAATACGATATAACTTAAATATAAATGATCGCGCGAGTCGCGACCGGTTCGGAGTTCGAAGGTGGAGATGGCTCGGAGGAAGACAAAAGCAATCACGCAAAGAAACGGAATTTTTTAACGTGGAAAATGACCCCTAATTAATCGGGGGGCAAAAAACCACGGGTCGTACGCGACCACCGTAAAAACTTTGTATTATAGGTAGAAAGAGTTGTGTAATACAAGTATATATTCACTTTCTCTCTTTAGAAACTTTTCTCTCGCTCCCGGGATCAAAGAGATGATCTCTTCCAAACGGAGAAGAGCTTCTGCTATTTCTGGATCTTCTTGAAGAAAGAGATGAGCTCATTCCCCCTCCTCTTCCAATTTCTCCATTTCCGGATCTCTTCCTGGCGTCCAGTCCTCCATTTCTGGATCCCTTCAAGGGGTCCAGCCCCCTTTCCTGTAATGGCATGACCCCTTTTATAGACCTCTTCCCTTTTTTTCTTTTCTTAATAGCTAAGTATCCACTTGGTCATAGGTCATGATGGCCTAGAGGTAGCCCTCCATAGCCCACCACTTGCCTTCAATCTCATTGGTTTAGTACACTGACCTCATACAGCTCATTTGCCTCCACCGCCTTAGTTCACCGCCATGAATTGCTTGTGGTGGCCAGCTAAGCGGTTCTAGGGAGTTCTGGTGGTCAGACCTCGGCTAGGACAGCTCCTGCTCGGTCTGGTCACTTAGTTCTGCTTGGATGACCTCAGGTCGGACTGCTTGGATGACATCAGCACCTCGGCCAGCTCTTCAGCTCGGCTCTTCAGCGCCTCAGCACCTCGGCTAGCTCTCCAGCTTAGCACCTCAGCACTTCAGCACCTCAGCTAGCTCTCCAGCTCGGCACCTTATCACTTCAGCACCTCGGCCAGCTCTTCAGCTCGGCTCTTCAGCGCCTCAGCACCTTGGCCAGCTCTTCAGCTCGGCTCTTCAGCGCCTCAGCACCTCGGCCAGCTTATGAGATCAACACCTCGGCCAGCTTATTAGATCAGCACCTCGGCCAGCTCTTCAGCTCGGCTCTTCAGCACTTCAGCATCTCGGCCAGCTTATGAGATCAGCACCTCGGCACTTCTGCACCTCGGCGAGCTTATTAGTTCAGTACCTCGGCATCTCAGATCGGCCAATAATTCTCAGCTCGGCCAATACACCTCGGCGTCGTGGCAGCCTAATTTTACGCGTTATCAGATGCCCCCCGACGGGGGTGGCGATGTCATCGGCACGCCCGTCGGATTTCTATAAGCTGCCACGATCATTTCACTTGATTATACACCTTTTGGTGTTTGAGTTTTGTCTCATTCTGGATAGGCGCCTCCCGTTTGGGTATCACCTCGTGGTGTCTCCTGCTGGGTACCGCCTCGGCCTCGGATGGGTGCCTCCCGTACCTCAGCCTCCGATAGGTGCCTCCCGCTTGGGTCTCGCCTCTCGACGTCTCTCGCCGGATACCACCTCGGCTTCGGATTGGTGCCTTCCGCACCTCAGCCCCCGATAGGTGCCTCCCGCTTGGGTCTCGCCTCTCGACGTCTCCCGCCGGATACCACCTCGGCCTCGGATTGGTGCCTTCTGCTTGAGCGTCGCCTCGGTCCGTACTGTTCACTCTAGAGTGGTCTCTTAGAGTTCAGTTGAATATTTAGCGGCTTGCTGATTACCACGCTTTCACTCTCCTTTCCAGGGTGATCCCCGAAATTTGGAGAATGTTCGGCTGTATTTGACGTACCTTGCTCTCACTCTCTGCTCCAGGGTGGTCCCCGTAGTCTTTAGAATGTTCGGCTGGTATCCATTGGTGATTTACCTTGCTCTCACTCTCTGCCCCATGGTGGTCCCTAGAGTTCGGAGAGTGTTTAGCTGGTATTCATTGGTGTCTCCCGATGGCTCAGGTCTCACCAGATTTCTGGCCCACATCCCCAACTCGGAAGCGTCCGTGTTTTAAGGATGTCCCCCAGGTCTTCTCTTGCAGTCTTGTCGTCCTTGGTTTTGCTCTAGTCTTTTGTCTTGTAAGCGGGTCTGCAAGGTTCACTTTGGCTCGGATTTGGTGAGCTCAGATCTTCTGGACTGGAACTCGAGCTCGATTTTGTGAGTCTGGGCTCGGATTTGGTGAGCTCAGATCTTTTGGAATGGAGCTCGGGCTCGGTTTTGATGAGTCTGGGCTCGGATTGGTGAGTTCAGATCTTCTGGAGATGGAGCTCGAGCTCGGTTTGGTGAGTCTAGGCTCGAATTTGATGAGCTCAGATTTTCTGGGATGGAGCTCGAGCTCGATTTTGATGACCATGGGCTCTGAGTTGAAGAGCTCGGGTCTTCTGGGTGGAGCTTGGACTTGGTTTGGTGAGTCTGAGCTCGGATTTGATGAGCTCAGATCTTTTTGAATGGAGCTCGGGCTCGATTTTGATGAGTCTGGGCTCGGATTTAGTAAGCTCAGATCTTCTGGGGATGGAGCTCGGGCTCGATTTTTATCAGCCTGGGCTCTGATTTGATGAGCTCAGGGCTCAAATTTGATGAGCTCAGAACTTCTGAAATGGAGCTCGGGCTCGGTTTGGTGAGTCTAAGCTCGGATTTAATGAGTTCAGATCTTCTGAATGGAGCTCGGGCTCGGTTTAGATGAGCCTGGGCTCTGATTTGATGAGCTCAGAATTTCTGAAATGGAGCTCGGGTTCAGTTTTGTGAGCCCAGATCTTCGGGGATGGAGCTCGAGCTCGGTTTGGTGGTGATGGCGACGAAGCGGTGTTGGAATCATAGTGAAAGTGAATCATCTCCGTTCTAATCTGAAATGAACGGCTGTGATTTCGCTTTGCCCCCAATTCTTGTTGGGACACGAGTAGCGGCTTCATCTTGGGGAGCGGAACTCTCTTCTTCTTCATTGCTTCAGCTGGGGTTTTGTTAGGAGATTCGCGAATTGCTTCGTCTTCTTGTAAGCTTAACCTTCGTGTCGATTTCTTCCCACGGACGGCGCCAATTGATCGCGCGAGTCGCGACCGGTTCGGAGTTCGAAGGTGGAGATGGCTCGGAGGAAGACAAAAGCAATCACGCAAAGAAACGAATTTTTAACGTGGAAAATGACCCCTAATTAATCGGGGGGCAAAAAACCACGGGTCGTACGCGACCACCGTAAAAACTTTGTATTATAGGTAGAAAGAGTTGTGTAATACAAGTATATATTCACTTTCTCTCTCTAGAAACTTTTCTCTCGCTCCCGGGATCAAAGAGATGATCTCTTCCAGACGGAGAAGAGCTTCTGCTATTTCTGGATCTTTTGAAGAAAGAGATGAGCTCCTTCCCCCTCCTCTTCCAATTTCTTCATTTCCGGATCTCTTCCTGGCGTCCAGCCTCCTCCATTTCTGGATCCCTTCAAGGAGTCCAGCCCCCTTTCCTGTAATGGCATGACCCCTTTTATAGACCTCTTCCCTTTTTTTCTTTTCTTAATAGCTAAGTATCCACTTGGTCATAGGTCATGATGGCCTAGAGGTAGCCCTCCATAGCCCACCACTTGCCTTCAATCTCATTGGTTCAGTACACTGGCCTCATACAGCTCATTTGCCTCCACCGCCTTAGTTCACCGCCATGAATTGCTTGTGGTAGCCAGCTAAGCGGTTCTAGGGAGTTCTGGTGGTCAGACCTCGGCTAGGACAGCTCCTGCTCGGTCTGGTCACTTAGTTCTGCTTGGATGACCTCAGGTCGGACTGCTTGGATGACATCAGCACCTCGGCCAGCTCTTCAGCTCGGCTCTTCAGCGCCTCAGCACCTCGGCTAGCTCTCCAGCTTAGCACCTCAGCACTTCAGCACCTCGGCTAGCTCTCCAGCTCGGCACCTTATCACTTCAGCACCTCGGCCAGCTCCTCTCGGCTCTTCAGCGCCTCAGCACCTTGGCCAGCTCTTCAGCTCGACTCTTCAGCGCCTCAGCACCTCGGCCAGCTTATGAGATCAACACCTCGGCCAGCTTATTAGATCAGCACCTCGGCCAGCTCTTCAGCTCGGCTCTTCAGCACTTCAGCATCTCGGCCAGCTTATGAGATCAGCACCTCGGCACTTCTGCACCTCGGCGAGCTTATTAGTTCAGTACCTCGGCATCTCAGATCGGCCAATAATTCTCAGCTCGGCCAATACACCTCGGCGTCGTGGCAGCCTAATTTTACGCGTTATCAATAAATATGATAAGTTAAAAAAAATGATACCCAAATACAATCTTAAAAAATATAAATAATTCAAAAAATAATTTATATTAAATATATTCAATAATATAATAGTATTTAAAAAGAAAATCTATTTATAATATAATATATCAATTAAAAAAAATATAATTTTTTTATATTATTTACTGATATATATATATATATATATATATATATATATATATATATATATATATATAGCTTCTCTTAAAAGAAGTTCTTTAAAAAAAATCGGATATGATGACGGATACTTAATCTGACGTGTTCGATATTCATATCTAAAATTTGCTTTTGCACTCCTTTGATGTATCCGATACATATTCGGGACGTATGTATTGGGTATCTGTGTTGAACACTTTTACTGACACAACACGTAATAAATTTTTGACATGTTCGTAGTTCTTAGATTGTCTAGATTATCAAGGAACCAAAGAGCTAAATTCTTTGACAGAGCGCTCTTCACAAAGTTAGCATGGACTTAGTTTCTAGGTTTAGTGCACACGGTCTGAGAGGGGTATCATTTCAAAATCACGTGATAATGGATGTCAATCGTAAGTCGTAACTTTTGACGTTATAAACCAATCCCACATTAATTTCAAGGGACTAAATTTCGGTTAATGATAAAAATCAACCCTTCGTCGTAGGCATCTCGATGATTACAAATAGTGGCGACGATTCTAGGTATTTCGTGGGCTAGTACTTGAATAATTTTCTAGATGATTACCCTTCAAAGTAGACCAAGCAAGACCACTACAATTTTAGAATGGTCAGAGGCTCACATTTCCAAAATTTTATAATAATTTTCGGCACCAATGGCAATCAGTGTTGATCGAATATGGCTGAACGCTAGAATGAGATATTGGCTGTCCTTCACAAAGGATAGGTCGAAGGTTCGACGTAGTCGAAAAGAACTACGTTACGCTCAATTTTCGATCGAGATGTGGATAAAGATTGAACTCGGCGACCATAAACAAAATAATAAAAATAATAATAATAATAATAATTTTCTCAGTAATAATATCTTAATAGCACAGGAATGTTGAAGAAAATAGTGGCACATCGGACAAGCACTTGTATGTCTGCTTCACAATTGCTCCTGTATGTGGTTAGGATTTCTTCGGCATCGAGTGGGGATGGGCGCAGGGAGATGTGTGTTGGAGATCCAAGAATGAGGTAAATGAGAGGAAAATTTATTGATTTGGTCCATTAAGAATTTGTTTGAGTCTACATAAATGTGCCTCTCTTTTTAGTACCAATGCTTTTAGGTTGGACGTCTAGTTTCTAATATAACGTGGTGTTGAAAGGAGCTGGCTTCTATTATTCTTGGCAGTGCAGATAGTATGGTTAGCGTGAAAAAAAAAAAATACAAGAAACAAAGTTTTATCTAGTTCAGTCGTCTACACAGCCTACGTTCCGAAAAGTAGTGAGGACTCTATTAATGATAATTATAGATGCAGGTAAAGAGAGTTATAAGAAAGAAGACAATTGTATATTGGATGGTGGGAAATGTTACAAATTGAGGTTTCCCTCTTTTCCCACAAAGATCTATATTTTTTGTGTCCCTTGTCTTTTATTGGTTGGTGAAATATTTGTTGGTTTCATACATGATTTGCTTGATCCTTACTGTATGGTTATGTGTTGTATTTATAGCCTCCTATCACCACCTTATCATTAATTATGTGCATTAAATACGACGTGATGGAAGAAAAAGATATTGGAGAGTGTCTTTCAATCGTTGAGCTCCACATCGGCCTTTCCATCAAACGCAAGGATCCATCTAGGATTCTTCTTCCAACTTTCTATCACTGGTTGGCCAGGGTGGGTGACGAGTCTATCACTGGTCGGCCAGACGCGGCAGCCGCCTGTGAATGTGACGGGTGTGTGAACCAGCTGCCAAGTGTCACTTCATCTCCGGTCATTTGGTTGACTTACGAGACCTGCATTAGCAAGTGGATTCGTTCACCCAACGGGCGTGGCGGGATCAACTGTGTCCTCTCTCTTTATAAGGTTTATGGCAGGTCCTATTTAGATTTTGAGGGCTATCCACATCACAACCAAACTTGATTGATCTTTTGTGGCCGAGCCAGTGGCTTGCTAATCTGGATTGATAAAAAAGGAAAACTTGGATATAGCATTTCTCAAATACAATAGTAATTGATTTTTTTTCTTAAGACTTGCAATAGGTTAGTATTCCAATATATATATATATATATATATATATATATATATATATATATTGATATTGAAAGAAAAGATGCAAGCTAAAATTTGTTTTTTTCCCTCTTCTGGTTTAAGTTATGCAACACAAATCCATTTATCTGTGAATGATTATTTACTTAGTTCCTAAACTTTTACTTCATCAAATTGCAGCTTTCAGTCTATAAAAGAAAGCAGAATTGCCTTTATTAAGATTTCAATTAGGGTGCGCGTTTTTCTATTAGGACCTTGTTTAGTTATTTTCTTCCTCTCTATTTATCTTTAAAAAATTAGGCTTCATCAGTGCAATCAGGTGCGTCTAGGCGTCTGCATACACCTAGGCGAGCCTGGACTATGGCTTATAAAGAGTGGTCTTGATATGAGACATAGTCGCTTTCGCTTAGTGTGCCTAGGTGCGAGAGGAGGCACCCCTAGACGCATCGTTGAGAACACCGAGTGAAAGAAACATCGGCATCATAGATGCTTGGCGTGTTGCGCCTCATAAGAAGACAGGGGAAACATCAGTATGCTTGCCTGTCACAAGACAAGTAAAACATCAGCCATGGCTGGTGGCTGATGCTGGCTTCTTGTAACACAAAAGTGAAACATCAGCCATCACCGGTGCTTGATGCTTGCCATCTACAAGACTAGTGAAATATCGGCATCACCATTCACCGGTGCTTGGTGGTTCCTCTAAAACTTTTTAGAGGTTATCGTCAACAAAATTTTACTTGTAACTTGTACATTTTATACGATCTTAATAATAAATAAATTAATGAGTAACAACAACTTATATTTAACTAATCAAAAATTTCCAACTTTTGACGAGAATAATAGTGTAAGAATTATTTTTACATCATTACGGATGACGCTTACGGATATAAGCCTCGTAAAACTTCCACTCTATGAAATATAAGTCTCATAGTTTCGAATCTTCTATCCTACTATTTGGTGTCTCATTTGTATACCACTAATCACAATATAACACTTATTCTAATTACTTAAATATCTTATTATACTATAAATATTACTGAAAAATTATTTTGTAAAATTATACATGTCATATTGTGATTGGTGGCAGATGAATGGGAAAACGTATTATAGGACAGAGGATCCGGATCACACGAAATCGCCTCCTAGCTTTGAGTCAGAATTCAACCATTAGATATCATACCTTAAATTAACAATAAATACATAGCAGCTTATGAAGGGAAATTAATTGCACGTTATTAACAGTTGTAAATAGGTGCCGAGCGCGGTTAGCTCGAAAGGATTGGAGGTGTTTCAAGAAGTACTTCATCCAGATTCAAGTCTGTATTTGAATTTCAGAGCGTAGGTCGGAACTGGACGTGGTAGTTTTCCACGAGTTTGAGATTTTTACGGAAACGTGTGCTCGTATTATGGATTTCAGTACGATAATATATAAAAAAAAGAGAGTTGTAGATAGGTTTAAGTAAAATTGAATACCAACTACGGCATACATCCAGAGAAAGATCCAAGGCTGGTTATAATTCCACCATTAAAGACATTACAAGCTCGAGCTGCATTAAAGCAAAATTTGTCGCCAAAACGAAGTATTTCAACAAACTCAAAATTCTTCCAAAAATTGCTAGGCAGCAGTTCCTGTAGCAGCTAGAGATTCGCCGTGCGTTTACTTGCCTCTTCTCCACCCAACTTCGACTGTCCGTGCCATCAGGATCACCCAGCTTCGTGCACTTGGACCACTCACGTGTAACTGGTGCTCCTAGATTTCCGGTTGCAACCAGCTTCGCGCATCTGGACCCCTCACGTGCGACTGGTGCTCCTAAATTTTGAGTTGGAAGTAATCTCATGAAAATAGACGGGTGGTAGGCGAGGACAATTACGGACAGAACCTTGACGACAAAAAAACACCTATATCGTCAAAAAAAGAAAAAAAGAAAAAAAGAAACACCTATATCTTCCCTTAATAGCATCATTTTTAGATAAATAAAAATATTAACTAGGTTTATTCGTCCTTTCTTTAGTATTCGACTATGCTGCTGAGAAGAAAATCACTTGGGTGTGGTCATTTTTCCTCTTTACAGTCAGATGTGAACGTTAAGTTGAATGCTTTCTGAAATTTACATAGTAAGGAGTCTGTTTCAGTGCCTTGTTTTTTCTTTCGAGTTATACTCATTCGATCGTTGGACGTCTTTCTCCTCGAGAAGCAGTCAGGTCTGCCGAGTAGGAAATTGCTCAAAACGCTTTGGAACCATTGGTCGGGCATTCACCTCATAAAATAGAAGCCCCATATTTAATCTTGCAAGAATTACCTACAAGAGTATAGGGAATTCATTCGCTGGACTCCGTAAAATATAACACCAACTTTAGAACATGTCCATAACGAAAGATTAACTAGTCAGTTAGTGAAATATGTGTCACTACCATCCATAAATTTATATATTATAATGGCCATATAATAATCGAAAAAATACTTCTAAAACCCATGATCATCAAAGTGAAATTATGTAGATACGGAAAGTTAACAAATAATTGGACCAACAACAACATCGTCGGCCGCCAACTTGACGACACGTGGCAGTAATGCCAGCATGGCAAGAGATAACAACTTAATGGAATGTTATCATAGCTGGAAAAGAAAACAATCCTAGAATATCGATTCTTTATATGTTAATTTATTGATTGTTTTCATGTCTACAGCCTTCTGAAGAGTGCCTTTCTCAACATGGTTCCACCATTTCATCAGGAATTTGTCAGCAAGAAGCCTGAACCAGGGAGATAGCTTTAACCTCTCCTGCATCAGCTCTCCTCAGGAGTTCCTTCAGTTGGTCCCGGTTCACATGCTTGACGCCGGCAACTTCATCGGGATTCGGATTCGCACTAACATCTCAGAACTATCAACAGCAAGTAATCAACTGTAATATTAGGAGAGAATATCAGAGATGTTTAGCATTCTAGCATCATGCAAGCAAAAGAACTCGGCATAAACGAAAGAGTAAATATCGTGTGAACAATATGATCACTTTTAAAATGCAAGTCAATTTTCTTAAATACGTAAGGTGCAAATAAGATCCTGGAGCCTCGGCGCAAGGCTAAGAGAGGCGCAAGTTGCGCAACAGTATTAATATGATATACGTTGGTATCTATCTAGACTTCATGATTAAATTATTAAGTCAATATGATAAGAATCGTTACTGATAGATTAATATAAATTCATAATATACTTTTGTACTGTCAGTCTGAAAAGTTAAAATTTAAAAGTATATGACTATCTAATGTATTTGTTTTTTTTCAGTGGATTAATATAGAAGCCTCTAGATTGAGATCTTGTTACAAGTATAATTTTGTGATCACATATAAGAGCAATGTATTATAGGTCTACTATAATTTAATTCCGCAAAGAATTAAAAGGATAGGCAATATCATAGATGAAAAAATGTAAGAACGAGAGCAGTAAATCGAACACCTCAATACGGCCACAATAACAGAAAAGCGAGAAGAAAGTAAACCACAATATGGAACATCAGGATTTAACGTGGTTCGGAAACAAACCCTACAGAAGAGTAAAAGAAAAGATTCACCATCATTCGGAGAGTATACGGACGGCGGTGAACATAAATTGACAAAATCGTAGCCGTCGAAGTTGCAAAAGTTCTCTATTAAGAAAAGACATTATATCCACCTTTTATAACACAAACGCTGTTCTCTCCGCTACCACCACAAACCTCAAAAATGGTCTCCCAAATATTTTCTTCAACTTGATTTGAACTGTAATAAGACATAAGTCGGATTGCAATTAACTTCGAGGCATATTTCTACGAACTCTCTCTCTCTCTCTCTCTCTCTCTCTCTCTCTCTCTCTCTCTCTCTCTCTCTCTCTCTTCTCTTTCATACGCACTCGCAAGCAGTTCGCGTGTCTTTCTATCTTCCGTAATTAGATTAGAGTGGATAGTGTGAAAGTTGAAAATTTTGGTGAATCCTTTTTTGGGTTTTGGCTAGCTTAGGATTTCAAAGGCGCACACTTTTTGAACATGCGCAGCTTTTAACCTTTGCGGGCACAAATTTCGTTGATGGATCTACGCATCAAACAAGGCGAGCCTAGGCGCGCCTTTAACAACTCTGATGCAAGTGTCTACATTTTATATGGTCCAAATGAAAGGGGTACAACATACAGTTTCTTTTGCACTCTAAGATGAACAGCAAGTAATCAACTATAATAGAATAGCAGAACAGATACAGTGTAGTATCATAGCTTCATGTAAAACAATATCTCAGCATAAGAGAAGAGAATAATATCACCGCTTTTACCCATGAATTTTGTACCCTCTACCACAAAGACACCTGCTATTTGATGAAACAAACATACGATGAGTAGAAGATCTTACAACGTCCAAGATGCCGAAATCTATCGGATCGAGTTAATGCTAGGGTATCTGTTAGAAGATGCAGGATGCAAAGAACAGGTTGTGACCTTTTGTTATTTATTACTTGGCGGAGTGTTTGGAATGAAAAAAAAAAAAAAAAAAAAAATCAAAGTCTAGTGGTAGGAAGTGTCGCCGAGTGGAGAAGGGTCTCGGATTCGATACTCTTCAACACCATCTGGAGAGGAAAACGGCCTATATTAAAATCACTTTGGCTTTCTGCTTAGAATTAGTTCGGACCAAAGGTCTGAAACACCGGAAGTCTTCTCTAGAGTGAGGAGAACGAAAAATAAAGGACTTCATTACCAATTTTCGATGGCATTAACTGAGCCGGTTCGAATCGAATTGAGCCAAATTCTACTCAAGTTCAGTTCGATTGAATCAATTAGGCTATAATTCCTTAATTTGAACCAGCTGCACCAACACATGAGTTAGCTTTTATTTCAGGGTATTTACGTAATTTCCTTGAACTCTTTAAATGGTTGAATGCTGCTGCATTTCAATTATATTTCATTTGCAGTTCTTGCTTCTCTGCACCTGTAATAGTCCAATTCATTGGTAGAAAATTGCGAAATCAATTTACTTTTGCACCAAAAATAGCCGTTCCACAAGTGTTTGTCGAATTGCTTAATTCGTGATCGATCTCTCCGGTGGTTGTTTCCGGACTAGGGTCATCACAGTTTTAGGCCTAAGCTAACTAAAAATCGCCGTTATATTTCACACTATATTGGAAAACCACCGCAATCCATCCAATTCATAACCAGCACAAGGACATTCAAGAAATCCAAGCTATGCTCATAAGCTGGTGAAATTTCAGTTTAAATTTGACATGATTTGTATTGTAGATGCACTTTTTTATGTTATATCATGACTTCAACTTTTCCCTTCGATCCTGCTTTTCCCATTCCATTTCATGTCAAAATTGCCTCATTTTTTTTATAACTACTCTTACTCTGTAAATTCATCTTAATGAATACCAACTTGTTATGATCATGTATATGGGCTTGGCCCACATCCATGTTGTGTTATATGGATGTATACCATGTGAGCCTCAATAGTCCGAATTAATAATATGTGAAATTGATGTGGGGTTTAGACGGCTTTGGGTATTCCTGCATTACAAGCTATCGCTTTAATGTGGCTCTTCCAAAATTAATAGCAAGTGGCATTAAAACCTAACTCCACGGCACCCATTAAGTCGTGTGGTGCAGATGATAACGACAGCATGGCTGTGTTTATGCGATATTAGATTATCACACAGGCTAACTTAATGAAATGTATAAGCCTAATACCATAATATCCAGTTAAGTCGTGCGGTGCCGGTGATAACACCAACGTAACAGTGTTTATCCGATATTAGGTTTATCGCACAGCCAATTTGTGGAGTGTGGATAATGACGTTAGTATTGAAGTGTTCGACCAGGGTTAGAGACAAGCACACAGCTTGTCTGTATGGACGCTGGCTGCTAGGTGCTCGGTTTAAGGAGAATTACATCACTCAACTTTACCGTCTATTTTTTTGCTAGATTGGAGGATGATGATCCGTGACAAGTAATGAAGCCGTCATTAGAAGAGATATAGAATGTATTGCAAACATTTATTTACTCTTCTTGGTCGACTTTCTATATCTTTCTATGGATTGAGTGAACACGACCCGAACCCGGCTTCGGCCAGACTTGGGACTCCAAAATCTGAGATTCTTTGAGTCAAGCTCAGGTTTTCCGGTGCTATAGACTCCCTAAATTCGGATTCTTTGGGTTGAGCTCGGATTTGCTGGAACTAGACTCGGACTCAATTTTGAATACCTCTAATTGGCGACTCGGACTTGATTTGAATAGGGAGATTCGCATATCAACCCTTCCTTCAAAATTTTGTTTACAAATAAATCCCTCGTTTATAACCCCTTATCTTTTACGTCCCAAAATATTTATATTTAGAAATAATTTTTTAAAAAAATTTGAAAGTATTATAGATTATATCAACTTTTTTTTTATTGTATTCTAAGTTTTTTCTAAAAAAATATTCTAAATAGTTGGGAGGGGGGACGTAAGTTACATGGATAATATTTACCCGCAAAATAAACGGGGGTATTAGTTACTCATATAACTGTTACTCGTCTACCAAACGGAGGTAGATATTACCGTCTTGTTATCCGGATAAAGTGGTTACCTATATAATTACTATCCTTACCCATATACCAAACGAGATTTAGAGGACAGATGATCCTGGTGCATACGCAACTGTTTTAAATAACTTTTTAAATTTATTTAAACACAATATTAAACTAATTAGCTAAACAAAACTAACTAATTTCGAAGTCTTGCTAGGAATTTCTTGTAAGCATGCGTTACACGATTAATAATCAATTGATAGTTGTTAATACGCAAATGATTAACAAGCTAATGGCTAACTTACAGTGTAATCTTTTGACTTTCTCCGCCTTACACGCTCATACAGGAACCCTAGAATCGACTAAATTGGGTGCGGCGAAACCTCTTCCGGGCCTCCGCTAACTCGAGGACTACTTTTTTACGCATACCTTTCAGCCCATATTGGACCTAGGTCCACGCAAGGAAAAAAACACAAACCTGACATCCGTTTCTGGATCAGATATAAAATACTACAATATACAGCCACAAGTTTCTCCACATCCGTTGAAAACACGCGGTACGGGCACATCTCTATTGCAAGACACCTTTGTGATTCGAACCCATGACGCAATGTCTGTCGGTCGACCTAGAGGTGGAAGGCAACAGTGTAATCTTTTGACTTTCCACTACGTACGCCTTACATGCTCATATTGGAACCCTAGAATTGACTAAATTGGGTGCAGCTTGGAAATCGTGGTATTTTATTGGCAGTATGTTCCGCCGCATACGATGATAGGCATCAAATTTTTATACATTCTATAGGTTCACTGGGTAAATATTACACATACAATGCTTCGCCTACTTAATAAATAAATAAATGCTCGGATGGGCCTTACTCAACTCAGTTAGGCCAGTTAACGGTTGGGGACTGATATTTGGTTGGTCTTTAGACAGTATTTGATCGACAATGTCCGGACTTCGAAGTGTACAGATTTTCAGTTTTGTTTCTAATTGATCTATTTTTACATGTTACATATAGTAAAAATCCAGCCGATTGAGAAGCTACACGCCAAAATTTTATTCCATACAGTATTTTAACATTATCTGATATGAACACGCCGCCGACATGTATGGGCACATCAAAAAAATATCAAAAAGTTAAAAATAAAAAAATACTGATATACGTGTCGGACAAATAAGATAGGAGTGTCTGATATGCATAACGAATTTTTTTTTTTAAAGAATTTTTTATTATTTTTTTAAAATAAAATACTATATAATAGTAATAAAACAATAAGTAATAAAATAATTACGTATTCAAATATATATTTTTATTATTTTTGATGATATAACTAGACTTTTATTATTAAATTTATCTAAAGATATAAAATATTAATTTTGTTAATTGGATATATTTATATTTTTAGACATTCAAATATTTAATATAAATTATTTTATAATTATTTATATTTTATGACCGTCTCCTATTTATTTAAAAATTATTGTACTCCGTATTTTTGCTGTGTTATATCTTTATATTCATATTCATGTCCGTATTTTCTAATCAACCGGTAAATATTTCAAAAGATTAAGAAACACGTGTATCTAAGTATGTAAAATTTAAATTACTGTTCGAAGATTTGACGGTCGGATTGATAGGAACGTCATTCGAGAATTTATTTATTACCGAATCCCACTAAATAAACTTCTTAAACAAGTTTACTATCATTTATCTAGAAAAACAAAACGAGAATTAGCGATGTTTCCTTGACCTAATCTAAAGCCACGTTTTTTAAAGAAATAAATAAAAATATTGAATGAGAATCAATTGGCTTGCTCTTGTTTCCAATAGATTTTTATAAATAACCTTGTGTATCACGTTGGAATATTTAATGTGACGGGTTTTTTGTTTCCACGTTAAGAAGCCCAGCAAGTTGGGCTGCAAGTTGCCTTAACATCAATGCTAAGCGACAATTATTTTAAAGGATTTTACTATGCACCTCCAAAAAATCACACATACTGACGTGGCACAATCAGAACCACACACCACGATGACACGTGTGGTGGAGATTGATTGTGTGTAGTTTATTGGGAGTGAGTAGTTTTTTTCTATTTTAAATGACAAAGTGCTTGCTCTTGCCGAGCGATTAGCTCGACCGGACGAGGGCACCTCAAAAAGCATCGTTATTTGAATTTAAGATTGTGTGAGGTGAACTTTTTATAAAAATTTTCAAATTTTTTTTTTTTATACTATGACAGTAGCATCTATTTATAGAATATCTATATTCGAATCTCAGAACGTCGATCGGAACTGAACGTAAAAATTTGCTGCCAGTTTAAGATTTTTTACAAGTATGTGCGCTCGCATTATGAATTCCACTACGAAAAGGTCGGATCCACATGGGGACCAGAGGGGCAGTCGCGCCGGCCCCCCTCCCCAAAACTTTCATTGAGTTTGTATAGATATTTTATACTTAGGTGCTTTACAATAGAAAGAAAATGAGTTTGTTGGTTACATAGACTTGTATTTGAGTATATATAGTATATAATATAAGTTCAGAGTCCCACTACAACTACATTTACTTCTTTGTTTTTTTTTCAGATTTTGTTATTTTTTAAATTGTAATAGAATTTAACTTTAAAAGACTTTATGACGAATAAATATTCTCTTAAAACAATAACATATCAATCGTTATTTTTACTTGCCCCTCTAGACTGAAATTTTGCATCCGCGACTGACCATGATAATCTAAAAATAATAAAAAAATCTATTTCCTTTTTTTAAAATATAAATGTTATTTTAGTTATTTTATATTTATAATTTTTAGTTAAAAAGTTAACGTTGTTTTATAAATAAGAACCTATTTCTCTTTCTTGTAAGTAGTATTTCAATCAACATTTTATATGTTCTACTCCACATCCTTTCTTTTTTTTCCATAATAACAAAGTAATTAGGATCTTAAAAGTCTTTGAGTTCTTCACTATGGTTAACGAGCAGACCTCCAAACTTTGCTACTTTAGAACTCTAACTATAAAACATGCTTAACGTTTTGCTAATTATCTTCACTACTATCTTCTTCAGCATTGACGCACTGAATTTCTTTGATTGAGCTGGTACTCGACCGATCAATAAAGTGTTCAAAAACAGTAATGACTAGGATTACCAGCAGATGGTAATCGTTAGAGATGATCAAATCACACAAAACGCAAACGATTTTAACGTGAAAACCCTTGAGAAACAAGGTAAAACCACGGGCTGTCACGTAACGCCAACGAATCGATGATTTCACTAAGAATAAAGAAGAGATACAAATCCCTCTCCGCTCTCTTCTCTCTTTTATAGTATAATATCAGTATGTTTTTCGGTCTACCAACCCCTTTTTCGGAGTTTCTCTTTGTCTTTTATAGCCATTATGGAGGACATTCCCTAGGCCCGGGCGGCCCTGAGCTTCCTCATTTAATAGCCTAATAACTATAACTCATTAACTTCCTACCTTAATGAACCTTTATTAGGAGTCATAAAGAGTACGTCGGTTAGATTTCTTGTAAAAAGTTCTCCGCGCGTGCATGTAACGGTCCAACTTCTCATGATCTGCTGGTGTCGACCTCGGGCAAGGTCGCTACCGAGGTGTAGAGTCGACCGTTGTTGGTATATGTTCCAGTAAAAGCCTCGATGTCTATCTTGGGTAGATACTTGTTTATGTCTTGAGTCTTACTTCGGGTCCGGTCCATCTTCCTATTCAAGGTACATCAGCATCATGACACGTGGCGGTCCAGAATGGGATTATATCAATCTTGTTGCTGTATTTTTTTTTTCCATAATCATCAACTATAAAATATCACCAGTCCATCCTTACCGTATTTTTTGCCAGTACTATCGTGTTTAATTGTGTGATCGTTTTTTGACCACTTTTTGATTAGTTGCTTTTTAGTCGATTTTATTTGACTGCTAGATCCTCGAATTATTGCTTCTTGATTGTCTTTTGGGATAAATCAGTCATTCTAGATTGCACAATTCTATTTGGACCTTTTTTTAAAAAAATAAATAAATTATATATTGTTTTTAAAAAAAAAATTGATATAAATTTGTAAATTCTGATGAGATCTTTAATTTTTATTTTCAATATATTTTTAAAAAAATTTCTAAAAAAATATTTTGAGATTCTAAAGTATTGACAGATTTTGAATTCGACTTATTAACACTGAAGTTTTAAAATATCTGCTTAAAAATATTTTTTTAAAAAAATTCTGATACAGTGGTCAAAATAATATAACACGTAAATCAAGTTGGGGTTAACAGAGAATGCGTGATTCTTAGGGGCTGAATATGACGGGTTTTGGGGCTGAAAAATGCTCCTTGTTTTTTAGTCTGTAGCCCCTGACTTAACTCGTTGCTTCTTAACCTATGTATTTGGCATGTCTTGTAGACATTTCCACAATAATTGTATTTTGGCTTTTTTTTTTTTTTTTAAGTTTATAGTTTACGATACAAGTTTAAATATACACGTTGAAAAATAATCTATATGATATATTTTTGACTATGCTCGTAAGATTTTATTTGATATGACTTTATTTTATTAGAATTATTTATTTAGTATTTTTATAGTTTTTCTGAGTAAGTTATGTATTTGCATAAATAAAGTTGTGCCTCTTTCCTGCATAATTTTTCAATCAATACATGCAATCATAAATCCTACTATCATATACCTTTCGGATAATTCTATATCAGCCCTCCTTTTTAAAAGATTTTTCGGATTAGTCCTGAAAATACGTTTTTAGGGACTGATCCGAACAATTTAAAAAAAGGGAGCTGATATGAAATTGCCCCTATACCTTTTGAGCAAGTTTAGCCTCTGGGATGATTTGATACTGATTGATCATAAATGTTAACTCAACAAATAGTGAGTTAATAAATAATAAGATAATTTAGAGATAAATATAAGATGTGTATATCTATTTAATGTACTTTGTCAAAAGAAAGAGATAATTACATATCAGCCATCTTTTTAAAATATCTTATAAATTATCTCTTCATTTTAAATTTATTACAAATCAGTTTATCTCTCGAAATTCGTATTCTTTTTACCATATAAATATTTTTTAAAATATTTGAAATAAAAAAAAAGATTTAGATGTCCAATAATTTTTAAATTTAAATTTTTTTTAAAGAATGCTCGGTATCTTAAGACTTCGAAATTTTAGAGGGTTTAAAAATTAATCCGTAAATCCGCTAAACTTTAGAGTTTTTAAATTACATATTTAGAAATATTTTTTGAAAAATTTTAAATACAAAAAAATATATTTTTTTTTATATAATTTATAATTTTTTATTCAAAATTTTTTCAACAATTACTTCTAATAGATATATTTTAGGGTGCGGAAAATAAATAGCAAATAAAATTTTAAGAAATGTCCAATTCTCCCAAAAAACCCAGTAAATAGCATCACTAATGATTGCAATTGCATGGACCTACCTTGTACAGTGGAAACTATTGGCCAATATGCAGCTATCAAGTGCTCCAGCAATTTTTGGGTCATTTTCGTCGGCTCCCAAATTTCCAATTGGATGCAATTCAAGTCCAAATTAGCCACTGCTGTGGACAGATTTAAAATTTTCCTCTAATATTTGAGCTGCTTTGCTAAACTGTTACCAAAAAATACCTAATTTTAATCGCAACTTAAAAAATCACTCTAAAATTTTTAAATATTTTAAATATAAAAAAATAATTTCTGTATTCTTTACAACTTTATTTTAAATTTTTTTCAAACAATATATATATATATATATATATGAAAAATAATTTTAATACAAAAGTTATAAAGCAAATTAAATTTTATTTTATTTTCTATTCAAAATCTAAAAAAGATTTATATATGTCTATTTTAAATTTATTTAGTAATCATCAGGAAAAATATTGATATTTTTAACAAATTTTGAAAAGCATGGATTTCTTTGAGATTACTCTATAATTTTTTTTAATTACTCTTACAATTATAAGGTTTATTTAGTTTGAGCTCATTTTAGTATATATATATATATATATATATATATATATATATATATATGTTATTGATGGCTAAGAATCGCCAAAAGAAAACAAAACACTACCCATATAAAATCATAAAAGATATTGATCAAATGGCCATATAAACTTAATAATAAAACAAAAGTTATATAATTTGTTCAAGTTTATAGACACAAAATTAAAAAAATAAAGAAAATTACAAACTCCACCTCATTCCCAGCCCCTCCTTATCTCTAATTAAACGTAACCTATTTGGGCACGCACACATAATTTTGTTCAAACAATTATAAATTGGTACAAAAAACTCAATTGGTCATTATTACATCTAATTTTAGTTGACTCTAAATTGGGTCCGCAGGAAAACATTAACATTGCGGCTACGCTAGGGTTCAACCTCCACGTCGCCGGAGTATAATTGAAGTGAATAAGTATATAAAAGAATAAGCCGGTTGATTTTGTGAGATCAATATTCGATCGATAATTTTATTTTTTGAAATAGTTCTTCAAAGTTTGAAGTACAGAAACCGACTAGTTATATGACTGATTGATTTTACATAAAATTATATATTTAATATTGTTACAAATAAAATTGTAATAAGTTAATTTTAAAATATGAAAAGCTATAAAGGATATATATATATATATATATATATATATATATATATATATATATATATATATATATATATGATGTGTGTCTTTATTTTTCAAAGTAATGAACATTAATTTACTTCATAAACTATTAAGAATTCTATTTGATAAATTTTCTGAATTCGTAATAAGGAAAAAAAGGACAAAAAATAAATTTCCATGTTCTTCTACTAGATGCATGCTTTTCCACGCCTTTCCTTTATATATATATATATATATAAGATATGAAGAATCCACTCTTATCTACTCGATTTAATAGACCTGGTGCAATTATATAATAAAATATTTAAAGTTAGTCAATAAATTTATCAAAAATACTAATCAACGTCGGTTAAATTCGTTAGCGCATTTAAATGCTAAAAAAAAATTTAATCTACTATTCATAAAGAATAATATATCATGCGTTCGAATTTCAACACCTAATTACAAAAAAAAAAAAAATTTAACACTTAATATTTTCAATCAAAATGTATAAAAAGAAATTCAATTCAACAGTTAAAATAATAAATATTCATTCAATATCTGCGTGCTGATATGACGGTCCTATGCAAATCCAACTCCAACTATCCGGTCCACTCATATGGACGAGGATGACAGCAACAATGACCGACCGACGAATTTATGCAATGGCCGTATTATTTTGAAGCATAAAAGTAAAAGGCAAGGAAAAAAAGAAATTTGTTTTTCAGAAAAATGCCAGAAATGGACGTGAAATGAATATCTAAAGAGTTTTGGCCTTTAATTGCAAACCAAAAAGCCAAGAAACAATCGAAATTGGAAGAAACGAATGTACGGCGTCCAGCAAATCTGGGCCGAAAGGCACCGACCAATCAGAAGTAACGATAATAATAATATTTTCTGCATATAATTTAATATAAATATATGGCGGTAATATACATTAAATAACAAAGAAATTGCCAAAATGAGAAAATTTTTAGGGAAATTGCGTTTCAGCCCCCCTAAATTCGGGGTCGCGCGTTTCAGCCCCCCGAAACGCCACGTGGCGGCGCGCGCGCGCGTCCACGTCGGCGGGAAAACGCGTTTCGGGGGGCTGAAAAGTCTATTTTGGGAAACGGGGGGGCTGAAACGCAATTTTCCCAAAATTTTTTTATAAAAAAGCATGTACGCAACCGCCTGATGGATTATTTGAGTGCACGCTATATTTTGGTTCAATTTTCTTTAATCACATAATATATAATAAAAGGAAAAAGCTTCTAGTTTGGACAATTATTTAAATAAATTTCTTATGAAAACTTTTAAACTTATTTCAAAAACATTTGCAAATACTTTTGAAAATTTTGCATACATAAATTGTTCATATACTTATAACTTCTATTTTTAAAGTATTTCTAAATTAATCATAGAGCATATCATAATATATTTTTTTATATAATTTTTTTAAAATAACTATATATAATATATTTGATTTGATTTAGTAATTATTCTTATTTAAAAGAATGACAAAAAAATAGTAAACCAATGTGTAATTATTTATAATAAAATTAGGTTAGTTGCTAAGCATACTTTTTGGGCAAAAAGAAAAGCTTTGCTACAACTTTAAAATGTAACTTCAAATTTCTAAGTCAAGTATAATTGAGTTTTACTGGAGTGTGTTGTTATTTTCAAAATATTGCTTATAGGAGAAAATAGATTTTAATCGAAGAAACTGTGAAATAATTCTTGAGAAAATATTTAGCATTTTAAAAATGCTTAATATTTTTAAAAAGGACTTAAAAGGGTGAGCATTTTTAGAGAGAGAGAGAGAGAGAGAGAGAGAGCGTCAACGAGCGGCTCCAAGAGAGAGAGAGAGAGAGAGAGAGAGAGTTTGTGGTTATTAAAACCAGAAGGGAAAATTGCGTTTCAGCCTCCCCGTTTTCCATTTTTGACTTTTCAGCCCCCCGAAACGCGTTTTTCCGCCGACGTGGCGGCGCGCGCGTGCCGCCACGTGGCGTTTCGGGAGGCTGAATCGTACGACCCCAAATTTAGGGGGGCTGAAACGCAATTAGCTGAAACCAGAAATCCCCCCAAAAAGATCAATCCCTTCCTTCGTGTCGTGCGACGAGAAAAAAGGCCGCGCCTTTTTCCACAGTTTGTTCATTAATCCACCTCTGTCTGCAAGAGACGTTTATCGTGGATTATTTTTTGCGCAGTTTTCTTTAAAGAAAGATTTATCGGGAAATGGCGGAAATATTGGTTTCTGCTTGATGAATGAATTCTCGGGAAAGAAGAAGCTGAATTCGTTCTATTTCATGGATGTTGGAAAGTGTTGTCATTCCCGTTAAAATTTGATTGAAGTCGGTGCAGATTGAGAAGATGGTTGCATTGGATTAGATTTTATTCGACTGGATTCAACTGGTCTTGACTGGTTCGTTGATTGATTGGGTGAGAACTATACGGGATCTGCTGAGATCGCCGGCGGTGGCGGAGACGGATCCAGTAAAAATAGGGAACAACGAGAGAGTTGGGTGTGTTGCTGGACTGGAGTGCATTCTAGACTTGATCAGGGCCCTTCGGATGGGCTCCTGCCTCTCCGCCGATAGCGGCGGCGAAGGAAGAGGCGGCGGACCGGGACTATCCCCCGATCCGTCGTCTCCCTCTGCCGTCGCCAAACGTCTCCGCCGCAGCAGGCGGTCAATCGCGAGAGCTGACTCGAAGCGCGAGGCGGAGCTCCACGGCGTGCCCGGCCGCATGTTCCTTAATGGCGCCAGCACCGTTGCTTCTCTCTTTACCCAGCAGGGCAGAAAGGGCACCAATCAGGACGCCATGATCGTCTGGGAGGTACTCTACCACATACCTCCGTGTTTTGCTGTGTACTCTGATCTAAATGTATGTTTGTTGATTGACACTCCACCGTTGCTCCCGATGAGATGAACGGTGGAGATCAATAATATTCCTCCTCTTGGGATGGGTATTGGGAAATTGAAGGTGAAGCTGGTGGAATGAGAGCTGCACAACTATGACATTTCCGCTGCATTTTTTATACAAAAATATATTAAAGTAATGTCCTTTTTTGTGCATCTGATGTGCGTTAGATCCAATATTACTGCAGTCGCTCTATTCGGCATTCACCATCTTGGAATGGCTGTTACGAGATTGAAGGTGAAGATGGAGAAGCGACTGGTGGAGCTGCACAAAAATATTATGAGCTAGATATGGTTATATCAATGGCGATAGTATTTCCTTATAACTTGGGTTTCATTTTGTCGCAGAATTTCAGTTCGAGGATGGATACAGTTTTCTGCGGGGTGTTTGACGGTCACGGACCATACGGGCATTTGGTCGCAAAAAGAGTTAGAGATTTTCTCCCCCTAAAGCTCCGTGCGCAGTGGGAAGTTGAGGACAACAACAGAGAGAGTGGCAGCTTAGCAGGAAGCATGAATTCTTCAGAAACTGGATCAATTTGCTTGGAAGAAGAGCATCAAAGGGCCACAGTTGATTCTGAGGAGAAAGAAAAGCATCCTTATGTGTTTACAACTCTGAAAGAGTCATTTCTGAAGGCCTTTAGGGTCATGGACAAGGAATTGAAATTACATCCAAACATAGATTGTTTCTGTAGTGGGACGACTGCAGTCACCATAATCAAACAGGTAACTTGTTCACCCTAAGTTCAATATTCAATAAGGAAAGTATATGAAAAGTAGAATCCTTAAAAAATGATAGAATTATACCGTTCCTTTCTTTTTATTATTTAATATGGAATGTAAATATTCTTTCAGGGCCAAGATCTTGTAATTGGGAATGTCGGGGATTCAAGAGCTGTACTGGGTACTAGAGATGTTGATGATAGTCTGATTGCAGTTCAATTGACAGTGGACCTCAAGCCTAATCTTCCGAGTACGTTCTTGCTTTCTTAGTTTCTTGTTTCCCATATTTAAGAGCATTTTTATTACAAGTATTCATTCAGCCAGGCTATTTCCATTTTTTACTATTCTCTTTGTTAATATGCTGAAGACATGGTTTGCAGTCGGTGTTTTGCATGGAATGATATATTCAAGTCAAACTTTTTAGCTATTTCTTTTGTTTGGAAATACACTGGAATGCCTACTATTCATAACGTCAATGAAGAAACAATTGGTTCCTGATTATATGTCTGTACATGCTTGCCAAAGTTATATCTATTTTGCAGTAGTAACTCACATATAATAGAAGTAGTTTAGATTTTAATAACATGTCCCCCATTTGCCAAAGAGTCGATGGTTTATTTTAAATAGGAGTGTAAAAAAAAGTTTATTATGTGTTAAATCACCTTGTCCGCCACAAACTTCAATGCTTTGACTAGCTCTGAGTATGTGAGTAATTCCTCAATACGCCAATTGTAGATGGCAAAGTAGGAAATTTATTGCTAGATTCACTAGGCGCTATCTTCAATTCTCATTTAGAGCGTTGTATACCTGTTTTACTCATCTAAGGCTGGGAAGCTGTATACTTGTTGCTCAAAAAAGGAACCCATACTGTCCTTGGAATAAATTTCAAGTTAAGCTGATTCAGAGGGTTGATAATATGCTGCTTTTGGTGGTTCCCTTTTCATTGCCATTCTATTCGAGTTCATCTTGAAGTCTGATTGGTTTGTGCTCTTCCAGTTAGGTTATAATATCATATACTACTGCAATTTGGTTAGCAAGTTCTTGGAAGTTTGATGCTGATGCACATTTGTGTCCCAAGAGACTCGCCAGAACAGTGTGATATTTATTTCCCGTAATGTTAAGTCCTTGGCCTATTGAGAATTAACCATTTTGTTGTATGCAGGGGAAGCAGAGAGAATAAAGAAGTGCAGGGGTCGAGTTTTTGCGCTTCGGGATGAGCCAGAGGTTCCACGTGTCTGGCTGCCGAATAATGACTCCCCTGGTTTGGCTATGGCACGGGCATTTGGAGACTTCTGTCTTAAGGATTATGGTTTAATCTCTGTGCCTGAGATTACATATAGGCAGCTAACTGATCAGGATGAATTTGTTGTGCTCGCTACAGATGGGGTAATTAAAATGTTTATTCTGTATTTTTTATAAGAGCTTTGCTATGCATCCCCAAGAAACCACACAAAAAACCACACATGCTGACATGGCACAATCAAGACCACACAACACGATGGGTATATCTGTAATTTTGATATTTTGTGCGGATCACGAGACACGCGTGTGGTGGAGATTGGTTGTGTGTGGTTTGTTGGGGATGAGTAGTTTTTTTCCTTTTTATAATGTACCGGGTATCTTTTCCTTAGAATGACTTAGCAAAATGTTTCGATGATGTCTAATTCGTTGACAGATCTGGGATGTCCTATCTAACGAAGAGGTTGTAGACTTTGTTTCCAAAGCTCCGAAACGATCTGATGCAGCTCGTGCTCTTGTTGAAGCAGCAGTCAAGGCTTGGAGGGTCAAATATCCAACTTCCAAGATCGACGACTGTGCTGTTGTCTGCCTGTTCTTCAACATTGAAGAGTCCAATGTGGCTTCTCCAAAACAACTCTGCGTTTCATCGAATATATCTGATGAAACTAAAGGATTGACTGGTACCGTAAATTCATCATCTACGGACCTTAAAGATGGGGATAACAATGCATCCCCTAATCCAACACCCGAATCAATTTCTTACGAGCAGGCTACCGCTGAAGATTCCAATACGCTTGATGACGATGATTCCTGGTCAGCCTTAGAGGGCGTAACGCGCGTGAACACCCTGCTGACGCTCCCAAGGTATGTCGCGGGAAATACACGTTCTGCAGTCACTAAATCGCAAAAGCGTTCTTGATGGCACAAGGCATACTGTCTGTGGGTTTCCGTATTGTTCTTTATCCGTGGAGGGCATTGGCGACTTTATTAGCATGTCCGGGTCTCTCCGTCCGGTTACTGTATTGCTCAAATTTTTATGTTTAGTGTGAGTAGTATCAGGTGTTCTATGTCAATGTGATTTGTAACTTTCACTGTTCTTTTTTTTTTTTTTTTCGGTTTGTTGTCAATTACATCTTTGTCAGACTTGATATGGGATGATGTCCTTTTCTTGTAAATTTTGCAGCATTCTTTCATGAACATTTACGTTGAATTTATGCCAAGTAATCTGGACAACTAACAAAAAGTTATATATCACCTACCATCGCTGTATCAGTTTAAATTACTCAAAAAATTGTGTTATCGTACATTTGTTACTAGTTCTATGGCCAAGCTGAAGTCATGTCAGATTGATTATGGTCCTCTATAAACGTATTTTGCTAAACTCCAGAATATGTCATCAGACAGTATATATTAGTTATATTTTGTTGAGGAGCAGGGGAGGTGTGACTTGTGCGATTACATCAAGCATTTGTTTTTTAATTTGGCCCTGATGACAAGTTTTTCCTTTTTTTTTTTTTTTTTTTTTTTTGCTTTTTATTTTTTATTCAGAGGGGAGAACTAAAGCCTGGAATAGCTGAAGTAAGAGAGCGAGAGGCATAATTAAGACAAATTCAAGGGCTGTTGAAGGGGACGAGCCTGGCGGTAAAAATTATAAATATCAATCACAATCACGAGAAAACAAGAAAAATCAAATGATAAATACCAAAATAATATTTAACAATCATTGAAATAAACTTCTATTTCAAAACAAAAGCTAATAAAAGTTCAATTACAATTGTCCAAGGCGTCCTTTGATATTCTAAAATCGTAGCATGATGATTTTGCAAATGTTTTAGAATATTAAAAGCATTTTAATCGGTTTCTATTGCTTTTTAGAAAAAAAAAAAAAAAAAAATCTAAAGCTGCTCAGCTTTTTCGTTTGTAGAAAAGCCTAATATCTTGAGCACCTAGGGTATTACACAATTATTTTAAAGAAGCTTTCTGCATACTGTAATTGTACACTTTTATCGGTCAATCTACATTTTTGCACACAAATATATATATATATATATTTATTTATTTATATTTATTTATCAACCAAGGACAGGAGAAGCATTTGACCACCTTCGACCCCACACGGGTCCGCCCTTGTGTATATATGTTGTAGATAATAAAAATAATATAGAATTTAGCGATCCCATAAGATAATCCAAAGATATTACCTTATTTAAGTGTGGAAAATGATAATCCACACAAAATCCCGCAATGTCTCACTCTTCCTGAATTAATCCTACTTTTTTCTGTGATAGAAGACAATTTCAAGCATACAAAGTTTTAATATATATCAAAATTTGTGAAAACAAAGATAGAATTCGGTCAAGCGACGTAATTATTATATTAAGTATATTGTTCTCTTAATTATTGGATTATGTTATATGCATTCCTTTGTTTTTGCACTTCTCTCTTAAACAACAATTATTATAAGTTCTAAAATCTTTCCACATATTTACTATCATGCTGATCCAATCCGTAATCTGATTTCTAAATACATGATTTTTCAATTTATATTAAAATATGACTGGCACATGCAATAGCATATTGTATGGCTCGGATGTTTAGTGATCTAGATCAACCAAACTTTGTCCCAAAACTTTTACCCCCTAAAACGAATAATAACGCTCGAATCATTTGTAGTTCACTTGTTAACAACACATAGTTTAAGTTACAAATAACTTTAGATGAACTTTTGTTACAAATTTTGGGATTTTCTTTAACTACTAATTATTTACAAGAATTGAACTTAGGATCCCTCTCTGGAAAGGGGTACCGTAGCATCTACACTAAGAATCCTTGGCCGGTGCTTTAGCATCCTTTTTTAGTTATTTATTAAGATCACAATGATAATATTTCCTATTAAGATCTTAGCGATATCGGTCAGATATAATCTCAATCCTCAAAGGTTTAGAATTGAATGGTACAACGATGCTTGCTTGATCCAAGCCTTATCCTTTGCCTTGTATTAATGATGTAGAACTTCCACGCAAGCATTTTGGTATTGGATAAGCATAAAAAGCGTCGCCACATCAGCGCCGAAATCAAAATAAATGATAGTGATAGATGTGAAGGAGACAATTAGATTGGTTATTGTCCATGGTGATCTGTCTTTGAGTTATTTTTGGTAAATATAATAGAAATACGGGATATCTTTTTTTGTCGAAATTGGATCAAAGTTGTGTATGGAAGATCTAAACCAATAATTTTCAACTTTAAAAATCTCCATTTGGATAATAATTAAGCTGTTTTATAGTAACAGTTAGTTTTTATTTAGATTTACCGCATTCATCTTAGGAGACAGTCGCATTTTAATCAATGACTCCCTTGAACTCATATAAGTATTGCTTCTAAACTACATATAACCAATGTAGGACGCATGTATGTTACAAACACATATTAAATAGACTGAGTTCATGATAACACCACGGGAGCAGATAGCGAGGCTAATAAAAATATTTAAACTGGGAATGTCCCATGGTACTTATCAAAGCATTTTTAATACTACTAATGCAATTTATGGAAGCAGCTTCTTCAGAGGCATGACTGCGTACATCCACCCTCTTTAAATCCCGCCGCAGCAGGATTTGACTGAAATCCTGTTGTTCTAAACCCAGATTATCCTTTCAGTATTTTGGCAATGACGATGCACTAATTGCATGGACATATTCATATATACAACAGATTATACATATAAATTATCAAAGAGAGAAACAAGGATTAGCACAAACCTTTTTCCATTGAGAAGAACATGTCCTTAGATAAATTCAAAGAAACAGGCCTTTCACAAGCCTTTGGCCAGGAAGCTGGTAAAACGCCTAAGTTGCAGTTATGCTTCCTTCTAAACATATGAAGTTGCACAGAGATGAATCCTTTCTCTTGACTTATTTAATTAAAAAGTAAGATATCATAGTAAAAAGTAAAACTATTTACAGTTAAACCTGATTGCTCAAGAGCCAATATGCGTAGGACGGTAGCTTCTCTTTTCTTCTTTCCCAGTATGATAAACCGTTTCTCAAGCACACGGAAATTCAAGTTTTCAGCCTAAAAAGTACAACATGTTTTTGCTCTCTTTTGCAGCTAAACTCGGGTGTATGGCTGTATATATCTTACCCCTCCTAGACCCTGCTCTGGCGGGATTTATTACTGGGCGTTGTTGTTTTGCAGCTCAACTAGTACTCGAGCTTGGGGTGCAAACCTGATTTCTCCAAAAGACTATCTTTCAAGCGCTTCTATAAACTGAACCACCATTGCTTTAAACTCCTGTAACTAAACAATACCTCCAGAAAGAAGACGATGGAGGAAACCCTTGCTCTTATCTGGTTTCTTATTATCGGAGCAGCTTAAATTGCTTATAAGCGACCAATGAGCGGAAAAATCGGGGGAATAACCATGTTTTTGCATTTCGAACAAAACCTCTGACGCCTTCTCCATCTCATTCCCTTCATAGTATCTATCAAAAACACGTTTATACATGGCATGCGTAGGAAACATATTATGTTTAATCATTTCTCCCAGAATTGTTCTGGCAACGTCAGTTTTCCTACTAATACAAAGACCATCTATTAACATGTCACAGGCCTCCAGGCTTGGCCGGAGATTTATTTGCTGCATCTCGGCATAAAAGTCAAGAGCTTGGTCAAGCTGCTTGCTAAGGCAAAGCCTGCTGATAACAGCATTGTAACTGCTGTCACTGGGAAGGATTCCTCTCTTTAACATAAGATTCAGTAAATAAACTGCCTTCTTTATTCTTCCATGCATGCAGAATTTTCTAATAAGAATGTCATAATTGCTACCTCCTGGGACCAAATTGGTTTGTTCCGCATACTCCAGGAACGACTCTGCTTCAGAGAACCTACTATGTGAAATCAAGCTGCCAATAAGAGAAGCTTGGACCACTATGCTATGCAGGCAACCATTACCTTGTATCAATTTAATTAGACGTAGAGCCTCGTCAAGCTTGCCGTTGTTGCACAAGTAACATATCACAATTCTGAGGCTCCGGTTGTTGGGTCTCAGGTCTCGTGTCACCATTTTATTTAGAACATCAGTTGCACTGGTGAGGTTCCCACTTCTATAATAGCCATAAATTATAAAATTATAGGTACATTCATCTATCAGCAAGTGCTTCTCTTGCATATCATTTAATAGATCCTCAGCAATCAAATACTTTCCAGACTGAAAGAGATAAAATATCAGAATATTATCAAGGATCGAAGATTCTGAGTTGTCATTCACTGTAATCAGTTCTCTAAGTTTAAAAGCATGATTTTCTTTGCCCTGGATGCAAATTTCACGCACCAGACTTCTATAGGTGGAAACAGAAATATCAGCAGACATCCTCAATAACATACATAGTACCTCATATGCCTTCTTCAGATCTTTAACTTGACAGTATCCCTGCACCAATGCATTCCAAGTCTTATTATCAGGGAAGATTTCATGATCCAACATTTCCAGCAATAGATGGGTTGCCTCCCTAATTCTGCCATTCTTGCATAACTCATAAATAAGAACACCATAAGCAAAAGCACCATCTTCAAATTTCTTACTCACAACAGATTTCTTCAGATTCATGGCGCTTTCCAACATGCCGTGCTGAACTAGTGGAGGCATTATCAATTGATATATCTCCGCAGATGTGCCCATGTTCTTATAAATAAGTATCTCGATGATTCCTAGTGCCTCCGGAAACTTCTGCCCCTTTAAGAATCTTTTGATGAGATAAACATAGGCCATGTGGTCCAACATAATAATCCTGTCAAGAGCCTCCTCCATCAATAAGCATCCAGCATTTCCAAAGCTGTTCAAGCAAAATTCTTGTACAAGGGCACTACATAAAGGAGTAACCATACCAGAGCATTTCTGAACTATGCTGTTCGAAAGGTTCAGCACTTCATGGATAAGACCTAGCCTGCAAAGACAACTTATACAAGCCTTTATGTCCTCAAAAACAGGAGACCAGGAAATTTCTTGTGCCATTTTCAAACAATTTTGAATTTCACCGATGTTTCTTTCTTTGCAAAAGCCCATTATCACACTACAGTAAGATTCAGCTTCAACATTTGTACTGCAGAGCAAACGCCTACTCAAAAGCTTCTTTGCACTGTTTGACTCCCCATTCTCGCTTAATGTTTTAACAAGAAGCTTGACAATTTTAGAGTCAAGTTTATTGCAGGACTCTAACAGCTCATCGAAGAGACTGTTATCTTCCTTTAAAAGGAGTTGTGATGCGCAGAGGCATTTTATTAATTCGGTTAACGTCAGCAAAGACAAAGTTTTTCCCCATTGCATGTTTTTACGACTGACTTCGAGCGCAGCGTTTGCATCATGTTGACGGCATTTTTCTATTATAGCAGGCTCGAAGTCAGGAATTATTTTACTATCTAGAATATCCTGCAATTTATTTTCGTACTCGTCAAGATCAGTATCCAGGTAGAGTCCATTTCCAAGAGAATCGAAGAATTCGGACCTTGGAAATCCAAAGTCATTGTCTCTTTTCAGTTTTACCCCCAAACTATCAAGCCCAAGGATCGAAAACACCTTGGAGAGAGTATCCTCTGCTGGAGAGACAGTAACCAAACCATAATTTACCATTTCACTAAGTATCATCTTAGAGTCATCGAATTTCTTACATTTACAAAATCCTGCTAACAGAATCTCATAAGTTGACAAATTTGGCACTATCCCCTTCTCAACCATGTCGTCAAACACATTTCTCGCATGCTCGTGCATGGCTTTCTTAAAAAGCCCACTAAGAATAGCATTATAAGAATGGACTTCTACCCCTACATGTCTGGAAAGACTCTCGGAGATATAAATAAAAGCACTCCTGAGATTTTCTTCTATACAACTCTGCGAGATAAGAACTCCAAACGTTGTAGCATCTAGGACGAAACCTAATGGCTCCAGTATCTGCAAAAACAGCCAAGTCCGTTCAGAACCAATGTTCCTGCACAAGGAAGAAACTATCTTGTTGCGAACATGAGCTTCAGGGATGTGCTCCCATTGTACCAAAAAATTAAGCATATCTTCAAAATCCTTTTTGCGCCAGTAACATTCCGCAATAGCAGTGAGCACAGTCGGGCTAGCTTTGATACCAAAACAATCTCTTTCTCGTCTAAGTATGTTGACAGCCTCAACAATTTTGCCATTTTTGGTTAGTGACATTACAACAAAATCAAGGAAACGAATTTCGGAAATTTTTGCCTTTCTAAACTCTAACATATCAACATAAACCCTCTGTGCTAACTCCGCATTATCCGATCTAACCAAAAGATCAAGTAGAGCCCAGCAACCAGAGGAAGAAACGGAGACACCCCGGTCTCTTGCTTGTTTGTATAAAGCAATGGCTCTCTCTAGTTTGCAAGATTTAGCATATTCTTGAATGATCTTACTGTATGCATCACAGCCGTCATGATAAAAAAGCAAACATTCCGCTTCTTCAAGCAATTGAGTATCAACAAGCATCGAAAACATGATCTGATAAGATCTAGGAAGGTGGCAAAACCCTCTACCCTGATCATCGGCCCACTGAAACAGCTTCCACAAGAAAAATTCCCTTGAATTCAGTTTTGACCCAAAACCAAGCAACACATCGAGAAAATCCCTCGGGCTGAGAGTTGTAGATCGCCAGTATTTGCGCAAACTCTTGGGTGACAGGTGTACTCCTACCTTAAGAAGAGCCTGGAGGGACGAGGCCTTGTGACTTACAGTGTTTGTTGAAATGTCCCTGAAGCAAGAGAATCCGCGAATCACTGATTCGAATACACCAGCCACATCCTTCGAAGATGTGGTATCGTCCATCTTGGTTGCTCGTGATTCAGGTTGTGTGGAGAGAAGTTGCGCATTTATTTTAGGCAGGAATTGCATGAATCTACTACCACGATGATCAAATTTGTGAGGTCGGACAATCAGGGGCATGGCTTAATACGATCATACAAGTGTAACTTGGAGATGAAAAGGCTGACCTATAACCCTCAGAGCTCCGCAGCTTTGAAGCTCAGCCATGGCGGGACTTCTTCCTCACCTTCGTCAGGTGTGGCAGTAAGTCGTGTAGGAGTGGTAAATTTGATATATACTGTTCAAAATTTCTTTCAAACCAGTTTTTAATAGGGAGAATTGCGTTTCAGCCCCCCGTTTTCCAAAATTGACGTTTCAGCCCCCGAAACGCGTTTTCCCGCCGACGTGGCGGCGCGCGCGTGCCGCCACGTGGCGTTTCGGGGGCTGAAACGCGCGACCCCAAAATTAGGGGGGCTGAAACGCAATTCTCCTTTTTTATAATATAATCAGATAATAAATAATATAAAATTAAAATTTATCTAAAATAATATAATATTTTTAAAAAAATATATAATTTAAGTACAATGCTTAATAAATTTTTTCTAAATAAATCTAATTAAATTGAACAGTAATATTATAAGTAATAATTAAATATATAAAAATTACAGTATATAAATAACAATTTTATTATATTTGTTAGTATTCATTTTTTTAATTATTTAAAAATTATTTTAATTTTAAATAAAATATTCGAAGAAAATATATGTTATTTAGTATTTATTTATTAGGTAAGTTCATTTTTAGTTCTCTGAAATGTGCCTCTAAAACATAAACTTCATTCACTGCTCGCGATAACCATGTACTACATAAAAATATTTTTGATGATCTTGCCGTCAACTCCTATCATTTTCGTATGTTATTTTGCTGATGTAGCATTCCTTAATCCAACTGTCACACAAATTATCAGCTAATCTTAGAACAAAAACGGCAAGAGCTGACGGCAAAATCATTACCGACGTTTTTATATAGCACAGGAATTGACGCGAGCACAGAATAAAATTTAGAGTTGTAGGGTATATTTTGGTAAAATTTATAGGACTAAAAAAATTTGGCTTTATTTATTCTAATATAAACAATCATAAAATTTAAAAAATATGATTTTACGTACTAAAAACTAAATGCTTGGCATATAATATTACTAAAAAGTGTCGCTACTCGCTATGATACCACAATTTGCCAAATTGCATATTACATACCCTGACTTATCGCTATTTTGGACTTTGACACCCTATCTTACGAAGGAGGCGTTGCGCATACCTCCGTCCATTTTATCGCTAACGGCGTTAATAGAGCGCTGACGTGGCACAACAAATATCCGATCAAATCAAATTACATATTATATACCCCGATTTATCGCTAATTTGAATTTTGACACCCTATCTTACAAAAATGTTCCAAACAAAAATAACTCCACAATTAACAGATATATACTTCTACAAACACTAACAAACTTTCACATCTAATACAATTTTGCTGAGAATACAATACAGAGGCACTACAAGATTTCGATTCCGCATTCTTCAGTTTGTAGCTAAGATTGTAAATAATATATTCATATATCTTTGGAGTTCGATCATCGATCCATCAAAAAAACCACAGAGATCAAGAGTTTAAAACTTCAAATTCGAAATAACAAATTGACACATCAGACTAGGGGTAAAAACGAGTCGAGTTCAAGTCGAATATCACTAAGCTCAAGCTCGGCTCGAACTGGACTCGACTCGAAAAATCTCTAGCTCAAACTCGACTCAAGCTCGGCTCGATTGTATCAACTGGGCCGAGCTTGAGTCGATTCGAGCCGAGCTCGACTAGAGCTCTGCTCAATTGCATGAATTAGACCAAGTTCGGGTCGAGCTCAAACTCCAACTCGCTTAAGTAATTTTGTTGTAAAAAATGCTTGAATAAAATAGAAAAATTCGTTTAGGCTCATGACCTAACGTGCGAGTAACACAATGCTCAAGCTCGGCTCGTTTCATTACTCGAGCTTGAATCGTGCTCAAACTCGACTCGAGCTCGATAATACTCGAGCTCGAGCCGAGCTTAAATGAGTTCGAGTCCGAGCTACTCGTAAGCAGCTCGGCTCGTTTTCAACCCTACATCAGACCCTCAGAGATATGGACATATTATTTACAATCTTGTATTCTTGCCTACAAACTAAAGAATGTAGAATCGAAGTCTTGCATTGGTTTTGTATTGCATTCTCAGCTAAATTGTATCAGATGGGATAGTCTGTTGTAATTTGTTAGTGTTTGTAAAATTTAGAAGTATATATCTTTTTGTAATGCAGGTGTTAGATCATTTAGAGTGACTGTTAGTTGTGGAGCTATTATAATTTTGTTCTGGAGCATATTTGTAAGACTGTGTCAAAGTCCAAAATAGATAAGTCGGGGTATGTAACATGTAATTTGGCCCAACCAAGCCATTTGTTGTGCCACGTCAGCGCTCTGTTAACGCCGTCAGTAATAAAATGGACGGAGGTATGCGCAGCGCCTCTTTCGTAAAACAGGGTGTCAAACTCCAAAATAACGATAAGTCGGGGTACGTAATAGGTAATTTGGCCCAATTTGCTTCGAAGTTCATCCGAAGTTAATCTTTTTTTTTATTTTTATTGTAGTTTAAATTTTGAAATTATTGCTCAGTTTCAAATGCTCAACTTCATGACGAAACATTTGTAAAGCGTCCCGCTGAAATGCTGTGTTGTCATTGTGGATTCACCTGCTCCTAGTAACAAAGTTGCTATCAATTCTAAGCGATTCTCATCAGAATGTATGAGCATCTTTCCTCCAGAGGGGAGTTGCTGCAGGATCAGGAAACATTTGTAAAGCGTCCCGCTGAAATGCTGTGTTGTCATTCTGGATCCACCTGCTCCTAGTAACAAAGTTGCTATCAATTCTAAGCGATTCTCATCAGAATGTATGAGCATCTTTCCTCCAGAGGGGAGTTGCTGCAGGATCAGGAAACATTTCATCTCACAAGCTTCATAGCTGGAGAAGAGAGAAATGAGACATTTTGAATTGAAGATCAATGCCAAACACTTCCCGCCATTTCGAAAGCACAATAGATCTGCTGAGAAGTTTCAAAGAAAGCAAGAATTTGAAGCTAGGCAGAGTTCTCCACGCGCAGTTCATCAGAAGTCATGATTTTGACCTCATCAAAGCCAACCACCTGATCAACTTGTATGCTAAATGCGGCCACATCAATCTCGCCCGAAACCTGTTTGATGAAATGCCACATAAAAACACCGTCTCTTGCACCGCCCTTATGGCTGGATATTTGCACCAGAATTCACCATTGCAGGCACTTTCGCTGCTTAAATCGATTAACTTTGATAACTGTTCGGTGTGTTTGAACGAATACATGATTACTACCGCGCTTTCTTGTTGCTCCGCCATGCAGGCCATCGAAGAAGGCAGGCAATGCCATGTTTTTGCTATAAAATCTGGTCTATTCTGCAACTCCTACGTTAGAAATTCTCTGCTTCATCTTTACTGTAGGTGTTCATTGATTGAAGAAGCTTCAAAAGTTTTTCAAACTGTTGATGAATTCGATATATATGCTTACAATTCCATGATCAATGGATATTTGGAGCATGGCAACATGAATAATACGTTTGATGTATTAAAAAGAATGATCAGGGAGGTTGCTCAGTGGGATGAGGTCACGTATGTGGCACTTCTTGGCATTTGTTCTGACACCAAAAATTTGGAATTGGGGAGCCAAGCACATAGCCATGTCCAAAAGAGAGGCATGCTTTCCAGTGATTTTGTTGGTAGTGCGATTATTGACATGTATGGCAAATGTGGTGACTTAACAAAAGCAATGTGGCAATTTGATGCGTTGAGATGCAGGAATGTTGTGTCATGGACTGCGGCGATTGCAATCTTCGCACAGAATGAATTCTTTGAGGAAGCACTGAAATTATTCTTGAAAATGAATGTTGATGGTGTCCGTCCCAATGAGTTTACATTTGCTATTGTACTGAACTCCTGTGCAGGGCTGTCAGGTTTGAGAACAGGAGATACGCTGAATGCATATGCAGAGAAATTGGGTTATAAAACTAATTTGAATGTCAGTAATGCTTTAATTTACATGTATGCGAAGAGTGGTAGTATAGAGGACGCAACAAACGTTTTCGCAGACATGCCCCACCGGGATATTATCTCATGGAATTCGATAATTACAGGTTTTTCACAGCATGGACTTGGTAAGGATGCTATGGAGGCTTTTAATAATATGCTGAAGGAGGGAATTTTTCCATCGTATGTAACTTTTGTTGGGGTGCTTTCAGCATGTGCTAATCTAGCACTCAAGAAGGAGGCATTCTATTATTTGGAAACTTTTATGCCGGAGCTGGGGATAAAACCAGGTCTACAACATCATACTTGCATAGTCGGGCTTCTGTGTAGAGCGGGGAAACTAGATGAGGCTGAAAGATATATGCAAACTACAAAGATTGAGTGGGACCTTGTTGCATGGAGAACTTTGCTAACTGCTTGCCAAGTATATAAAAATTATGGTCTAGGATGGAGAGTGGCGGAATGCATACTTCAATTAAATTCTGATGATGTAGGAACATTTATTTTAGTGTCTAATATGTATGCTAAGGCTAGAAGGTGGGATGGAGTTGTGAAGATCAGAAACATAATGAAGGGAAGAGACATAAAAAAAGAACCTGGAGTGAGCTGGATACAAGCGAAGAACGAAACTCATGTATTTTCATCTGAAGACAAAAAACATCCTTTGATGGACCAGATATGCAACAAACTGATGAAGTTGGTAGATGAAATAAAGTTACTTGGCTATGTGCCTAATATAGCGAGTGTTTTTCATGATGTTGAGGATGAACAGAAGGAGGAATATCTTATGTATCACAGTGAGAAGCTGGCCCTTGCTTTTGGACTTATCACTTTGCCTCCAGGGGCGCCTATTTACGTTATTAAGAATCTTAGGATGTGTGATGATTGCCATACGTTTATAAAACTCATCTCAACTACTACTAGGAGGAAAATAGTAGTTAGAGATATCAACAGGTTCCATCGCTTTGAAGCTGGTAACTGTTCTTGTGATGATTACTGGTAACATACTGAATCAAGGGAAAAATGCATAGAGAATATTATGTTGAAGGCTGGGAATTTCAGCTTGGTGAGTAAGTTTTTATACATTGAATCAGTTGGAACAACAGGCTGAGTCTCAATGTAAACTTAGACAACAGAAAGAACTAGACTCAATTTTGTATAACAAAATCTTACAATTTTTCATAATTTATTGACTACCTGCTTTTGCACTTCCAAATTGGATTACTGCATTTTTTTAACAACTTCGAGTATGAATATTGAGGAAGACGACAAAAGCAACGTCCAACATTTTTTGTCTGTACTTACCAACAATTGAAGGAGCTCAGAGGCTACTGTAGCACCGATCTCGCAGCACATGTGTTTGTTGTCGGATTAGTGATAGCCTACCAGCACATCAATGTCGGGGACATGGTTTTCGGTGCCGGGTGGCACGTGCCTGTTCCGACAGTTGTCGGTATGGCACAGCATGTGTCAAAAAAGTTTATATTTAAATTTTTAAATTAATTTTTTTTTTTTTTTAAAATAAAAAATAAATATATATATCGGCACGGTCAGCACGGTACTGTTAGCACGTGCCGGAATCTGAGTTTACCGAAACTTGGCTCGGCACAGAAAACCTTTGTCGGGGAGATCTATGCCTGCGCATTTGTAGGTCATCTGTTTACTTGCACACAGGTTTATATCATAGTGTCTGGTTGTGTTCCATGTGATAGTGTTTGCTGAGTGTGCAAACTGACGCTTAAATTCTGTAGGTGCTTCGCCTATCGTCATTGATGATTCTTTGAACTTATATACAGGTTTTTTTCTTTCATCTCTAAATTAGCACATTTTGTTTTCTGTTGGATATACATCCTACATCGAGCTTTACTTTTTTTCTTCAGCCTAGTATGTAAATCAGCATATGATTGGAAATAATGATGTACAGCAGTAAGGAATATGATTGGAAATAATGAAAATACATCCACCACCACAACAACGGCTACAGCGCTCAAAAATTTAAAAAAAACAAAGCGCCATGTTTGTGCAAGTTTTTATGTGCTGAGCCGAATTTCAGTGAACCCAGATTCTGGCACGTGTCGACTAAATCAATAGTGATGTACCATCTATACCGATACACACACACACACACACATATATATATATATATATATATATATATTAAAATAAAAGTAAAATTTAAAAATTAATTAAAAAAGTAAATATAAAATTTTTCTATACATGAGGCGACAACTACTGCAATAGGGACATACCGTCATGTACAGACTATTGATTAGGACAGCATGTGCTGACCGGCACAAAAAATTATGGTTTTGTGAGGGTTACATGAGAAACGATATGGAAAAATAGAATCAACAAGTACTGAATATACGCCAAAGGGGAAATCTTGAACGGAAAAAAAAATAAAAATAAAAATAAAGTTAAAAGTAAATGAATAAAAGACCACAGCACAATGTAGGTCATATAAGTTTGCATCTTTTGCCCCCCAACAAAAAGACTAATCTAGGCCAACATCCTAACTAGGTTGATTTACAAAAAAAGGGGATATACTCGGAAAATCATGGACATTTTACACAATAAGCAATTGTATTGCATTCAAATGAAGATTCACCACTGGTACTTCGCGGCTACTAGCACATCCTCGTATTGCTTAGCTGCATTGTCCCAGCTGAGATCCTGCATCATGCCTCTTCTCTGGAGGGCCTCCCAGCTGTTTTTATAATTTCTATATGTATTCAGACAGTGCCCCAGAGCATCAATGAGCCTATTCGGCTCGGCATTCCTAAATGTCCAACCGAGACCAGTCTCGTTATACGGATTAAACTGTGGCACAGTGTCTCTGAGCCCGCCAACTGCATGCACTACGGGGATAGTCCCATACATCATTGCGTAGAGTTGGTTCAACCCGCACGGTTCAAACCTCGAAGGCATTAATAGGATGTCTGAACCAGCTGTAATACGATGAGCCATTTTTACAGAAAAACCAACCCAACCTCTTACTTTATCGTAATGTTGGCTCTCCAATCTTCGAAGCGTGTCCTCCAGGTCTTGCCTACCACTCCCAAGCATAATTAATTGCACGTTTTGGCCCGCGATCCAAGGCATGGCCTCAGCAATTAGGTCAACCCCTTTTTGATGGTCCAATCTTCCAATGAACCCTAGGACCGGAACATCACTACGTACCGGTAAGCCAAGTTCTCGTTGCAGAGCCGACTTGCATTGTGGTTTGCCCGACTGTAAAGTTTCCAACGAGTAGTTGGTGTACCCATCTGACTTTAGGTGCGGATCGAACGTAGGGTTCCATTCTTTCGTATCAATTCCGTTCACAATCCCGCAGAATTTCCAATCGCACTCATTTATGATCCCATGTAGGCCCCACCCACCTTCGTCTGTTCTAAGTTCCTCTGCATACCCGTGGCTGACGGTAACCACCCGGTCAGCAGTCTTCAACCCAGCAGCAAAGATATTGAAATGTTCGCCTCCAAATGGATCATAAAGGCGAAAGAGGTCCCTATAGTTCTCAGGCAAATCCACACGGGAGAAATCATCTAAAGGACCACGCCCCTGTTTAGGTTAAAATTAAGAAAAAAAAAAAAACATGTAAGCATGCTAAATTTGCAACTAGAGATAATCATCAAGTATATATAGCATGAATCCTTGGAAGTCACATATAACATGCACATCTCAATATTTGCGAGACAATTACTAAAGAAGAAAAATGTGTGCATAAAATAAATATTCTTTATTGGTACAAGCAAGGTCTGAAATGTTTTTGATTAGGTACTTTTGTCCAATGACTAAAATTAATCACACTTATAGTTGTGCTTACAATAAAGTAACTTAGCATGATAAAGCGTATTAGAACTAGCATGCTTTTTATAAGTGAATCAAAGAATTCTTGCATGCAAAATTTGACATGAAAGATGGAACAGCTGATCTGATCCTAATATGAAAACACGCTTACGATTTTTTTTTTTTCAAATATGCAAAGCCCGAGTCCGCTCATTCTAACCTTCTTTCTCACTATACATGATGAAAATGTATAATTTTAGTTTTAAGTACCATTGCACTCGTAGATAACTTCTAGCAGTTCCAATTTTTCATTTGAAAGTCAGTCATAAATAATGACCCAACATGAGAGAAGAGATTAGCATCTCTCTCTCTCACTAATCACTATACATGTGTGTGTTTGGAGAGAGAGAGAGAGAGAGAGAGAGAGAGAGAGAGAGATTTACATGCACAATGACAACAATAGCCTCAACGTCAGCAAGACAGATCGATAAAACCAAGGAAGTACATATCTGCACCTCTACAAAGGAAAGGAAAATGTAAAAGCCTTAAGGTTATACCTGATGAGCTATGTTGTGTATTACCAGAACACATCTAGCATAAATCATAAAGCCATTGTCACGATAGTATGCCTTCAGATAAACAGGTAGCAGAGCAGTGTGCCAATCATTCGAAATGAATACAAGATTGCCGTCTCCATAACAAACACCACCACATGGAACATGCCAAGGAATCTGCAAATGCCATAGAATCTTCCTCAACAAGCAGAATGCATATTAGCTATAGTAGAAACGCCGAATTGTTGAAATCTTCGAAGCTTATGCCAGGTAATACATTTATGTTTCTTTATTGCATTTGACTTCACTGTAGTTTAGATCTGGATTTCTGATATTAGTGGTTTAAGGAAGTCAAAAAATGTGATAAAATTATAAATTAAGAAAAAAATAAACATCAATTGTAACCACACATTATGAAGATGGGTTAAACAATTTCTCATAACTTATCAAGGAAATATCACGAAATGGATAACTGAGAAGAATTAAAATAGGAAGAATTAAATAGCAGACACATGCTATGCTTTTAAACTCTAATTCAATGCATATACTTAGGATGTTTTAACACATATCGTGTTTTTCATTCTTTTAGGAATTTCATTAGAAGGTGATATCTATTGGAATCTCAACTACGCATGAAGTCCAGATTGCTATGCACATAAATGGGGGAACATTTTGAGCTAATTTTACATCAGGATGTGCTCGGAGAATGCAAGAATAAGAACAAGAAGAAGGCATGGCGACAAAAGCAAGTACAAGAGCGTTGGGCCATAGAACTATAGGTCCAGAAGCCAAGATCGATCTGGAGTAGGCTGATCATACCCTGCTATATTACCAAGCCCATGTAAATCTTATGGATATTTAACAAGAATTTGTTTCTACTTCTCCATACCTTGTAGAGAATATTTACAAACTTAGGTTCTTAAATTGTAATAGTCGAGCTAATCCTGCTCATTGAGTTAGTTAATTGAAATTGATTTTTCGAAATATATGCATTTATCGAGATATGTGGTAATCATGGGCCTGTAGCCATAACAAGGTGCAAGCTCTTCCCACAACTTTCAGATTTTGATAGAAAACTTTAATTCCTCTGAGATGAAACCATCAAAATTTAGTTTAGTGAAGGAATAAGATAAAGGATTTGAAAATTGAAACAGTAATGTACAATAGCTAAAACCGCAAGACATTTGACTTTGTTCAATGAAGAAGATTTTTTTTTGTCATTATGCTACAGCAGTTGACCTGTAGGATTCATGATTTTTCATCACTACAGAATATAAGTCTTGGCTTTTCCAGGTACATGTAGTTCTATGGTGCCTGCCACCAGCCTAGACTAAGTGAACTACTTAAAAAATAAGTATTCACGCTGTTCAATCATGAGGTGCCTCTACAAATCCTACCATTCATATCTTGTGGGATACTAATGGTTGGGGTTCTCCCCATTCGGTGCCCCGGCAGGGGTTCGAAACCTAGGTGCACCTTCATGCGCCCTGGTTGGAAACACGATCTGGCATACGCGCAGACATGCATGCGTAACACCCCCCCCCCCCCCCCCCCCAAAAAAAAAAAAAAAAAAAAAAAAAAAAAAAAAAAAAAGAAAAAGAAAAGAAGCCCATTAAAATTACGCCTATGCCTAACGGGGTGGTCGGGAATGGCTTCGCGCTACCGGGTCTGCCCTTTTTTTATTTTGTAACATTTAATCCAGCAAAATATAAATCGTAGGATATCCACATCTCATTCAGGATATTATGCAAAGAAAGAACTTCTTCTGGCAACAATTATAAGTAGAACCGATGAAATTAGATTAAAAGGCCAATATGTCAAACTCTTTATTAAACAATGAACACTTCAAGTTATACCTCTACTGCTGCTTTACAGAACAAAACCATCCTTCTCAATATTTCCTGCATAAATGGTAGTTAGTTTTTTTTTGTTAAAAAAATAAGAAGAAACATGCCTAAAGCAATTAAAAAACATAGGCTTCTGTGCTGGTCAACACGTCTCCATTCCGATAGTTATCGGCACAGCACAAACCGGCGACACCTTGTGCCGAAAAACCTTATACATGAATTGTAAATAATTCTAATTTTTAGTTTTACTTTTGAAGAATAACATACAAGGTATACTGGCATGGCCGGCACAGCACCATCGGCACGGTCGCATGTGCCGGGATTTAAGTTTACTGAAACTCAGCTCGGCACTGAAACCTTGATTAGAACATAAATAACATAATGTAGAATAAGAATGTGGATTAAGGTAATGAGGAAATTGCAAGCCTCTAAAAACCTCTAGGTGTTCAACTCAGTCCCTCAAAAGTTTTACCTTTCAAAGGAACCTTGTGACACAATGTTATGTTCGTCAACAACACCTTTATTCCATACCTAGAACACTGATAAAGATTTTATGATAGCGTATTCCCCATACTATTTTCAAACACTGTGATGCATTAAATCCAACATTGTTAACATCATGATACATATACCATAACATTGTGATCATCTACCACATCACCATTTTGGCTTAAACTTAATCGGAAGGTTGAACTTTTGAGGGGTTGTCATGATATGAATTTTGCCTTTAGGTGTTGGAATGGAATTTCCCGAAGATTAATTCAGATTTCAGAAACTCAAGCAAAGCAAATCAGAAGGTAGCAGAGATTTGAAAATAAAGTTAAAAATACAAAGAAGAAGAAAAGGGATGATATACTACCTGTCTATCACCACCATATATGTTATCACCAAGTTGATGAAAAATAGGATTTTCGATGAAAACAAAATCAACTCCATCAATATAAGAGTGGAAATATGCTACCTCCATGTCCTTAACAACAAAAGATAACGAAAGGTTAGATGAACGTTTGACCAATTATTTTGGGAAAGTCGGACCAGAATGCAACAATAATTTACCTGCCCATTTACTTTGTACCTTCTGCGTTCTCCTAACTCATGGGGTTCACTGTAGTCACCATATCTTGGTGCAACAACCTAATAACCATAATGAGTCACATATGTTCCGCATTGTAAGCTTTTGTTTAAATATCAATGATTAAACTAAAGCAACAGCATCGAGAGAAACAAGTGATACTCGATGGAATCTTTTGTACTCCCTTGAAAATGAGATTCTATTAAAAATCTACTACTTTAATCGTACAAAAGCTCATATATCATCAGGATTTCCTGGAAAGAGGATGTAAGGTACCATGACACGGTGTCCTCTCCTCGCTAAAGCTTTTGGCAAAGATCCTGCAACATCTCCAAGTCCACCTGTGATAAAGCACCAATATCAATCAGTGATAAAGAAACAAATATGATATGGACATAATCAACGGAGAGAGTTAAAAACCACAAAATAGCACATAATATCTATATATATATATATATATATATATATATATATATATATATAGAGAGAGAGAGAGAGAGAGAGAGAGAGAGAGGCTAATCTCCACTCGTCAGGAGCACAGTCCGCTCCTGTCGACTCCGCAGCCATCGGATTGCGGCAATCCGACAGCTAAAACCCGACCCGAGCTCTTCAAAAACACGCGCGTGATCTCAGCGTCGGATCGCGTAGATGATCCGATGGCTGAAACTGACCCGAGCTCTTCCAAAACACGCGCGTGATCTCAGCCGTTGGATCGCCGCGATCCGACGCCTGTGGAGTCGACGGGAGCGAGCTGCGCTCCTGTCGAGTGGAGATTAGCACCTCTCTCTCTCTCTCTCTCTCTCTCTCTATATATATATATATATATATATATATATATATATATATATATAATGGTACTATATTGAAAGACTACTTGCTATGGTGACAGTATAATGTAAATACCTGTTTTCGACCAAGGAGCACATTCTGCGGATACCACGATGACGTTTATGACATTCACCCGTGCCAATGGAATATCCCTCTTATCATTGTTATGAGCCGCAGGACTTGCCATGGTCTCATGCTGGACACTTGAGTTTCCGACGCCATGAGACTGTGATTCTTTTTCACCAGATAATTCAGGCGGTTCTGAGACGAAAGGTACTAGGGAGTTAGATGAAGCTTGTTCCACATAGGTCTCTCTATGTAGCCCAAGAGCATCAGCAACTGATAGTTCGGGTGACATATCAGCTTCACTAGGAATTGCTGATATATCCACTCCATTTGACCCTTCGTAATTTCCAGATTTTATGCCACTATCATAGTCTGGTTCGAGATTTCCACTAGTTGATCTTAGGTCTGCGTATCCGTAAGAATCATCATTCTCATTAAAGGTGATTGAATCCTGCTCTGGATTGGAAACAGTATCTTTAATAGATGAAATGAGCTTCCTTCTATCAACAATCTGCAGAACTTGAAAAACAAGAGTTGGCATAAAACTTGACATAGGTTTAAGACATTGCCCGTATTTTCCAAAAAAAAAAAAAGAAAATTAAAGAAATAATAAAATTATGACCAAAAATTGCTCCAAAAAGGAACTACAGAAGCAACACTAAATAGAGAGAAGCTTGTATTAGTGTCTTTGGTTACTAACATCTTTTCCGTTCTTCAAAATTTGTCCAGTCGACTTGCATAAGTTAAATGTTCATCTGAATCAAACTACACTCCAAACTAAGTAGTTATATGCAAAGATAGCGACCAATGAGAATTCATAGTTGATTGAACATGAATGAAATCAAATCACCTGTTGGAGCAGATCCTTGTGCATTGCAAGAACTTTCTTACTCTTCCTTATCGTCGCCCGCAGCGCCTCGTCAGTGATGCCATTTTCATCTTCCAAATCCACATTATTTTCGCCTACTTCCTCCTCATTCTCAGGCTCAATAACCCCCCCGCCATCACCATCACTATGTGCTACATAAGCTCTAGCAAAGCTCCTATTATTCCCATTCAAAATCAAGATTCGATCGTAACGAGTATAATCTATGAAAAATCGAGTGGCGGGAGCTCTACTGAGCAAGGGATTCGCAGCCCTGCGCCCATGAATATTGGCTTTATTTCGTCGAGGAAGGCGATAGCTGAGACTAAGACACCCAAAAGCAGACATTTTGGTTATGTTTTCAGCTTCGATCTTCGATACAATGGATGAATAGACGAAGAAGACGATGAAATAATAAAGAAAATGACTATTTTCGTTTCTCCATCTATAAAATTAAAAAGATTCCTGTTTTCTAATCAAAATGAGGCCTTTGAAGTGTCTAACCTTAATGCTGGTACAAACTTAAATGCCTTTTTCTCGTATCATAGAAAGATAAAGATAAGTCTAGAGATTCCCATTCCAGGTGGCTGAGATTCAAAATTTAATTATCTCAATAAAAGAGATTCAAATATTTTAAAAAATTAAAGTTAAAGTTTGGGAAATTATTAAATAATTATTATTATGTTGAGTGGTATTTGTGTTAGTTGGGTAATTTGTTACACGTTTTTTAAATAAGTGGGCATTATCTTTCTTAAATTTATATTAGTATGTATTTTTATTATTTACAAATTTCATTGTAGATCTACTATGCTTAGATGAATAATAGAATTATATCCTATGAACTAAAAATTAAATATTTCATATAAAGATGAAAAAGATATATTTATAAAGATATCAAAAAAATTATATTCTATATAAGATGTTAGAATCTCTCCAAACATAAAGGTTATGAAATATAATTATTAGTATAAATTTATCTTAAAAATATGACGTTCAAAAAAAATTAGATGATAATTTAAATATAAAGTTTCTTAGAAGACAATTTACGACATCAATGAGATTAGGCGCTCCTGTCGATTCCGCAGCCGTTGGATCACATGATCCGACAGCTAAAAATATGCGCGCTTTTGCGGAGCAGAAAGTCGCTAGCTATTTTCAAAAATCACTAGCAACATTCGCATGAAAAATAAATTTGCTATTTCAGCCATCGAATTGCGATGATATGACGGCTACGAGTCTACAGAAGCGGACTAATTTTCTGTCGAGTGAAAATTAGCCCATATATATATATATATATATATATAGGGAAGATTTGTTGCCTATTTCGTTTTTGGATTGGAGGTAAATGGTGGGTGGGGGAAAATTTTTACCCCCAAATGGGGGTAATTTGCTACCCACCTAAATAGGTGGGTAGCAAGTTACCCCTGTAATCAGTCCTCGCACCTCCCTCCCCCCCCCCCCCAACACTCATCTTCGTCACGATCCTCGCCGGCTCGCCGAGATTTGTCGCTAGCGCCCTCTTCTCACGACAGATCGTCGCCGGCCGGACCTTCTCCTCATCGATCTTGCTGGCCGTTCTTGCCGTCGTTGGCTCGCGCTCAGATCTCGCCCATCTGCCGCACTCACTTCCACGCTGCCCACGCCTCTCCGCCTCCTCTTCGCCACCCACGCTCTCACACCTCTCCTCCCCTCCGCCCCCAAGCTGTGTGCCGCCGCGAGGTCAAGCTCGCGGAGTCCCTACGTGCTGCGACTAACCCCTGCGTTGCCGCGAGATCAAGCTCGCTGAGCCCTGCATCGCCTCGGCTGCACCCTCTCATCGTCTGATCTTGCTGGCTGTTTACACAACGATCGGCCTCGGCGATCACGACGACGTCCAGAGCAAGAGGCCGAGGTAGCGGTGGATCGAGCTCAAGAAGCTGAAGACGAGTGCAGGATTCAAGTCCATAGACGGCCGAGGCTTGCCAAGCCTGACGAACTCCACAACCCACAAGTCTGATCATGGCGATGGCACAACTTCGGCAGCGGGTGATGGTTACACGGGTAAATATTACCGGCAGATCAAACATGCGTATTTGTTACCCATGTAACCGTTATCGGCGATCCAAATATGGGTAAAAGTTTCCACCCTGTTACCCAAGTAAAGGAGTTACATGGTTAATGCACTACCCGAGTAACGCTCTACCCATTCCATTACTCTAAATAAATTTATATTTTTAGTAATGATTAATAAGTCAAGCCAAAATATACACGTGTATGACTGGTATTTGAAAATCTAAATACAATTTTTTTAAAAAAATATGATACATAGTTTTATATTAATTTTTAAAAAAAATATTTTTAAATAAGTATTTTAAAACTGTTAAAATTTTTATTAGTTACCAAAATTTTACAGTCTCATAGTATCTATTTAAAATATCATTTAAAAAGCTTTTTATTTTAATATAAAAAATGTTGAATATACCAAAATAATTTTTAATTTCAAAGTAACCATTTTACACCTAATTGATCTCGTAAAATGGCGAAATTATCCTTGACAAGTTAATTATAATATTACTTAAAAAAGAATAATTTCGTAATTTTACAATATAAATAGGGATATAAAAGTTTTATTTTTGATAAGGAGGTATATTTTATATTTATATATCATCAAGAGTTCGATTGTTCAAAATACCGTACACTAGAACAAAATTAAAAGTGCTGCTATATGCAGCAAGAAATCTACCAAACTTGCAATCCTTTTAATACAAATGAAAATCAAAAGTTTAGTAGCATTTTAAAAAATATTTAATATAGAAATTATATATTTTTGATGCGATCTACAATTTTAATATTAAATTTTTCTAACAAATATTTATAAATAGATATTTTGGAGATCTAATCTTTATTAGATTTGTAAGGGGGTATAACTATTTCTGAAATCCGTGAAAATTCGTTAAATTTTAAAGTTCAATTAGAATATCTTTAAAAAAAAATTATTTATAAAAATTAGATATGTTATCAAAATACATAATTTTATGTAGAAAGTTTCTTTCTTTTTTTTTTTTTTTTTTTGAGGTGACAACGCGAAACTTATATGATCCCAATATTGCACCACTTGAGCGTCGGTACTATTTTCTAACAGACATACATCGAACCATTTTGATTCGGCCTGCGGTAGGTAATAAAACTCCAGAGTGGCGTCTTCTCTCAGATCATACAGTAGAGTACCTATGTAGGATCCGTCATCTTGCACAGGTGCCAAAAATACGTGCTCGCACTTTTCATAGCCACCCGAAAAAGAATCAAACAAATACACCTTCGGAGGTTCGAATCCGAATGTTTGCTTTATGAGACGAGTGCCCCGGCCGTCCCACCCAATGGTTGAGGGGCATGTTGAAAGTTTCTTAAAAATTATATGTTTTGAGTTCGGTGGATTTATGTGTGATGCGGTGAGGTCACTAGAATTTTCCCAAAATTAGTTATATTCCCGGTCGATCATTTCGTCGAACATCAAGAACACAATCATGCAGCGCTCGCTTGCACGGGCGATCATTTCACGATCCACATCAGCGCTCCGTTCATTTTCCACCACCAAACCTCCGTCGTCGGCGACGAAAACCACCGGCGATGACGAGTGGAACGACGCGTGGGAGATGTCTTGGCTCCCCACCGACTCCCTCCACCACCACCATGATCCATCTCCTTGGGAGACCACAACTTCTAACGCCGTCGAAGATTCCTCTGTCGTCTCCGCAGCAGCTACTGCAGCTGCTGATATGGACTCGGAAACCAAGGCTTTTGTTGAGGAGATGGACGAGCGGTGGGCCGAGCGCCGGGCGGCTGGTAAAAAAGTACTCACAAGCTACGTGAGTGAACTAAATTCTCCAATTTGCTGACGTCTTTCAGACAGATATTTGTGTAGTGCTAAAAAATTTGGAACTTTGCAGGGTGGTATGAAGGGGCATTTTGTCGAACACGTCGAGGGGAAGAACAAGAAAGCGGAGTCGGATGAATACAGAGTTAAAAAGCAGAGAATACACGCAGGGTTGTGGGTGAAGGAGATCGAGAGGTTGGAGGAGGCCAATTTGGGTGGTACCAATCCTGGAGACGAAATCGATAAATTGCTTGATTCATGCGCAGAGTGAGTTTTCTTATGCAAATGTTCGTGTTTTAGTTGACTGTTAGTTGTTATGTACTTGGCATTTGAATTTATTAAATCTGAAATGTGTTGCGGGCATGAAAAACTATTATTCGGAAGGTATACGGTTTTTAGCGTCATTTAGTTTAACAGAACGAATCGGTCGATAAGCATGAAAAGGTACGAAACTTAGTTCCCCCAAAGCGGCTAGTTCCTGGTCTTATGTGGAGTTTTAGTTCATAACCTACTTTTTTTAGTCTGGTAAGTACTTTGCTACATAGTTAAGGTATTGCTCAAATTATGTCATTTATAGGGACTTTCACATGCATGGATTTGAAGTTCATGATTTGTTGGGAGAAAAACGCGTAGACAAAGTTTTATTTAATTCATGATATCAAAATGAATTTTGTTTCGTTGATGGGTGTGTACGGTACATAATCTCTCAATCTAGTGGATAAATATAGATCCTCATGGCACCATTTTTCATGAGTTATTTCTACTTCGAGATGATGAAGAAAATTGATAACAACCAAAAACTAATTGTTTCAGGATCTTTGTATGTGAAGCTGCTAAAACAATGAGCAATGTAGTCACTATGTCTTATTCTCTCAAAATTAAAAGAACAAAAAGTGTAACTTCAGCTAAGGAGTGCTACATTCTTTGGCACAATTGCATATCGGCCCTTGGCTTTTTTAAATCTCTTGCAAATCAGCCCCTTATTTCAAATCCTTTGCAAATCAGCCCCTATCTAGAAATTCGGATCATGGGTATTTTAACTACTATATAAGCATTTTTTCGATAAGCTTTGAATAGGAATAAAATTGATTTTGATGTGATCTACAACTTTCAAATTTTTTTAAAAAAATACTTTTAAATAAGTGTTTTGAGACTTCAAAACTTAACGAGTTTAAAAATTAATCCACTAACCCGCTAAGACTTTAGAGTCTCAAAATGTTTATTTAGAAGTTTTTCTTAGAAAAACTTTGAATATAAGAAAAATAGATTTTGACGTCATCTACAACTTTTCCATTCACAAGTTTTCTAGAAAAATACTTTTAAATAGGTGTTTTGGGTTGTAAACGAGGCGTTTATTTGTATACAAGGTTTTAAGGGAGGGGCTGATATGCAAGTCTTCCATGTTCATTTGGGTTTCATGAGCTCAAGACAAAGGGTTGTTTTACGTGGATAGCTAGGCTTAAAGGAGGAGTATTTCAGCTAATCCACGTATACTAGGAGTGGAGATGCTTTAGTGTTATGCAGTGAACTTAAACCCACTCACTAACCCTCGAGACAATCCCCAGAAGAACGCATCACTACTTTTTTTCTTAAGAATTACTGGTTACCTTAGTATATCTGCACAGTTTATTAATATAGTCGACATTTGACTCGATATAACCCAACGTCAGTAAGCAAGATGCTTTGGAAGAAGCAAGAATCTCTTCATCTTGCAGTAGGAACCAACTGCATGCCGAATCTTATTTCTTGTAATATATTTTAGTTGTATAATATATAGCAATTTATTAGGAAGCCAGTCGGGCAGAATTTAGTTTCAATGAGTAAATTTGCCCTTCTCTGATCATTCTATTTTTTATATTTGGAAAATACAGAATTTTCGATTCGGGCAATATCGATTCGAACGCTTTGAACTCCCCAACCACCAACGATTTCAAGACAAAGCCCGATGGATGGGAGTCAACATCTAAGAAGCAAGATGGGGGGAATGTATGGGATATAACACAGAGAGAGGAGGATATCCTCCTCCAGGAGTTTGAGCGTCGTATTGCGTTCAGCAAGTTCCAGGTTTGCTATTTTATATGACATCTCCAAATAAATCGCACCTAGTGAACAAAGCTGGCTTGGTTTTTTTTTTTTTTTTTTTTTGTCTCCCAACAAAAATACTGCTAGCTAAAGAAGTATCTTAAGAAGATATAAGACATGTTCCTTTATAGTTTATATGTGAAAAGTGAAAACACATGTAAGAATTGTTTTTATTTTTATTTTTTTTAACTATTATTAGTATTGTTTGGAGAAGTCTGGGGGTCCCACGACAATGATTCTTCCCACACATATGGAATTGAGTCGATCCCAGGTACTTTCCCTTTTGGGGGAGCGTCTTAACCACTAGCGCTAGGTTTTGGTGGTCGCATATAGGTTATGTTATTTAATTGGAAATTAATGAGGCAAACTAATACCATTTCCTAAATTATGACATTTAGGAAGAACTCTAGCAAATAATAAGCTAAATTCTTCTTCCGGAGCTTTTTTATTACAGTTCTAGTGGAGATAATAAATGTTAAAACTATTCGGATAGTCATTTGATTCGGATATCATTACCATGTCCTATATCTAATGATACTTGTTGTCATTCATGATCTTATATATAATGAGTTGTTTTTTTCCCCATCTCATGTAGATTGCGAGCTTCATTAAGAGCCATATATTTAGTAGGAGGCGTCCAGTAGATGGGTGGAAGTACATGATAGAGGTAATAGGCCCGAACGCGAGAAAAGGAAAGGGGAGTGTTCAGAGGCTGCCAACTCTCTCCGATCCTTCAACTGAATCGTATAGGGAGGAGAAGCCAGCTCTCAGCTCGTTTAAGAGAAAGTAGAAATACGTATACGATTCAAGTAACCGTGTGCTGCTCAAAAGAGAACTCGTAGGTTTTAAGAGAATTCGCGGGAAGCTCTTGCATTGCCCTTCGGAAATGGATAGAATGAAGCAGCAAATTCTACCACTACTTGATGATCTTGATGAAATTGTTCTGTACAGCATTATGTAAAATTTTGAGTCAAGCAAAATATTTCCATCAAGATCAAAACAACAAAACAAAGAATTGTAGTTTTGTCATAATTATGGTATTACGTAGCATGAGATATAATTTGCACCGGTCTAGAAACATAACCAATAACCTTACTTTTCTAAGAACTACTTGCTTGTTTCTTCCAGTTGTTTGTTATGGTGGGATGGTGCATTGCAGCCTCTTGGGATGGGTGTAAGAGCTAGTTGTTTAGAGATGATGAAATTATTACTTGCATATGTAATATACAATTTAGTACATGTACAATGCAATTATGCAGGCGTGGATACTCTGGTTTGAAAGAATCAGGATGTAGAAAATCATAAGGCGGAGGTCGCACCACCTCAGTAAATACGGATCACGAGATATTATATAAAATTTAGTAAATGACGAAAAATTTTATATGATATCTCGTGATCCGTATTTACTAAGGTGGTGCTTATCTCGTGATCCGTATTTACTAAGGTGGTGTGATTTTTACTTACGATTTTTTACATCCTGATTCTTCTAGTATCCACACCCCAATTGAGCAGCCTATATAAAGGATAATTTTGGAAACTACTAATTTCCAAATACGAGTATTTTTTTGGCCACCAACCTCTAATGAAGCACTATCGACAATCAGGGAATGTAAGTATCTTTTTCTGTAATTTTATAAAGAAAAAAAAGAAAATTAGGAAATACAAGGGTGTTATGCATGAGACCTTTTTTTTTTTTTTTTTTTTGGTTTCCAATGATTATGCTCATCCTTATAGTGGATAATACTCAGTTCGTTCGGAACCGTTCCTACGAACATATATTTTGCTACTAGCTCGAATTTCTAGCATAGAGATCTCTCAACTGTTAAGTTTAGCTTGCTGACTAACTGGG
>MJHO01000025.1:12064-77886 GCA_002076135.1 Xerophyta viscosa | reverse complement strand
CGGCCTCTAACGGTGATCCACGCTGAGACGCTCGCGAAACCGAAATCGATTTTAATCAAATTAAAATCGAATTTGGGCCTTTAGTGGATCGGATCCAAAAATTCGGCCCGTATGAATAGTGCTGTTTTTCTTCTTCTTCTTCAAGCTCCAGCAAACGCCACCGATCAACCTCCGGTTGCAAACGCCACCGAAGCTCGCCGCTGCAACCTTTGATCAGCAGTTCGTAGGCGTTTCCGTCGTCTCCTCAAAGCACCGAGCCGCGCGCCGCCGTGAACGGAGGCTTACGTCGTCGGTCTCGTGCAACCTTTGCACGTCGGATTCAAACGTCGTCACCGCCGCCGGTGCTCGGCGTCTCTTCCTCCGACTGACTGAGAAGACGATGAAGAAGATCAGGTGGCGTCGATCAGACGGAGGTGGCTTGTACAGTCGGCCGGAGAACTCAAAACTTGAAGCTCAACCGAAAAGGATTCCCGGTGACTTGTCGTCAATCCCTCGCCGTCGTCGTTCGCCGGAGGAAGATGGTGGAGGCGGACGACCGAACGTGGAGAAGGGTTACCGTGCTAGCGGCGTAGGGTTTCTCCTCGTCGCGTCGGCGCCGTTTTTCTCTCCCTCTCGCTCGGCAACGACGAAACTGTACACATGTATATATAGATTTCTGCATTGCACAAAAAATCCATTCTTTTGCCATTTTGCAAAATCAGCCCACTTGCATTTTGCAAAAGCTTAGGTCCAACACTTTGGACATTGGCAAAAAGCCCCTCATGCACAAAATTCGGTTTTTCGCGATCGTGTCTCATTTGCGTGTGACCCATTAGGTTCAGTACCACGCCGGCAGTGGATAAATAGTTAATTCAACTAATTAACAAATAATTAATTCAACCAATTAATTATATTTATCCACAGATCGTGGTTAACGTCTAGCAACGTGCCACGACCACCCGTGTGGTATGAATATCAATATTCATCACTTGAAACCTTTGTGTGAATAGTTCCCATGCCCTATAATCCTTCTGTTCCTTTCTAACATCCCGAACGAGCTTAGAGTATGGATATCTGTCAAACTCTAATACAGCTCAATCAAATATATCTGTCTTAATAGATTTGCTCGTCTGTGACATTAAGAACATTTCTTAATTCACATCGTACCTCGGCCAAGGATTTTCTGAGCTAATTCTATTCAAAGACATATAGGATGTTCTCCTCCTTCATAGGAGGTGACAGATTCTCTATTGGTTATCATCTATCTTCATGTGCTATAATTTATACCCAGATGGTTCCCTTGTACAGCTGAGCTATACTTGGAAACACACTAAAGTATAAATCATATACACATAAGATACTATGATAATCTCAAGTCTGAGGATCAAGGCATAACTATCACACTGAAGAATTACCATTGACAGATTCCATTGGTATTCTTCGAGTAAGTCAGTTCAGTGAACTCATTCATCCAATGAGCACCTACACACTTGCTTCAGTGTCAACTACACGCGTAGTAATGAGATCACTACTCTCATCGTATGAGCAAGCAAGCTGTGTATTAGTCTTTCCGGTGACATTGAGCCCCTACTCAATGCACCTATGACTAAGAACATTCTGGACTTAGGTTTATAAGACATTAGGGTCTCATTATCATGATCAACTATCATGATCCTAATTCTGTCGCCTTAGTCCATAGGGTTTATCACATACATTCATACAACATATTAAACATGACGATGCGATAAATAAACAAATAACCATAATCAAGTAAATAAAAAAGGATTTATTACAAAAATATGTTAGCCAAAATATCCAATATTATTGGCTTTTAGGGCATTTACTCTTTCAGGTAGTACATGAGTATATAAAATATATACTCAGTGAGTGACCCACCCTAGCAGCCCCTCAAGTCAACTGCTAGAGCTCCAGCCACACACTAGCAAGCAACATAAAAACAAGCACACATGCCATACAAACTTGTATGCATAAAATAAAACCTGCATGCAATCACATATGCTACATGCAACACCAGTCTGCACACCAGAATATATCTTGCATGCCCAAACAACGCATAACTATCATTATCCACAAGCATAGCCGAACTCGGCATATTTATAAGCTTAACAACTTTAAGCTACAAACATAACCAACATATCAAGTAGCGTGCTTATCAACTATAAGCTATCAGCTACAACATAATATAACAAGCGATCCATCAACAACAAACATAAGCATGCTTGACTTTAAATAAACATCAACACATGATGCATAACATAAATTAATCGTTTACCCCAAAACCCATCAGGTTAAGTTATCTTTCTTAAGTTAGCGTGGACTAATCTACCAAACCGGTTAGTCCTCTCATATTACAAATCTATTTAGGTACTCGCACCCGTGAGCTTGGGTATCCTGCGCAGTACCAAGGATCAAGAATCTTCCGCAAGTGCACATAAGCGGCAACATGACCCTCAGTGGAGGCGATCCCATTGACGTCTAAATGGGAGCTACTGGGAAATTCTGGCCAGTATCCGGAGTGACCGTCACCAGCCTCGCCTGGTATCGTAGCCACCGCCCCGGCCAAAGGGTCGGTTGCATCTACGTCCACTGGCCCCTTCTGGGCTATATCATCTTTTCTGCGCCTCCGCGGCTCCGGCCCGTCACCCATCCCGAGTCGTACTACAACGACCTCCGGGTGATCGAACGAGCTTAACGGCATTCTGCGCCCCAAACCATTACTCTCGGTTTTTAAAACATTCACTCGCATTAATCAACATAAATCTTGCTCTACCTCGAGCATCACATAAATCACAAGCACAAGTAGTATGACGTACACTTGTCCATACTAAAAGGCCAAACACTTAACATCACATAACATGATTAAGATAATACAACCAAATAAAACCCAAGTCGTATAACATCGTATAGCATCATTCTGATCAAATCAAGCATGCTCAAACATCAACAACATATATGCTAGGGTCAACTACCCAAACAAAGCATATTCAACATAATAAGCATGCTGGTCCACAACAAGTTTACAAGTACAACACACTTGCAACTCAAACATCAATCTTGCGTAAAGAAATCACATAACCAATCACAACTGTATGCTTTACATCACAAGCATTCAATCAATAGAAGGGCACAATTCCGTTCGCTAAAGGTATAGCCTGAGCAGTCGGCTCGTATACCAACTAAAGCGGTTCAGTCACACAGACAATACAAATCAGGTGTCACGACTCGACTACATTATAACAAGTGCAGGCGGCGCACACATCAAGATCAGTCAGTGACAAGCACACACAACTAGGTCAACGACCTTACAACAGGTATAACTAGAGCGCAGGCGGCGCTCGACACCACTAACTAGTGTCCAAAGCAGTCAACATGTCCATACACAGTTCTATGTAAATATAGACCTTGACCTGGCAGTCGTGCCCTAATACTTATTCAAACAAAACAGTGTCAAGTCCTCTAACTAACAGGTGTCACATCTACCTAGATGTCCACACAAGTCATTTATCAGTTATAGTCTACATCTACTAGGGCATCGGTACAACAACATACTAATGCATTCATCCGCGTAGACTATCATACCAACACACTTAAGCATGCTTACACATATATATTCACGTTCACACAATCAAATCACATACAAAGTCCACGGGTTCACTCACCTACGTCCCGATCCTACCGGATCGAGACCCGACGAATCGGCGTGAAACCACGGAGTTCTACCGGAAACAACCTCGGCAACGCATTCCCGAAGACAAGACGAAGCGACAACTCGTACGGGTTCGCCGGAGAAGCTCGCCGGCGGCAGCAGAGACGGCGGCGGCGGATCTACGGCGATCAGACAACAGAGGAGGCGACGACGACCACCGGAGACGACGGCTACCTCGGTGACGGCGGAGCAACTGCGGCGGCGAGGCGGCGCGGCCGAACACAACAGAGAGGACGGAGAGGGATCCGGCGGCTACGGCGGGTAATCGGCGAGGGGAAGCTTCGTAACCACTCTGGCGACGACGAGGGGCCAAGACAGGGTCGCGGACGGCACGGCGGCGCCGGAATCGACGGCGATCGGAATTAGGGCTCGCGGCCGAGCGCGGGAAATCGAGCGCGAGGGTGAGAGGGATGGCAGCCAGAGGTGGAGAGGGGTGAGGTGGGGTCCGGCCTCGCGCGCGGCGACGGCGGAGCGGCGATCGGCGCGGATCGCGGCGCGCGGGCGAGACGGGCGAGATCGGGAGAGAGAGAGAGATCGCGTGGGCGAGAGAGAGAGTCGGGCGAGCGAGTGAGAGTGAGGGGGGGCGACCGGGTGCCTGGCGAGCCAAATGGCTCGCCCTGGCCTGGTTGGGCTCGGCTGGGCCGAGCCACATGGCTCGGTCGGCCGGGTCCAACCCCAAACGGGCCCAAATCAAGCCCAAAACACACCAAATCAAATTACAACCAATTCTAATACAAATCAAGCACCCAGAAACCAATAAATCTCCCGAAACAAAACTAAATCAAATTCCGAATAAATTCGATTTAAAACAAATATCGATATTACGAAAATTCGGGACATTACATTCCTCCCCACTTAAGGGATTTGGTCCCCCAAATCCAAACCAACAAACGAACACGCATTACGTGCAAAATCAAAACACAATATACGAAAACTCGCCAGAGACCAAAACACAACAACGTCGAAAATCCATCGAAATCAAAACACATGTTCCCAAAGACAGCGGGAGTACTTATAATTGATTTCACAACAGAAATCACCGAAAATTTCGGCAGAGTCTCCCCTCTATTTCTTGGGTCCCAAATCTAAACTACAAGTCAATCGAGCTACCTGCTCGTAAACATCCACAAAAGAAAAGAAAAACGGGCTACACGCCCACAATACATAAACAAAAGGGCTACCTGCCCACCAGAAACATAAACAAAGGGCTACCTGCCCACCAAATGCAGAAACAAGGGCTACCTGCCCACCAAGGAAAAGACAACTCACCTCAGCTAGGTTAAAGTCTTTCCACAAATCCTTCCAAAAGCGAACCATAACGTCTAACCAAAGTATCTGCTGAAAATAAATCTCAGAAATGCTTCAACGAACTTCAGAAACAATTCAAAGTAATATTTCCAATCTGTTTAAGCAAATAAGGATTCTCAAACGAAACCATAACGCAACTAACTCATTTAAAACGAATCCAAAGTAACATTTTCTTTTCGTCAAAGCGAACGAGAATTTCAAACGAAATCGTAAGCAAACGATAACTTTAAACGAAATCGTAACATAACCATTTCATTCAAATAAATCGAACTTGAACCAAGTTTTATACGAAAGATACAAAGAGACAATCGGAAAGGTTAGTCCTTAACCCATTCCAATCAACAAGTCACGACACAAATCTCAACAAAACTCATACAAGTCCAAGAAACATGGAAATTCAAAGTAGTTGATCGAAACACTTATGAAATGGTTCAAAATAACATTTAGGAATGATTCCCAGTTTCGAACTGAAATTTTCAAATAACCAATTTCTTTTCAAAAACTTAAACTCTTGGAACGAACTCTTTAAAAATCATTTCTAAGTAAATAAAATCAGAAAGATAAATATTTTCCAAAGGAATATATATATACATATCCAAACAAGTCCGAGCGAAGGTTCCTTGACAAACGTCTGTGCGAGAGACAGACTTTATCACCAGGATTCCCGTATATGCTCACAGAACCATCGCAACCAATCTCTCGCATTGGTTAGCGCCGTTCTATGGACATCTACAGCTCAAGCCAAAACAAACTGAGACAAATAGTTTCTAAATAAGTCTATTAAGCAACATTAATCCGAAAATAAATAATTTTGCGGAAACTTAAACAAACAAGGAGTTCATTTCAAATCTCCAAATTCAACAAGGAAGAGCCGCAACCTGGACATTCAGTCCGAGACGAGAACCCGCAGGGGAGGCGGTTCGGTCTCAGACCGAGCTCAGTTTGCATAGGATACTAAGGTATCAATCTCCCCAGATGACACCAGAGGATCCTAAGCAATCTAAGGCCCAAACCTCTTTAAAAACTTTACGTAAACGCACTTAAAACTATGTTTTCGAAATACCGGCTCAACCTGTATTTTTCCAAAAGTTTTGGGATTGCTAAACCTCTAGTTAGTATTTATAAGAACCCCTCAAAGCATCGAAATCAAAATCGGAAACCAAATACGAAAATTTTTGCGATGAATTACAGAGCTTCTTTCGGTCGACCGTTTTTAGATATCGGTCGACCGAAAGTCGACCAAATACGAATAACAGAACCACTCCAGGTTTCGGTCGACCGATCCAATATTTCGGTCGACCGATACCTGCAGTTTCTGCAAGAACAGATTTGCAGCAACAACTCAACACCTCATTTTCATAAATATTTTTCCAAATCCTTCAATATCATGTATTCACACACATATACTCAATATACACATGCAGGTATCGAATTCCAAACCAAAAGCCCTTTAAAAATCTCTTAATATGATATCTTTTCGAAACATCGAAAATACGAAGTTAAGAACTCAAGTAGCCAAATTTTGATCAAACCATAATTTCATTAAAAATCCACAAGTAGAACTTGAAACAAATCCGAATACATCAAACTCATGAATACCATATCATTCTACGAAATACCAAGCTCATACACATAAGTGAAAACGACGAAATACAACATACCGGCGTTAAGCAAACTTCTCACAAGAACAATTTCGGAGAACACTTTGCCTTCAACCACCAACATCCAAACACAAACCCAAAGGTCAAGAACACATCGTATAGCTTAAACGAATAGTAAAACCCAGTGCCAAAAACCATCCACGATATCGACTTAAGTACAAGTCCAAAGATACAACCAATCAGCTTAATAATACAAGGCAAACACCAATAGCCAAACACAACACACATCGAAACTACAATTGTCACGATCCCACAAACCAGGGACCGCGGCAGAAATTCTCTTTTGAAAATCAAACACCTTTTCAGAAACTCAATACAAGGAAAGGTTTTGAAATGAAATTCATTCAGAGAAACTTTGTTTAGAAAACAAGGATCGAGCCGTAGTCAGGACTTTCCAGTTTAAGACGAACACACGCGAGAGAGGCGGTTTCATCCCAAACCCGAACTTAACTTGCTAAAGATTCTAGTGCATCAATCTCTCTCATTGATATACTAGCCTCCGTAACAATCTAAGATCCAAACTCTTTTAGAAACCGTAAAACTCGTTCAAAATCATTTTATCAAATATCGGCTCAATCTATACTTTTCAAAACCCTTTTGAAAAGCCAAAACTCTTAAGGCAAACATTTAATCTTTCCAAAACATCAAAACTCATTTCAAAGTCCTTTCATCTTTCCGAAACATCAAAACTCATTTCAAAATCTCTTTCACAACCAATCAATCGGGCAAAACAACATAAACAAGTCAAACACATAAAAAGATGGATTGTTTTGTGAAAGAATCTTTGGACCTATAAAAAGTGGAATTTGTGCTTGTGGAAATTATCGAGTGATCGGGGCGGAAAAAGAAGATCCGAAATTTTGTGAACAATGTGGAGTGGAATTTGCTGATTCTCGGATACGAAGATATCAAATGGGATACATCAAACTCGCATGTCCAGTAACTCATGTGTGGTATTTGAAACGTCTTCCTAGTTATATCGCGAATCTTTTAGATAAACCCCTTAAAGAATTAGAAGGCCTAGTATACTGCGATGAGAGTCCTGGGTGTCTTTGGAAAAGTACTGGGGTTGACCACTCCTTCCCCGGGGATTGATTGTGAGTTTCTCTTGGGGGTGTTCTTCCAGGTGTCACATCTACCTAGATGTCCACACAAGTCATTTATCAGTTATAGTCTACATCTACTAGGGCATCGGTACAACAACATACTAACGCATTCATCCGCGCAATTTATCATACCAATACACTTAAGCATGCTTACACATATATATTCACATTCACACAATCGAAATCACATACAAAGTCCATGGGTTCACTCACCTACGTCCCGATCCTACCGGATCGAGACCCGACGAATCGGCGTCAAACCACGGAGTTCTACCGGAAACAACCTCGGCAACGCATTCCCGATAGCTAGACGAAGCGACAACACGTACGGGTTCGCCGGAGAAGCTCGCCGGAGAAAGCAGAGACGGCGGCGGCGGATTTACGGCGATCAGACAACAGAGCAGGCGACGACGACCACCGGAGACGACGGCTACCTCGGTGACGGCGGAGCAACTGCGGCGGCGAGGTGGCGCGGCCGAACACAACAGAGAGGACGGAGAGGGATCCGGCGGCTACGGCGGGTAATCGGCGACGGGGAAGCTTCGTAACCACTCTGGCGACGACGAGGGGCCAAGACAGGGTCGCGGACGGCACGGCGGCGCTGGAATCGTCGGCGACCGGAATTAGGGCTCGCGGCCGAGCGCGGGAAATCGAGCGCGAGGGTGAGAGGGATGGCAGCCAGAGGTGGAGAGGGGTGAGGTTGGGTCCGGCCTCGCGCGCCGGCGACGGCGGAGCGGCGATCGGCAGCGGATCGCGGCGCGCGGGCGAGATCGGGAGAGAGAGAGAGATCGCGTGGGCGAGAGAGAGAGTCGGGCGAGCGAGTGAGAGTGAGGGGGGGGCGACCGGGTGCCTGGCGAGCCAAATGGCTCACCCTGGCCTGGTTGGGCTCGGCTGGGCCGAGCCACATGGCTCGGTCGGCCGGGTCCAACCCCAAACGGGCCCAATTCAAGCCCAAAACACACCAAATCAAATTACAACCAATTCTAATACAAATCAAGCACCCAGAAACCAATAAATCTCCCGAAACAAAACTAAATCAAATTCCGAATAAATTCGATTTAAAACAAATATCGATATTACGAAAATTCGGGACATTACAACTTCTAAGAACACCCCAGAACATTAATGCACAACTCAGAACACCCCATTTGTTTCTACAAATTTAGAATATTTTTTGATAATTTTTAATGTGTTTCAAATAAATTAAAACTTAACAAAATAAAAAAAAATAAAAAAATATTTATAATACCCTCTTTTGTTTCCTAGCAAACAGTAATATTTGTATAATGTTTGGCATTTTTTGATTTTTTATGATTTAATTTACTCGAAACACATTAAAAATTGCATAAATATGTTCTAAATTTGTAAACAAATCTGAGGTGTTCTGGGGTGTTCTGAATTGTGCTGGGGTGTTCTGGGATATACATAGGAGTTATGGTAGATTTTCAATGCATTTCGAGTAGATTTTGTGATGCTTCCTTAATTATTTGAGAAAATAAAAATATTTAAAAACTAGCTAAAGATATTCTAAATTCGCAAAAAAATATTTATAATAACTCTCTTTTGTTTTTTAGTAAACTATAATTTTTTCGTAATTTTTAGCATTTTTTATTTTAATTTAGAGCTTAAATTTGTATTATTAGAGAGAGATGTCATATTATGCCTGTTCAAATTTGAAATGCCCGCTTAAATTTGAGTGCCCGCTCAAATATAAAGATGAGGGAAATTCTGGAACCCTCTTTAAGTCTTTGGTGTTTTCTCTCTCAATCTCTCTCTCTCGAGCTCTCTCTCGATCTTCCTATATCTGTCGGTGCCCCCTCTCTCTCCGTGACTACTCGGCCGCTTGCACCGCCCGCAATCGCGCGGCCGGATTGATTGTGCCAACCTCGAGCCATCTCTCTCGCTCAATCTCTCGGTCTCGAACTCGCCTTCCTTTGTCCCTCTCGTGACCCGTAGGACGCTTGTGCCGCCGGTAATGGCCTGTACTACCCTCATCTATCGTGGCATGGCTGTTCTTCTGCCGCCGCCACTGAGCTCCAATGCGTCGTCTTCGGCCTTTTGCGCTGCTCCACTGGTAAGTTTGTGAAGTATTCTGAAATGCATTTAAGGTGTTTGATGTAATGCTAATTTAAGTATGTTTCCCTCTATAGGTGAATGGCTTGCAATTGTTATCAATATTTTACAAAACTGTATGATGTACACATGATAAATTTGATATTTTCAACTACCAGCATATTGTGGCTGCTTGGAGAAAGTTAAATTTGTGAGAGTATAGAAAAAAGTTAATATTTTATTAGAGCATTCTCTGTTTTGAATGCACCGAGAGTGAGCCATATTGCAGAAAGTTCTCTTAAAATAAGTATAACATATCTGTCATGAGTAGAAGATTTCAAATATTTTAAGTAATCTAGCGGCTGCAGTTATAGCTGGAAAATCTGGAGATAGCATGGAGGATCCTGCTGTAAGGGTCCTTTATGGGCTATTTGAACACTTTTAAGTAGTTAAATGTATGCAACTTATCAAGATTTTCTTGTAATTGATCATAATAAATTTGTTGTGTAGGCTAAATCTTGTCTTCTGGGTCATGCTTTGATGAGCTCTCAATTATTATTATGTTATAATTGCATATAGTATTTTGTTCCTAAAGTAAGTAATGCTTATATTGTATACTTAGGCATTACTTATAGTTCTTTTAGTCTCTGAAGAAATATAATAGAACTTCTGTAGCCTTTTTGTGTTATGTGTTTATGATTTTCTGAAATGGTGTGTTATGGAGCATTGGAATGTTCTGCTTGTTATGGAGCGTGTGGCTCCAATCTATTAGTTGTGGGCGGGGTTTATAGAACCTTTGTAGCCCTTTTGTGTTATGTTTATGTTTTTGTATAATAGTGTGTTTGTTATGGAGCGTGTGGCTCCCATGCAATTGATTTGAAGTTTAGAATTGTAACATTAGATGTGATTTTTAAAAAAATATAGAGGAGATTCTGCCGAAATTTTATTAAAAATACAAGTATATTTGAAATTTGGACTTAGTAATAAATGTTAGTTTTGAGCATTATACTTAAAATAAGTTCTATGCAAATAGTTTCATTCATGCTCGAGTTGACTTTTCTTTTCCTCTGCTTCGAAGTTGGCATCTTTTAGTTTACACGTGTTTATGAAAAAGCATTGATCATTATAAAGTTCTTAATGCTGGTATTGAAATATATCCTTGAAGAATAATATAAGCTATATATATATATATATATCTCTCTCTATATTTGCTGCTTGTTAAATTTGACAAGGCCTTCACAACATTGCAGGGAATGGATAATGGTGACGACTGACGAAGTACCTGAACTTATTTCATAGAGTCAATTTCTTTTGTGACTGCTTATTTTACTTTCTTGTAATGTACAACAAATATGTATATATAATTTGTACAACAAGCTTCGTATTCTGTAAATTTGACAATGTATATTCAATTTTTATACATTATGAATTTTAATGTATTATAAGTATTTTGTTTGTCTAATATATATATATATATATATATATATATATATATATATAATAGATAGATTTAGAAATAAAACTAATTGGCTTTTAATTTTTTTTTAAAGCTTATATAGTATTGCCTGCTAATAGTTTTAGAGGTTGACATAAGTTGGCTTTAGAAAAAAAGAACTTTTGAAGCCAATAAAGATGGCTTCTAAAATAATTTACAACCAATCTTATATTGGCTTCAGAAAATTTTAGAGGCCAAATAGAGTTGGCTTTCAATGTATATTTTTTCAGAAGCCAATATCACCTGGCTTTTAAAATGTTTTAATGCCAATTTTATGTTGGTTGCAGAAAGTTTTAGAGGCCAAGCATGGTTGGCTTTTAAAATATCATTTTTCTGAAGCCAATATCATATGGCCTTTAAAACGATCTAAAGCCAATCCTATATTAGCTTTAGATAGTTTTAGATGCCAAATTTAGTTGGCATCTAAAAATAAATATTTTTAAAAGCCAATTAATGTTGGCTGCTGAAATTTATTTTCTGAAGCCGACTACTCTTGTTGGCCTCGGGAAGCTTTAGTGGCGAACTTCAGGAAGCCAACCTCGAGGCCAACTTTTTTGGCCTCTCATACTTTTAGAGGCCAAAAAATGATTTTTAGAGGCCGAATTGGTTGGCCTCTAAAGACCTTTTTTCTTGTAGTGAATACATGGCTCCACTACGCAAGTTCCATTTTAGGTATGCCTTGGGTACACGCCTCAAGGTCCTTTTGATCTAGCGTTTGCTAGCAAACCCGAGCCCAACATATCTAAAGAGGCGAGCAAGTCAGGCAAGGTGCGCACGTTTCTGGAGCATATCCGCAAGGTGCACGGGGAGGTGGAAGCGCGGCTCAAGAGGACGTAGGAGATGTACAAGGCACGGCATGACCGAGCTCGGGTTCCATGCACATTCCAGATTGGAGTCAAGGTGTGGCTGCACCTTGGGAAGGAGAGGTTCAAGGGAGAAGGGCGCAAGCTTAAGTTTATACGCTATGGCCCTTTTCGGATACTCAAAAAGCATGGCGACAATGCATTCCAATTGATTTGCCACCATTCATGAGTATGTATTCCGTGGTGAACGCAGAGAAGCTTAAGTTGTTCGAGGCTTCTATGCTAGATGATGATCAACCTTTGATGTTGCCATCAATGGATGAGTTGGAGTTGGGGCGGGAAGAACCCCTAGCCGAAGATGGCATTGTGGAGAGCAAAATCATCACTACAAGGAGTGGAGAGCAGCAAAGATACCGAGTGGGCCGGCGAGGGACTTTGCCTTCTAAGGCCAAGTGGTATACCTTGGAGGAGGGCCGCAAGGTTTTTCCTCAACTGAAGTTTTAGGTGACTCAATGCGGAGCAATGATACGTACGGTGGGGAAGCTTGATTCAGGAGGATCTTGGGTCAAGGTGCGTACAACATGACTTGGGTGCGTGCCATGCCTTAGCCGAGCATGAGTGCGGGGACCGGACTAGTGCGAGCGCGCGGATGGGCGCGTGGGAGGCTAAGAGGCACGGGCGCGCGGGCAGCGCGCGTAGGCGAGGACTTCAGCGGACAATACATTTATGTATGTTGCAAGTGACTGCACTTCCTTGTCATGTTTATGTTCTCCATTTATGTATGTTTATTGGTCATGTAAGTGGGGTGTTGATTTCCTTTGATCGGGTAGGCAAAGGGGTTTGGGGGATATCCGAGCACAATACATCTAGGGAGGCCACGGGTTGTGTGGCAACCTAGAGATTTTGTAAGTGGTTTTGGAGGATAGTGTTAGCGAGGGAGCTAGAAACAATCGGGCATACAAACTTGTTCTTCCCTAGATCCTAAATTACGTCCGAAGCACTCACGGCCACATTCTAGGACCATGGAGGGCATACGGATCACTGTCTTCTGGTTAGTCCCTTTGATGCGGGCATGAGGAGGGAGAAGAACGCGTTCAGCAGAGAAGATGACCACGAAATCCCTTGAGACGAAGGACCAGATGCCCAGTAGATAGCGGTTGATAAGTCCGAAGAGATCGCCTAAGCGAGTAGAAGAAGTCAAGAGACAGTGTTCACCTGACCAGGAAGAGCCAAAATCAATTGAGAATAAACACTCTCCCAGGCCGCTAATGGCAATACGGAGAGTTCACTGAATACTGAGGGGTCCCTCCTATGTGGGCATGAGTAGGATGGAAAAGAAGGTGTTCAATAGAGAAGTCTGGCAAATACGAGACTCAGAATGAACACTCTCCCCGGCCGCTAATGGCAATAAGGAGAGTTCACTACTTCCTTGGCGTCCCTCCGATGCGGGCATTAGTAGGAGGGAGGAGACGGCGTTCAGCAGAGAAGAAGACCACGAAATCCCTTAAGACAAAGTATCAGAAGCCCAGTAGACAGCGGTTGATAAGTCCGACGAGATCGCCTAAGCGAGTAGAAGAAGTCAGGAGACAATGTTCACCAGACAGGGAAGATCCAAAACAAATGGAGAAAGAATACTCTCCCAGGCCGTTAATGGCAATATGGAGAGTTCACTATATCCTCAGTGGTCTCTCCTATACGGGCATGAGTAGGAGGGAGAAAAGGTGTTCAGCAGAGAAGTATGCCAAATACGAGACTCATAATGAATACTCTCCCCTGCCGCTAATGGAAATACCGAAAGTTCACTGTATTCTAGTCTGTCCCTTCGATGCGTGCATGACGAGGGAGAAGAACGCGTTCAGCAGAGAAGAAGACCACGAAATCCCTTGAGACGAAGCACCAGAAACCCAGTAGACAGTGGTTGATAAGTCCGAAGAGATCGCCTAAGCAAGGAGAAGAAGTCAGGAGACAGTGTTCACCAGACCAGAAAGAGCCAAAATCAATGGAGAAGGAACGCTCTCCCAGGCCGCTAATGGCAATACGGAGAGTTCACTATATACTGGGTGGTCCCTCCTATGTAGGTAAGAGTAGGAGGGAGAAGAAGGTATACAGTAGAGAAGTCTGCCAAATACGAGACTCAGAATGTACACTCTTGATACGAACAAGGTGCGGAAAGGATAATTCTAGCCGAGGCTACTCAGGTCTATCTAGGTAAATTCAGGTAGAAATGAAAATAAAATAAAATTGGATAATTTGGATAACTTCCCGTGGAGTTGGCTCCGCGACCCGTTGCCTATAAAGAGGCAAGAACCTTGGAATATGCCAGGCACCTCGACCCGTTACCTATAGAGAGGTAAGAACCTTGGTATATGCCTTTGAACGCCACAATCGATTACGGGAGATCGACTGATAAGTTCGGTGGTGGACGCCACGGACAAACCGATAAGTCCTAAGTTCTAAAAGAACCAACGAGTTTCTCTAACTCACAATTTGATCTGCCAAAAAGATCTTTCATTCATCCTCAATGGGGTTATTTATACAGAGATTACAATGAGTTAGATTCATTGTTTCTAGACATCTCGGTAATTAAACAAGTATTTAAAACAGTAAATTCTGCATTAATTAGCACTAGTCTCTAAATAATTAAAGTGCTCAGGAATCCGTCTCTGGCGCTTCGTCTTCTCATGTCTCTGGCGCTTCGTCTTCTCAGGTCAACTTAAAGACTACCTCGGCATGCCCAACTCGGCATGTCCAACTCGGCTTTGCTCGACTCGGCCATATCTACCTCGGCTTTGCCCAACTCGGCCATATCCACCTCGGCTTTGTTCACCTCGGCCATCCTCGGCTTTGTTCACCTCGGCCATGCCTCTCGGCCTCGGATTCAAGGACTCGAATGGTTATTAAGTTGCATGGCTCGGTAACTGGTGCTACGCTTGTCTCGGCCCAGATACTTTTAATTAGCCCGTGAAGTGTCACCTCGGCTTGTCGAGCTCGGGATCTAGTAATTGGTCCGCTCGGGACTGAAACTTGTGAAGCGTTCGTTCCTTTCCGACACCCGATATCATGTACGATCCGACTCTCTCTTGTCACCTCGGTTGGGACTTCCGACACCTCGGCTGGGTTGATAAACGACTGGTCTTGGCTCAGGATCGTATCATTCCCTTCCTCTTCAAAAGGATTTGTCCTCAAATCTGCACCTACATCAAAAGGAGATAAATCAGTGATGTTGAAGGTAGCACTGACGTTATACTCACCCGGTAAATCCAACTTATATGCATTGTCATTGACTCTCTCCAGAATTTGAAAAGGACCATCTCCTCGTGGTAAAGTTTGATTTTCTGTGCAGGGAACCTCTCCTTCCGCAAATGCAACCATACCCAATCTCCAGGCTCAAATCGGAGCTTTTCGACGACCCTTGTTGGCTTTCTTTCATACTCTTTGTCTCTTTAATGTTGCTCCTGCCTTCTCATGAATCTGTTTACCACTCGGCCTTTTTTCCATCCAAATTAACATGCTCAGACATCGGCAGAGGGATTAGATCCAAAGGAGTTAAAGGATTGAATCCATATACAATTTCAAATGGTGAAAATTTAGTAGCAGAATGAACACTTCGATTATATGCAAATTCAACATGTGGTAAACATTCTTCCCAACTTCGAAGATTACTTTTAATTACAGCACGCAGTAAAGTTGATAAAGACCTGTTTACAACTTCAGTTTGACCGTCGGTTTGTGGATGACAAGTAGTAGAGAAAAGTAATTTTGTTCCTAATTTGCACCACAAAGTTTTCCAGAAATAACTCAAAATTTAGCATCTCGGTCAGAAACAATTGTCCTAGGCATACCATGCAGTCTAACAATCTCTTTAAAGAACAGATCAGCAATATGAGATGCATCATCAGTTTTACTGCAAGGAATGAAATGTGCCATTTTAGAAAAACGATCTACCACCACAAAAATTGAGTCTTTACCAAATTTGGATCTCGGCAACCCTAATACAAAGTCCATAGAAATGTCAGTCCAGGGTGCCTGAGGTATAGGTAGAGGCATGTATAAACCATTAGGTTGAACACGAGATTTAGCTTGTCTACAGGTCACACACCTACTACAGATTCTCTCAACGTCCCGTTTCATATGTGGCCAATAGAAATGTTCTTGCAACATAGCCAATGTCTTAACTACTCCGAAATGTCCCATTAACCCTCCACTATGTGATTCCCTAACCAACAGATCTCGCATAGAACAGTTTGGAATACACAGTTTTCTTTCTTTAAAAAGAAACCCTTCATGTCGGTAATACTTATCTACCGCAGTCTTTTCACAAGCTTTAAAATTCTCAGAAAGTCAGAATCAGATTCATACAGTTCTTTTACAAGCTCAAAACCAGTAATTTTGCATCGAGAGTAGAAATTAAAGCATACCTCCGTGATAGTGCATCAGCAACAACATTTTCCTTACCTTTCTTGTACTTGATGACATACGGAAATGCTTCAATGAACTCCATCCATCTTGCATGTCTCTTGTTTAGTTTGTGCTGACCTCGGATATGCTTCAACGACTCATGGTCGGTGTGAATCACAAACTCTCTGGGTAGGAGGTAGTGCTGCCAAGTCTCCAGTGCTCGGACTAGGGCGTATAACTCTTTGTCGTACGTCGGGTAGTTCAATGTCGCCCCATTTAGCTTCTCGCTGAAATATGCAACAGGTTTTCCTTCTTGCATCAGCACAGCGCCGATACCTACACCAGATGCATCGCATTCAACTTCAAATGACTTAGAAAAATCAGGTAAAACAAGAACAGGGGCTTGAGTTAAACTTCCCTTAAGTGTCTCAAAAGCTTTCTCTTGCGCATCTCCCCATCTGAATTCCATGTTCTTTTTGATAACCGCGGTCAAGGGTGCGGCAATAGTACTGAAGTCCTTAACAAAACGTCTGTAGAAACTAGCGAGTCCATGAAAGCTTCGGACCTCGGTAACTGACTTCGGTGTCGGCCATTCTTGAATAGCTCGGATTTTCTCCTCATCGACTTGTATACCTCGGGAGCTTACAACAAAACCAAGAAAAACGAGCTTATCGGTGCAAAAAGTGCACTTGCTCGGGTTAGCATACAATTTTTCATCCCGAAGTACAATCAGCACACTCCTAAGATGTTCCACATGTTCATGCAAAGTCTTGCTGTATACAGAATGTCGTCAAAGTAAACAACAACAAATTTACCTATGAAAGCTCGCAGCACATGGTTCATTAATCTCATAAACGTGCTAGGTGCATTAGTTAATCCGAAAGGCATAACTAACCATTCATATAAACCATGTTTAGTTTTAAAGGCTGTTTTCCACTCATCACCTCTTTCATGCGTATTTGATGATATCCGCTTTTTAAGTCTATCTTGAAAAGATACATGCTCCATGTAGTTCATCTAGCATATCATCTAAACGAGGTATGGGATGTCGGTATTTTACCGTGATGTTGTTGACAGCTCGGCAGTCCACACACATACGCCAAGTTCCATCCTTCTTTGGTACCAAGATTACCGGGACGGCGCACGGACTCATACTTTCTCGAACATAGCCTTTGTCCATTAGTTCAGCAACTTGCTTCTGCAGTTCCTTGGTTTCTTCAGGGTTACTTCGGTATGCAGGACGATTCGGAATAACAGCTCCAGGTACGAAGTCGATCTGATGTTCAATGCCGCGTATCGGGGGTAGACCTCGTGGAATCTCCTCGGGTAGTACATCACCGAACTCCTGTAATAAAGAAATAACAAAAACTGGTAACGAAGAGTTAAATTTGTTAGTGTTAAGGCATGTTTCCTTGAATAACAACAGGATCACCATTGTTTTGCACTCATAGTTCTTACTGATCCTTTTCCCACATAAAATTTTTCTTTCTCTCTATTTTTACCTCAGCTTTCTTATTTTCTCTCACACTCTTCTCACTTCTCTCTTTTTTTTCACTCGCTAACTCACTCTTTTCACTCTCTCTCTCTCTTGTTGTTGGATTCTCATCTGGTCTTCATGAATTCCTTTGGTGTCAAAGGTACTAGAATGACGTTCCGTTTCTTGAAAGTAAAGGAATATCGGTTGGTATAGCCATCATGTGACGCACGTCGGTCGAATTGCCAGGGTCGGCCTAACAGTATGTGACCAGCTTGCATCGGCACTACATCACATGTCACCTCATCTTCGTATTTTCCGATGCGGAACGGAATTAGAACTTGTCGGTTAACCTTGACCTCACCACTATCATTCAGCCACTGTAGTTTGTAAGGTCGGGGATGTTTGCTTGTCGGCAACCCGAGTTTCTCAACCAACAAAGTACTAGCTACATTGGTGCAACTCCCACCATCAATAATCATGTTGCATACCTTATTTTGTATATGGCATCGTGTATGGAATATATTTTCCCGTTGCACCTCGGTGTCATCAGTGGTATTGATATTGAGAGCTCGGCGGGTCACTAGTAGTTCTCCCTGAGCAGGGTATTCTTCAACCTCGTCTTCCTCTAGAGGAGGCATAGATGTAGTCTCATCCTCCTCATCAGTCTCGATATCGCCATTCTCAAGCAGTATCATAACCCTTTGGTTCGGACATTGATTGGCAATGTGTCCTCTACCCAGACATTTAAAACACTTGATATCTCGGTTCTTAGTCTCGGGGGTAGATGTGCTAACCTTTTTACTGACCTCGGGAACCGAAGTCTTGAGTTTGCTCGCTTGTGGCTTCTCTTCCTTCTTCGGGTAGTTCGACTTCCAGGAGTTCGAACTCGGACTCGGTCTCGCCGATGTACCCTTCCTCTTGAGCTGATTCTCCACTTTGATAGCGACATGCACCATATCTTCCAGCTCGATGTAATGTTAACTCCACCACATTAGCAATCTCTGTTAAGTCCACTCAAAAATCTCGCCATTGTAGACTCACGATCTTCTTCAATATTAGCCCGGATCATAGTGATCTCCATCTCCTTGTAATAGTCTTCCACACTTCGGCTGCCTTGCTTGCTTGAGGTCCTGCAACTTCTGATATAGACCTCGGTAGTAATGACTCGGCACGAAACGCTTTCTCATTACTTCTTTCATTTCAGCCCAAGTCTCGATTGGACGCGCTCCGCTTCTCCTCCTATTTATGTTAAACTGATCCCACCACACTATAGCATAGTCAGTAAACTCAATGGCAGCGAGTTTTACCTTTTTGAGCTCCGAATATCGGTGGCAATCAAATACTAACTCGATCTTCTTTTCCCACTCCAGATATGCCTCGGGATCGTTCTTTCCTGAAAATGCTGGGATTTTTAATTTGATATTACCGAGATTGTTGTCTTCTCGATCTCGGTTATCTCGGTGTCTGTTGTCCCGATCTCTAACACCTCGGTTGCGATCACCTCGGTAGTGATCACCTCGGTAGTTTTCCTCCTCTTCCAAATCTTCACTGAAGAATCAAATCTTCATCTCGGGAAGCCTTTGATGAATTTCTTCTCGTCTACGAACTGGTTGGTTACGACGAGGTGGTCTCGGCCGCTTCTTCTAACCGATCTAATCGCTCCTGTATCGGTGCCATCAACCGTCTCATTTCTCCCATCATTGCTTCCATCAGGAGTTTGGGTTCAACTTCTTCCAATTTGTTGGAGTGCTCTGAATTTGAGACATGATCCTGCAAAGAAATGTTAGAATAAAAACAACTGATCTCACTTACTCCTCACGTGGATTTTCACTCAAAACTCGTGGTGCACTCAACGGCTTTTACCCTCAAATGTGCTCACCACACTGCCTTTTACCACTCTTGAGAAATTCTCTGTCGGTTCTAATTCGAACTAGGACAAGTGAATTTCCGAATAACAATCCACCAAGAAATCACCAAACAATCTGTGTATTCTTTTGTGGAGATCAAAAACAAAACTAAGATTCAAAACTTCTCCTTTCGGTCTCGGATTTTCAGATTCCAACAAAATTCCAATGTTCAAAAAAAAACAAGATCTTTTAAAATGCCAAACCAAACAACTTTTCAATCTTCACTTTTTTTTTTTTTTTTTTTTTTTTTTTTTTTTTTTTTTTTTAACTTTGCCGAAACTGAATACAAACTTTTCAAAAACGAAATATCACACCTGACCTAGAAACTGAGCTCTGATACCAAATGATACGAACACGGTGCGGAAAGACTTTAGCCGAAGCTACTCAGATCTATCTAGGTAAATTCAGGTAGAAAGAAAATAAAATAAAATTAAAATTGGATAACTTCCCGTGGGGTTGGCTCCGCGACCCGTTGCCTATAAAGAGGCAAGAACCTTGGAATATGCCAGGCACCTCGACCCGTTACCTATAGGGAGGTAAGAACCTGGTATATGCCTTTGAACGCCACAATCGATTACGGGAGATCGACTGATAAGTTCGGTGGTGGACGCCACGGACAAACCGATAAGTCCTAAGTTCTAAAAAGAACCAACGAGTTTCTCTAACTCACAAATTTGATCTGCCAAAAGATCTTTCATTCATCCTCAATAGGGTTATTTATACAGAGATTACAATGAGTTAGATTCATTGTTTCTAGACATCTCGGTAATTAAACAAGTATTTAAAACAGTAAATTCTGCATTAATTAGCACTAGTCTCTAAATAATTAAAGTGCTCAGGAATCCGTCTCTAGCGCTTCGTCTTCTCATGTCTCTGGCGCTTCGTCTTCTCAGGTCAACTTAAAGACTACCTCGGCATGCCCAACTCGGCATGTCCAACTCGGCTTTGCTCGACTCGGCCATATCTACCTCGGCTTTGCCCAACTCGGCCATATCCACCTCGGCCATATCCACCTCGGCTTTGTTCACCTCGGCCATGCCCACCTCGGCCTCGGATTTAAGGACTCGAATAGTTATTAAGTTGCATGGCTCGGTAACTGGTGCTACGCTTGTCTCGGCCCAGATACTTTTAATTAGCCCGTGAAGTGTCACCTCGGCTTGTTGAGCTCGGGATCTAGTAATTGGTCCGCTCGGTACTGAAACTTGTGAAGCGTTCGTTCCCTTTCCGACACCCGATATCCTGTACGATCCGATCTCTTCTCTTGTCACCTCGGTTGGGACTTACGACACCTCGGCTGGGTTGATAAACGAATGGTCTTGGCTCAGGATCGTATCAACTCTTCCAGGCTGCTAATGCCAATAAGGGGAGTTTACTACTTTCTGGGTGGTCCCTCCGATGCGGGCATTAGTAGGAGGGAGGAGAAGGCGTTCAGCAGAGAAGAAGACCACGGAATCCCTTGAGACGAAGGACCAGAAGCACCAGGAGATCGCGGTCGAGAAGTCCGAGGCGATCACCTAAGCGAGTAGAAGAAGTCAAGAGACAGTGTTCACCTGACCGAGAAGAGCAAAAAGAAATAGAGAAAGGACATTCTCCCAGGCCGTTAATGGTAATATGGAGAGTTCATTATATCTGGGGTGGTCCCTCCTATGCGGGCATGAGTAGGAGGGAGAAGTAGGTGTTCAGCAAAGAAGTCTACCAAATACGAGACTCATAATGAACACTCTCCCTGGCCGCTAATGGCAATACTGAGAGTTCACTGTATCCTTGGTGGTACCTTCAATGTGGGCATGAGGAGGGAGAAGAACGCGTTCAGCAGAGAAGAAGACCATGAAATCCCTTGAGACGAAGGATGATACGATCCTGAGCCGAGACCAGTCGTCTATCAACCCAGCCGAGATCCCGAGCCGAGACCAGTCGTCTATCAACCCAGCCGAGGTGTCGGAAGTCTCAACCAAGGCGACAAGACAAGAGATCGGATCGCACATGATATCGGGTGTCGGAAAGGGAACGAACACTTCACAAGTTTCAGTCCCGAGCGGACCAATTACTAGATCCCGAGCTCGACAAGCCGAGGTGACACTTCACGGGCTAATTAAAAGTAGCTGGGCCGAGACAAGCGAAGCACTAGTTACTGAGCCTTGCATCTTAATAACCATTCGAGTCTTTGAACCCGAGGCTGAGGTGAGCATGGCCGAGGTGGGCGTGGCCGAGATGGGCATGCCGAGATAGTCTTTGCCGAGTTAGTCGTTATAGCCGAGGTCGTCTTTGCCGAGGTCGTCTTTATTGCCGAGGTCGTCTTAGCCGAGTTCGTCTTGCCGAGACCAATGCCGAGGTCGTCTTGCCGAGGTAGTCTTTTCTGAGAATGATATGACGACATGAGAAGGTGAAGCGCCAGAGACGACATGAGAAGGCGAAGCGCCAGAGACGGATTCCTGAGCACCTTTAATTATTTAGAGCCTAGTGCTAATCAATGCAGAATTTACTTCTCGAGATGTCTAGATACAATGTATTTGGATTTTGGAAATTTAACTCATTGTAATCTCTGTATAAATACCCCCATTAAGAATGAATGAAAAATCTTTTGGTTGATCAAAATTGTGAGTTAGAGAAACTCGTTGGTTCTTTTAGAACTTAGGACTTATCGGTTTGTCCGTGGCGTCCACCACCGAACTTATCAATCGATCTCCCGTAATCGATTGTGGCGTTCAAAGGCATATACCAAGGTTCTTACCTCTCTATAGGTAACGGGTCGAGGTGCCTGGCATATTCCAAGGTTCTTGCCTCTTTATAGGCAACGGGTCGCGGAGCCAACCCCACGGGAAGTTATCCAAGTTATCTTTATTTTATCTTATTTTCTTGTCTACCTGAATGTACCTAGATAGATCTGAGTAGCTTCGGCTAAAGTCGTTATTTCCGCACCGTGTTCGTATCATTTGGTATCAGAGCTCAGTTTCTAGGTCAGGTATGTTATTTCGTTTTTGAAAAGTTTGCATTCAGTTTCGGCAAAGTTAAAAAAAAAAAAAAAAAAAAAAAAAAAAAGGATTTAAAGTTGTTTTGGTTTGGCATTTTAAGATCCTTGATTTTTTTCTTGAACATTGGAATTTTGTTGGAATCTGAAAATCCGAAACCGAAAGGAGAAGTTTGAACTTAGTTTTTGTTTTTGATCCTCACAAGAGAATACACAGATTAGTTGGTGGTTTCTTGGTGGGTTGTTATTCGGATTTGAATTTATTTGTCGCTAGTTCGATAAGAACCTACCGAGACTTTTCTCACGAGTGGAAAAAGGCAGTGTGGTGAGCACATTTGAGGGTAAAAGCCGTTGAGTGCACCACGAGTGTTTTGAGTGAAAATCCACGTGAGGGAGTAAGTGAGATCAGTTGTTTTTATTATAACATTTCTTTGCAGGATCATGTCTCATAATTCAGAGCACTCCAACAAATTGGAAGAAGTTGAACCCAAACTCATGATGGAAGCAATGATGGGAGAAATGAGACGGTTGATGACACCGATACAGGAGCAATTAGATCGGCTGGAAGAAGTGCGGCCGAGATCACCTCGTCGTAACCAACCAGTTCGTAGACGAGAAGGAAATCATCAAAGACTTTCCCGAGATGAAGATTTTGATGCCTTCAGTGAAAATTTGGAAGAGGACGAAAACTACCGAGGTGATCGCAACCGAGGTGTTAGAGATCGGGACAACGGACACCGAGATAACCGAGATCGAGAAAACAACAATCTCGTTAGCAGAAGGAGGAACGGAGAACAGCCCATCGAGACATGGGAGGAGATGAAAAGCATAATGCAAAAACGATTCCTACCGAGCCACTACTACCGAGGGCGCTACCAAAGATTGCAGGAGCTTGAAGATAACAAACACTGTGATTGGAGACATGAGCAAACAATGGAGTTAGAAACCGGGAAGCTGCTGACATATTCGGATTGTGTCAACGAAAGGAGTATGTAGACTTCTTGCACGGAGTTGGAGAGCAGCAAAAGAAGAAGAGTAGCACTACACAACAAGATGACTCGAGCTCTGTATGGGATACTTACTTAACACTAAAGAAAGAAAAAGAGAGAAAAGAGAGGGAGAAAGAAATGAGAAAGAAAATACGAGAGATTAAGAGTGAAGAGAGAAAAGAAAATTGCTTGGAGGAAAGTACTAACCTTTTACCTATTTGTTTTTCTAGTTCTTTGGATTGTTTATTGCAGGAAAGTTGTTCGAGAGAGAGTCCACACGATCTACTCATTAATACAGAGGTTGAGCAAATGCAAGATTTTGTAAACCACCCCAAGGAGACAAAGGAATTACAAGATAAAGAGCTAGTGGAACAAACGTGCCAATCTCAAGGAATTTTGACTCCTAGAAAGGAAGAAACATGGCAACTGAAGAAGGACCAGCAACCTATCAACACGATAACGGTAAATCTGATTGATAGTTTACGAAACATGCCATTACCTCATCATCTTGATAACTGTTTTGAAAGCATGTCACGTCTTTATCATGTTAATTGCAACAAGATTAAGTTGATTGAATCATATTGTTTTGTCATTGATCATCTGATTGGTAAGTCACACCATCGTTATAGCATTTGTCGTGATATCATGTTAACTGGTTTGCATAACGCTTATGCAATTGATTTGAGGAATAGATACTTCCTTAGAGGAGTAAAAGAAGGAATTGGATGGAACCATATGTTTAAAATCAAGCATCTGATACATGAATGGATGTTTATGCTATTGTTGATAAAACATGCGACCAGTTCTGTTATGCAACATACTTTACTATCGTTCACATGCAGACTTGTTATATTTGGTATTTCTGATAACCATTCAGTTGAATTAAGAAATAGACATCTGCACCGAGGATTATTGAAAGAGACTATGGAATGGAAAATAATTGTTAAGAGTAGGTGTGGAATATATGGGTGGATGTTCATACTATTTCTGTTAAAACATAGCAAGTTCTTTCATGCGTATAATGAACCATGCTTTACGATCATTCATATGCATACTTGATGTTAGTGATGATTTTTATAGCATTCACTTGGTTAAAGGCACTGTGAGAATTGCACCACTTATACATTGTACTAACCTGACAAAGCGCAACGTTGGTACGGAAAAGTTTGCGTCCTTTGTTTTTTTGATTAGTGCAACAGGATTACAGAATGGAGCAAAGAGCTACATGTTGCAAGCAAGAATGAATCTCACAAGCATAGGTCGAGCCATAGAATTGTATACTAACCCAATCGATGAGGAGAAAATCCGAGCAATTCAAGAGTGGCCGACACCGAGGTCAGTTACCGAGGACCAAAGTTTTCATGGACTTGCTAGTTTCTACCGACGATTTGTAAAAGATTTCAGCACTATTGCCGCACCCTTGACCGCGGTTATCAAAAAGAACATGGAGTTCAAATGGGGAGATGCGCAAGAGAAAGCTTTTCAGACTCTTAAGGGAAGTTTAACTCAAGCCCCTGTTCTTGTCTTACCTGATTTCTCTAGATCATTTGAAGTTGAATGCGATGCATCTGGTGTAGGTATCGGCGCTGTGCTGATGCAAGAAGGAAAACCTGTTGCATATTTCAGCGAGAAGCTAAATGGGGCGACATTGAACTACCCGACGTACGACAAAGAGTTATACGCCCTAGTCCGAGCACTGGAGACTTGGCAGCACTACCTCCTACCCAGAGAGTTTGTGATTCACACCGACCATGAGTCGTTGAACATATCCGAGGTCAGCACAAACTAAACAAGAGACATGCAAGATGGATGGAGTTCATTGAAGCATTTCCGTATGTCATCAAGTACAAGAAAGGTAAGGAAAACGTTGTTGCTGATGCACTATCACGGAGGTATGCTCTAATTTCAACTCTCGATGCAAAATTACTGGGTTTTGAGCTTGTAAAAGAACTGTATGAATCTGATTCTGACTTTGCTGAGAATTTTAAAGCTTGTGAAAATACTGCGGTAGATAAGTATTACCGACATGAAGGGTTTCTTTTTAAAGAGAGAAAACTGTGTATTCCAAACTGTTCTATACGAGACCTGTTGGTTAGGGAATCACATAGTGGAGGGTTAATGGGACATTTCGGAGTAGTTAAGACATTGGCTATACTGCAAGAACATTTCTATTGGCCACATATGAAACGGGACGTTGAGAGAATCTGTAGTAGGTGTGTGACCTGTAGACAAGCTAAATCTCGTGTTCAACCTAATGGTTTATACATGCCTCTACCTATACCTCAGGCACCCTGGACTGACATTTCTATGGACTTTGTATTAGGGTTGCCGAGATCTAAATTTGGTAAAGACTCAATTTTTGTGGTGTAGATCGTTTTTCTAAAATGGCACATTTCATTCCTTGCAGTAAAACTGATGATGCATCTCATATTGCTGATCTGTTCTTTAAAGAGATTGTTAGACTGCATGGTATGCCTAGGACAATTGTTTCTGACCGAGATGCTAAATTTTTGAGTTATTTCTGGAAAACTTTGTGGTGCAAATTAGGAACAAAATTACTTTTCTCTACTACTTGTCATCCACAAACCGACGGTCAAACTGAAGTTGTAAATAGGTCTTTATCAACTTTACTGCGTGCTGTAATTAAAAGTAATCTTCGAAGTTGGGAAGAATGTTTACCACATGTTGAATTTGCATATAATCGAAGTGTTCATTCTGCTACTAAATTTTCACCATTTGAAATTGTATATGGATTCAATCCTTTAACTCCTTTGGATCTAACCCCTCTGCCGATGTCTGAGCATGTATGGACGAAAGAAGAAGAGAGCCGAGCTGGTCAAACAGATTCATGAGAAGGCAGGAGCAACATAAAGAGAACAAACTGAGTTGTATGAAAGAAAGCTAACAAGGGTCGTCGGAAGCTCCGATTTGAGCCTGGAGATTGGGTATGGTTGCATTTGCGGAAGGAGAGGTTCCCTGCACAGAGAAAATCCAAACTGTTACCACGAGGAGATGGTCCTTTTCAAATTCTGGAGAGAGTCAACGACAATGCATATAAGTTGGATTTACCGGGTGAGTATAACGTAGTGCTACTTCAACATCACTGATTTATCTCCTTTTGATGTAGGTGCAGATTTGAGGACAAATCCTTTTGAAGAGGAAGGGAATGATACGATCCTGAGCCAAGACCAGTCGTTTATCAACCCAGCCGAGATCCCGAGCCGGAAGTCGTCTTACCAGCGAGGTGTCGGAAGTCTCAACCCAAGGCGACAAGACAAGAGATCGGATCGCACATGATATCGGGTGTCGGAAAGGGAACGAACACTTCACAAGTTTCAGTCCCGAGCGGACCAATTACTAGATCCCGAGCTCGACAAGCCGAGGTGACACTTCACGGGCTAATTAAAAGTATCTGGGCCGAGACAAGCGAAGCACTAGTTACTGAGCCTTGCATCTTAATAACCATTCGAGTCTTTGAACCCGAGGCTGAGGTGAGAATCGCCGAGGTGGGCGTGGCCGAGATGGGCATGCCGAGATAGTCTTTGCCGAGTTAGTCGTTATAGCCGAGGTCGTCTTTATTGCCGAGGTCGTCTTGCCGAGACCAATGCCGAGGTCGTCTTGCCGAGGTAGTCTTTTCTGAGAATGATATGACGACATGAGAAGGTGAAGCGCCAGAGACGACATGAGAAGGCGAAGCGCCAGAGACGGATTCCTGAGCACCTTTAATTATTTAGAGCCTAGTGCTAATCAATGCAGAATTTACTTCTCGAGATGTAGAATACAATGTATTTGGATTTTGGAAATTTAACTCATTGTAATCTCTGTATAAATACCCCCATTAAGAATGAATGAAAAATCTTTTGGTTGATCAAAATTGTGAGTTAGAGAAACTCGTTGGTTCTTTTAGAACTTAGGACTTATCGGTTTGTCCGTGGCGTCCACCACCGAACTTATCAATCGATCTCCCGTAATCGATTGTGGCGTTCAAAGGCATATACCAAGGTTCTTACCTCTCTATAGGTAACGGGTCGAGGTGCCTGGCATATTCCAAGGTTCTTGCCTCTTTATAGGCAACGGGTCGCGGAGCCAACCCCACGGGAAGTTATCCAAGTTATCTTTATTTTATCTTATTTTCTTGTCTACCTGAATGTACCTAGATAGATCTGAGTAGCTTCGGCTAAAGTCGTTATTTCCGCACCGTGTTCGTATCAAAGGACCAGAAGCCCAGTAGACAGCGGTTGATAAGTTCGAGAAGATCACCTAAGCGAGCAGAAGAAGTCAGCAGACCGTGTTCACCTGACCGGGAAGAGCCAAAACAAATGGAGAATGAACGCTCTCCCAGGCCGCTAATGGCAAAACGGAGAGTTCATGGTTTCCTGGGTGGTCCCTCCTATGTGGTATGAGTAGGTGGGAGAAGAAGATATTCAGCCGAGAAGTCTGCCAAATACGAGACTCATAATGAATACTCTTCCCGGCCGCTAATGGCAATACAGAGAGTTCACTGTATTCTGGTTGGTCCCTTCGATGCGGGCATGAGGAGGGAGAAGAACGCGTTCAGCAGAGAAGAAGACAACGAATTCCCTTGAGAAGAAGACCGTGTTCACCTGACCGAGAAGAGCAAAAATAAATGGAGAAATGACACTCTCCCAGGCCGTTAATAGTAACACGGAGAGTTCATTATATCCGGGGTGGTCCCTCCTATGCGGGCATGAGTAGGAGGGAGAAGAAGGTATTCAGCAAATAAGTTTGCCAAATACGAGACTCATAATGAACACTCTCTCTGGCCGCTAATGGCAATACGGAGAGTTCGCGGTTTCCTGGGTGGTCTCTCCTATGTGGGTATGAGTAGGTGGGAGAAGAAGATGTTCAGCCGAGAAGTCTGCCAAATACGAGACTCAGAATGAACACTCTCCCCGGCCGCTAATGGAATAAGAAGAGTTCGCTTCGGCCTAGGTGGTCCATCCGATGCGGGAATGAGTAAGATGGAGAAGAAGGCGTTCAGTAGAGAAGAATACCACAAAATCCCTTGAGACAAGGACCAGAAGCCCTGGGAGATAGCGGTCGAGAAGTCCGAGGAGATCGCGCGCGCCTGGCCGGCTTCGTGCGCCCGTGCCACCCCGTGCCTTGCGCCCACGCGCCCGTGTCTGCTGCGATTCTCCCCCGCACGCCCATGCGTCCGCTGAAGTCCTCGCCTACGTGCGCCGCCTGCGCGCCAATGCCTCTTAGCCTCCCGCGCGCCCGCACCAGTCCGGTCCCCGCACTCATGCTCGGCTAGGGCATGCTAGGCACCCAAGTCATGTTGTACGGACCTTGACCCAAGAGCCTCCTAGATGAAGCCTCCCACCGTCCGTAATGAGTCACCTAAAATATCAGTTGAGGAAAAGCCTTGCGACCCTCCTCCAAGGTATACCACTTGGCCTTAGAAGGCAAAGTTCCTCGCCGGCCTACTCGGTATCTTTGCTGCTCCCCACTCCTTGTAGTGATGATCTTGCTTTCCACAATGCCATCTTAGGCTAGGGGTTCTTCCCGCCCCAACTCCAACTCATCCATTGATGGCAACACTAAAGATTGATCATCTTTTTTTGGGGAAAGGTAAGTTTCATAAATAAAAGAGTAGAGTTACAAGCAAGCGCACACATCTGAATGATATGCCGCAGACAATCATAGCAACATGCTGCTATGTAATACAACACAACGCTACCAAGCGCATAACAACTCATCAACAACTACCACAACCGCACATAATAACAACCTTACATGACAACCGACCATAACAACCGCATATAACAACTTATCAACAACAACCACACATTACAACAACATAAACAACATAACCAACAAATCTAACAGAGCAATATGCCATAGTCGTTTGAGAGCACACGTTTGGAGATCATCAACAAGCTGTAGTGAATAAATTCTTTGGTAAACAGCACCAAATGCTTCATTAGCAACTTGTTCTGGCCTATGCCTCCTATCATCCTACCACCTATGATTCCGTTCCTGCCATATATGATAAACAAGAGATGCCAATAGACATCGAAAAGCAAAATTAATCAAGTGTTTTCCGCGCCATCGTCTAGCTGCCTACCTTCATACCATATTGGTTTCGGCCAAGAGAAGTAGGTACGCCGCCTTAGAATCTGCACACATTGACTGGAATAAGCACAATCAAAGAAAAGATGTTGGTGAGATTCAACCACTAGCTCATCACAAAGAAGGCAATGAGAGGTGTATCAACCAATCTCCCAATCCAAGGCTTATCTCGAGTTGGTAATCTTTCACGTATAGCAAGCCATAATATGAAATTATGTCGAGGAATTATCCCTTTACTCTCCAAGAGCCGTGCCCAAGTAACTTTTGGTCCTCGCGTACGTAAAGCTTCGTAAGCTGAAGCCGATGTGTAATCACCCGAAGATGAAAGATTCCAAGCAATAGAGTCTTCTTCCCATGGCCGAATCTCCGGGAGCATCCTTTTAATCTCAAGAAGCTCTAAGTGATTAGCATTAGCCCAATTCCATCCATCTGCTGAAATAACCTCTCCTAATAAGGAGTCATGTGGGAGACCTAACACCACCGGTCCTCTCTGAAACATAAAAAGTAATACTGCGAAATCTTTTTGCTGTTAAGCAAGTGACAGTTCTGAATGGGCACACGTTCCCATCTAGCCATGGATCATGCCATAAGAATATCTGATTGCCATCCCCAATCCTGAAACGGATAAATGGTAGTATCCGATCTCTAAGCTTGAGCATTTGACGACAACTCCATGCTGTGCGAGGAGAGTAACCCACTCTCCATATAGATATCTTATGAAGACGTGTGGCTAGGATCCATGAAGCCCATATAGAATGAGGATCTTTTGAGAGAATACTCCAGAGGCGTCGCATAATTAGTCCTTGATTAATTGTAGTAATAGACCGAATACCTAGTCCTCCTTCTTCCCTCGGCAGACATACCTCGGCCCAACTCACCTTCGCATATCCTCCATCACTATGACCAGCCCACAACAAATGCCGAATTTTGGACTCAAGTAATTTAATAACTCCTTTTGGCAGGATAAAGATACCTGACCAATAGATACGTAGAGAGCTCAGCACAAATTTAGCAAGTTGCAAGCGACCTGCATAAGAAAGCGATCTAGACAACCAAGACCCAATCTTCGTCTCCAGCCGTTGAATAAGTGGCTTGCAATCAGCAATAGTGAGTTTGGAAGTAATCAATGGAACGCCTAGGTAACGCATTGGAAGTTGACCATATTGGAAGCCCGTTCGTTGTTGAATATCAGCAAGGAGATCACGGCCTTTAGCCGAAAGAAAGAAGTGACTTTTAATTGGGTTTGCACAAAGCCCAGATAAATCAGTAAATAAGTCCAAACCTCTTTTCAGCACATCAATAGAATGTAGATCTGCTGCACAAAATAGAAGTAGATCGTCTGCAAAAGTCAACATAAAGGTTCTCGTCCTTTCACATCTCCAATGAAAATGAAAAGAGGAGTCAGAGTTAATGAATGAGAACAATATTCCATATAACACCTCCATAACCAGTGTGAACAGATAGGGACAAACTGGATCACCCTGCCGAAGACCCCTAGCACCATGAAAGAACCCCTCTGCTGTTCCATTAATGTTTATTGAAAAAGAGGATGTGCACAAACAGGATCTTACCCAATGGATGAATATCGGGTGAAAATGCATGCATTCCAGCACTGCTATAATGAAGTCCCATTCAACCATATCATATGCTTTGGCAATATCAACCTTAAATGCACACCTACCAGGTAACCCCTTCTGATTATACCCATGGCAAAGTTCTTGTGCAAGAAGGATATTATCACTAATACGCCTTCCCGGAATGAAAGCAGTTTGGGAGCAGTAAACAAGATCAGAAAGACTATCCTTGAACCGATTTGCTATAATCTTAGAGATAACTTTATAGATCACATTATTACAACATGATATTGGTCTAAAGTCAGTAGCTTTACGCGGAGAAGGTACCTTTGGGATAAGAGTGATGAGTGTGGTATTGATCTCCTTAAGCATATGGCCAGTTTCAAAGAAAGAAGTACAGCTTCTGTCACCTTATCACCTACTATGTTCCATGCCTTCTTAAAGAATGCAGAAGTAAAACCATCTGGCCCTGGCGATTTATCATTAGGAATAGAGAACATGGCAGCTTTTACCTCCTCTTTAGTGACTGGGCAAACCATAGCTTCAGCTTGACATTGGGTAAGTGAAGACCAAATATATCCTTGCACTTGTGATGGGGTAACCATAGTTGCATGAGCTGATTTCCCAAACAAGTCCGCATAAACCTGAAGTAGCTCCTCTCGGATCTTGCTTGGTTCATAAACTTCCCTACCATTGGAATCCTCAACCAAATTGTTATGATTATGTACTCTTCTCATAGCCACCTTCTTAAAGAAAAATTTGGTGCATTGATCACCATCTTTGAGCCAGTTCAGTTTTGCTCGTTGTTTGAGTGCCATTTGTTCAACCTGTACAGCTTTGTAATAGAGATGTCTACAATATGTCTCCAAGCGAACTAAAGCATCAACTGAGTAGTGTGTGATCAGTAGCTCCTGACACACAGAAAGGAAATGATTTGCTGCAGTTACATTACAATGCAAGTTACCTTTAGCTTTCCGAAGCCGCCGAAGGGAGGGATTTAATGCTTTAAGCTTCTTCACTAGAGAATACATCGGTGTCCCAACAATAATATGCCGCCATGTAGACTCCACTAGCTCCAAAAATCCCGGATTATCCGCCATAAAGTTATCAAATCGGAAGGTGGGTCCCCTTTGGCCTGTAATCTATGCCAAATGTCAAAAGAAGTGCTGAATGATCCGAAGTGAATGGTAGTTCGCACCGATACGATACATGAGGATACGAGATCAACCAAGTAGGATTTGCAAATATGCGATCAAGTCTTTTCCATATACCACGGTCCCCATATTGCCGATTATACCATGTGAAAAAACTCCCACTCATAGGAAGAGTACTAAGATCTGTTGCGGCCACACAAGCATTAAAATTAGCAAGATCTACCTCCTCAACCCTTCCACCCCGCACCTCGTTCTCATGAAATATAGTATATTAAAGTCTCCCATAACGATCCATGGAGCATTATGAGATGAAGTAGCCTTCACAAGTAAGCTATCCCATAGTATGCGTCTCTCCATAACTGTATGAAGTCCATATACCACCGAAGCCCATATCACCTCCTGATCAGCTAGAGATGTAATTTGACAATGGATCACTTGCTGGTTCATGTCCTCAATAGTGACAGATACAAATCTCGGATCCCAACCCAACCATATGCGATTTCCCGGACCATTAGTATAATCATAATGCCATGTCCAACTGTCATTTATCCGAGAACTAATTATTTGAGCTTTAGAAGATGCAACTCGAGTTTCCACAAGGCCTACAAACTTTAGCCCGTATTGTGAAATTAGGGTCTGAAGCGAGGTTATGGTACAACCTCTGCAGGGGCAACATTGCTTTTAGGACCCCTAGTAACATCAGCCAAAATAACAGTAATACCTTCCTCATCAACATTCAGATCATCCCCAAGTACATCAAAAGAATTAGACACCATAAGAGATGGAGTAGTAGTAGCTAGAGGTATAGAGGTACCATTACCAGCATTCATAGCCGCAACGACATTTGAATTTACCTCTCCGCCATGCATTCCCAAACCACCAGCATGACCAGCCCCCGCAACACTACCCGAGCCAGCAACAAAACCAGCCCCCACAACAGCAGCCGAACCAGCAATTGCACCAGCCTCCCCACCTGCACTCGAACCAGTATCCGACCAAACTACAGCACCCAAACCTGCTACAGCAGCCGAACCAGCCGCAACCCCCGAACCAGCTTTAACATTCTTCATCATAGTAGTATTCGTTGATGTTGCCATTTTTGGAATTCCGGAACCAGCAAGAACACCTCTTCCAGATCTCCCCTGAACCTCCATTTCAGAATTTCCTCTATCATCCGAGCCATGCATCTCGTTAGAAGCCATTGGATCAGCTATAGTGCGACCTTTAGAAACCTGTCGCCACTCCGTGTGTTGCTGCGGTTGCTCCCGGCCCACCTTTGGTGGTGGTGGATGTTTAGGGCAAATATTTGTAGCATGACCAAACACCTTGCAATTAGAGCACCTTTGAGGCTTCCAATCATATTCAACAGTAATAATACATGTTCCCAAGAATTCATCAGGCATTACTACCTCAAACGAGTCAATGGGGTCATTCTCTGCATCAATAAGTATACACACTCTCGCATAATCAATACGCTCTTGTTTGGCCATAACCATATCAGGAAAGTGTGGTTTCCCCACCGCACTAGCAACAACACTAAGCCCCTCAGTAGTCCACAATTCCGTCGGTAAATTTCTAAGTTTGACCCACACGGGTACTTCATTATGTAATTGCTTAGCTAAAGACATACCGGGTTTCCAGAAAAACCCTAGCCAAGAGGGAGAAAACCCTAGCCGCGCCTCGTCTAACAGCGGCTCCGGCCGCGCCTCCGGCGGCGCTCGCGCCGGCCTGTCGCCTCCGGCGGGTCCTCCGAACGTTGCTACGACGATGTCCTCCTCCTCATGCGGTTTGGATGACCCCTCGGCGGCTTTTTCTTCGCGTGACTCCTCATCGACCATGCTCAATGGTGACTCTTCGGCTTCCCCAACCGTCTCATCCCGGCGATCTCCCTCGGTGGGCCGTCCATCCTTGCTGTGATAACGTCCTCATCATCATCCTCAACAACGTGTGGGTCGGTCATCTCATCGCCGGCCAATTTCAATGGTGTCTCTTCGGCTTCACGGGAGCTATCTTGTCTCTTCGGCTTCCTCCATTGTTCCTCCAATGATAAGATCAATTTCTTCCACCACCGACGTCGCCTCCCCGATGATCCAATGCTTCCCATCGACTTCAACCCTATGCGGATTGGTTTCTTCATCGGCAGCTTGTATCAATGATCCCTCATGTGTCTCTTCGGCTTCCTCATGTGCCATTGCGTCTTCATGCGTTCATTCGGCTTCCCCTTCCGCCGCCATCAATTCTCCGTTGATCCAACGTTTTTCTGAGTTTGATACTCGAATTCCTGAATTCTCGCAATGCTTTGATATTCCTGACTTCAACAAACTTCAGGAACGGATAGAAGGTCTGCTATCACCGGTCGTTTCTTCTTCACATGGTGCTTTATTGGATGCGTCGGCGTCTCCTTCACCTCCTATTGCCCCTCGGTTCCTGAAAGTGGTTTCACCACGGCCACTTCGTGTTGCCACCGGCGGGGGTGTTATGAATTCTACTGCAGCAAACCCTAATGCAATAACCATCGGCTCTCTCACCATGAACTCTCATGCTGCCGGTTCTTCATGCATTGTCAGCGCCACCATGGGAACTTCGCCGATTACTACTATACCATTGATTTCTCCTGTGGTTGTGAGTCAAGCCAATAGTACACCGTTTCCTCATGCTCCAATGGATGCTACTGTTCCTAGTGTTGATCCGATCAACCCCTCTCTTATTGCTGGTTCACCCTTGTCCGTTGCTGAACTTGTTGCTCCTACGGAAACACCACCTAGTGTTGTTGTTAACAATGTTGCTGCTGCTGAAACTAATCGATGTAAAGATGCCTCTTCTTCTTCGACAGGTACAGCAGTAACCAACATTACTTTCGGATCTTTCACTACACCTACTATGGGGAAAGCTTCACTTAACAATTCCAAACGAACATCACTACAGTACGTGCCACCCGTAAAGGTTGATGGTAGGGTTCAGGTGAAGCCAACTTATCAGCAGGTTTTACAAGGTACGGAGCGTTGGAAACATACTCTTGTTGGATACTTTATCGGGCGAAAGCCATACTTTCCTTTCTTGGAAAAGTTTGTTCGTTCTATGTGGAAGAAATTGGTGGAGATGAAAGCTACTGCCAATGGGTTCGTTTTCTTTCGGTTTCCATCGAAGGAAGAAATGTTGGAAGTCTTAGAAGGTGGACCGTGGATGGTTGATGGGCAACCACTATTCCTTGACATCTGGAAACCTGGTATGTCCTTAGCTAAACAATTATATTCTGAGGTACCTGTGTGGGTCAAACTTAGGAACTTACCTACGGAATTGTGGACTAATGAGGGGCTTAGTGTTGTTGCTAGTGCGGTGGGGAAACCACTTTTTTCGGATATGGTTACGGCAAAACAGGAACGCATTGACTTTGCGAGAGTATGTATACTCATTGATGCAGTGGATGATCCCATTGACTCCTTTGAGGTGATAATGCCTGATGAGTTCTCGGGAACTTGCCTTGTTACTGTTGAATATGATTGGAGGCCCCAAAGATGTTCCAATTGCAAGGTGTTTGGTCATGCTACTACTACTTGTCCAAAACAGCCAACACCATCAAAGGTGGGTCGCGACCAACCGCAGGCCCAAACGGAATGGCGAAGGGTATCCAAAGGTCGCATTATAGCTGACCCGACGCCATCTACTGTCATGCATAGCTCTGGTGGTAATGTAAATTCTGGAACGGCTATTAGAGGGAGATCTGAAGTGGGAGTTGCTGCTAGGTCGGGAGTTCCAAAAGTTGCTAGTTCAACAAATGCTGTTGCTAAGAATGCTGCTAATGCTGCTAATGCTTCGGCTACTAAGAATGCTGCTAATGCTTCGGCTACTACTACATCGGCTACCATGAATGTATCGGCTACTAAGAGTGCTGCTAATGCTTCGGCTACATCGGCTAATGTATCGGCTACTAAGAATGCTGCAAATTGTGTTACTACTATGAATAGTGATAAAGGCAAATATCATTGTGTTACTACTTCATCTCCATCAATTACTGTGACTAATTCTTTTGATGTGCTATGTGATGATACTAATATTGTTGAGGATGATCCCTCTCAATCTGCTGCTGATTCTAGGGGCCCTAAAAGCATTGATGCCCCAGGACAGGTTGCCTCATGATTCCATTGTTATGTTGGAATGTCCGTGGTCTAAATTCCTTAGGCCACACAGCTGCGGTCCAGCAGCTAATCTCACAGTTTGGATTAAAGTTTGTGGGACTTGTAGAAACCAGAGTAACTTCTTCCAAAGCTCAAGTAGTTAGCTCACGGGTTTGTGATTCTTGGAACTGGTTTTTTGATTATATGAATGGTCCCGGAAACCGCATTTGGATCGGTTGGGATCCTGGATATGTTTCCGTCAATATAGAAGAAGTAACTACACAAGTTATACATTGTCGTATTGAATCACTTTGTGATAGAGAGGAGGTATGTTGCTCAGTGGTATATGGTCTTCATTCGGTCCAAGCGAGACGCCGGCTTTGGGACCAAATTCTTTTGAAGGCTAGATCTTATCATTCACTGCCATGGATTGTGTTGGGAGATTTCAATACAATCCTTCATGAGAATGAAGTGCGAGGCGGACATGTGGAGGAAGATGACCTTCTAGATTTCAATGCTTGTGTGGCAGCGGCGGATCTCACTACTCTACCGATGACCGGGAGTTTCTATACATGGTATAATCAACAGCATGGAGATCGTGGCATGTGGAAGAGACTTGACCGTGTGCTTGCCAATCCTAGTTGGCTGACTACTTATCCTTTAGTCTCCTACCGATGTGAGCTACCTTTTACTTCAGATCACTCACCTCTTATTTTGGATTTCGATGGGGATCACAGACCTAAAGGAACAACCTTCCGTTTTTGATAACTTTCTGACATCTGAACCGGGTTTCCTTGATCTTGTTACATCGGTGTGGCAACAGTATATAGTTGGAGTGCCTATGTATTCTGTGGTGAAGAAACTAAAAGCACTAAAGCCTCTCTTTAGGAAAATGAGGAGAACTAAAGGTAATCTCAGTTATAATGTTTCTGAAGCTAAACATTTCTTATTTGTTTGTCAGAATCTCCTCACTACTTATTATCATATTGATGCTCTGGTATCCTTGGAGAAACACTGTCGACTTCTCTACTACAAGGCAGTACAAGTGGAGCAAGCTGCACTTGCACAGAGAGCTAAGATCAATTGGTTGAAAGATGGAGATCAATGTACTAATTTCTTTTTCAAGAAAGTGGCGTTGCGAAGGACACGTAATCGCATCATTTCGTTGGAGGATTCAAATGGAATGGAGATCCATGACTTATTCGATTCTATCATGACTTACTTGGAAAGTCTTCCCATAATACTAGTATTACTGCGGCTCAAGTTCAAAGGTATGTTCGTTGTTCTCTTACTCAAAACCAAGCTATTGCAATGGTTTGCCCGGTTACTAAAGAAGAGGTGAAAGATGCTTTGTTCTCAATTCCTAATGATAAAGCACCGGGTCCTGATGGGTTCACTTCCGCTTTCTTTAAGAAAGCGTGGAATATTGTGGGTGACCAAGTCACAGAAGCTGTGCTTAACTTCTTTGAGACGGGGCGTATGTTAAAGGAAATAAACTCCACCATTCTTACCTTGATCCCGAAGGTCACCTCTCCACGGAGAGCTACTGAATTTCGTCCGATCTCATGTTGTAATGTTTTATATAAGATTATATCTAAAATCATAACCAGCCGAATGAAGGATTCGCTCTTGGATCTAGTCCATTGCTCGCAAACGGCATTTATCCCTGGCAGGCGTATCAGTGATAATATTCTTCTTGCACAAGAACTTTGTCATGGTTATAATCAAAAGGGATTACCAAGTCGGTGTGCTTTGAAAGTTGATATTGCAAAGGCGTATGATATGGTGGAATGGGATTTTATTATTGCAGTCTTGGAATGCATGGGTTTTCACCCGAGATTTGTCACATGGATCAGATCTTGTCTATGCACATCATCTTACTCTATTAACATCAATGGCAAAGCAGAGGGTTTTTTTCTAAGAGCTAGGGGCCTTCGACAAGGAGATCCAATGTCTCCCTATCTTTTTCACTCTGGTTATGGAGGTTCTTCATGGATTCTTCGATCATCTATTTGATTCTGACCCACTTTTCCGATTCCATTGGAGGTGTGAATTGACGAGATTTTTTATGTTGACATTTGCAGATGATCTCCTTCTATTTTGTGCAGCAGATGTATACTCTGTCGGCGTGCTGAAAAGAGGTTTGGACCTCTTTGCTGATTTATCGGGACTTCATGCGAATCCATCAAAAAGCCATTTCTTTCTTTCGGCCAAAGGCCGTGGTCTTCTTGCTGATTTTCAACAATGTACGGGATTCCAATATGGTCAATTCCCAATGCGTTACCTAGGCGTTCCATTGATCACCTCCAAACTCACTCTTGCTGATTGCAAACCACTTATACAACCCCTAGATACGAAGATTGAATCTTGGTTGGCTAGATCACTGTCTTATGCAGGTCGTTTGCAGCTTATTAAATCTGTGCTGAGCTCTCTAATTATTTATTGGTCAGGGATCTTTATCCTGCCAAAAGGAGTTATTAAGCTACTTGAGTCCAAGATTAGGCATTTTTTGTGGGCTGGTCATAGTGATGGAGGATATGCGAAAGTGAGTTGGGCTGAAGTATGTCTACCGAGGGAAGAAGGAGGACTCGGTATTCGATCTATTGCTACTATTAATCAAGGACTAATAATGCGACATCTTTGGAGCATTCTCTCCAGAGATCCGAATTCTATTTGGGCTTCATGGATCCTAGCTACGCGTCTTCATAATACTTCTATTAGGAGAGCGGGTTCCTTGATACGATCCTGAGCCAAGACCAGTCGTTTATCAACCCAGCCGAGGTGTCGGAAGTCTCAACCGAGGCGACAAGACAAGAGATCGGATCGCACATGATATCGGGTGTCGGAAAGGGAACGAACACTTCACAAGTTTCAGTCCCGAGCGGACCAATTACTAGATCCCGAGCTCGACAAGCCGAGGTGACACTTCACGGGCTAATTAAAAGTATCTGGGCCGAGACAAGCGAAGCACTAGTTACTGAGCCTTGTATCTTAATAACCATTCGAGTCTTTGAACCCGAGGCTGAGGTGAGCTGGCCGAGGTGGGTGTGGCCGAGATGGGCATGCCGAGATAGTCTTGCCGAGTTAGTCGTTTTATAGCCGAGGTCGTCTTTTGCCGAGGTAGTCTTTATTGCCGAGGTTCGTCTTAGCCGAGTTCGTCTTGCCGAGACCAATGCCCGAGGTCGTCTTGCCGAGGTAGTCTTTTCTGAGAATGATATGACGACATGAGAAGGTGAAGCGCCAGAGACGAGACATGAGAAGGCGAAGCGCCAGAGACGGATTCCTGAGCACCTTTAATTATTTAGAGCCTAGTGCTAATCAATGCAGAATTTACTTCTCGAGATGTCTAGATACAATGTATTTGGATTTTGGAAATTTAACTCATTGTAATCTCTGTATAAATACCCTCATTAAGAATGAATGAAAGATCTTTTGGCAGATCAAATTTGTGAGTTAGAGAAACTCATTGGTTCTTTTTAGAACTTAGGACTTATCGGTTTGTCCGTGGCGTCCACCACCGAACTTATCAATCGATCTCCCGTAATCGATTGTGGCGTTCAAAGGCATATACCAAGGTTCTTACCTCTCTATAGGTAACGGGTCGAGGTGCCTGGCATATTCCAAGGTTCTTGCCTCTTTATAGGCAACGGGTCGCGGAACCAACTCCACGGGAATTTATCCAAATTATCCAAATTTATTTTTATTTTCATTTCTACCTGAATTTACCTAGATAGACCTGAGTATCTTGTTTAGATTGTGCTGAATGACATACGGAAATGACATACGGAAATGCTTCAATAAACTCCATCCATCTTGCATGTCTCTTGTTTACTTTGTGCTGACCTCGGATGTGTTTCAGCGACTCATGGTCGGTGTGAATCACAAACTCTCTGGGTAGGAGGTAGTGCTGCCAAGTCTCCAGTGCTCGGACTAGGGCGTATAACTCTTTGTCGTACGTCGGGTAGTTCAATGTCGCCCCATTTAGCTTCTCGCTGAAATATGCAACAGGTTTTCCTTCTTGCATCAGCACAGCGCCGATACCTACACCAGATGCATCGCATTCAACTTCAAATGACTTAGAAAAATCAGGTAAAACAAGAACAGGGGCTTGAGTTAAACTTCCCTTAAGTGTCTCTAGCCGAAGATACTCAGGTCTATCTAGGTAAATTTAGGTAGAAATGAAAATAAAAATAAAATTGGATAATTTGGATAACTTCCCGTGGGGTTGGCTCCGCGACCCGTTGCCTATAAAGAGGCAAGAACCTTGGAATATGCCAGGCACCTCGACCCGTTACCTATAGAGAGGTAAGAACCTTGGTATATGCCTTTGAACGCCACAATCGATTACGGGAGATCGACTGATAAGTTCGGTGGTGGACGCCACGGACAAACCGATAAGTCCTAAGTTCTAAAAAGAACCAACGAGTTTCTCTAACTCACAAATTTGATCTGCCAAAAGATCTTTCATTCATTCTTAATGGGGGTATTTATACTGAGATTACAATGAGTTAAATTTCCAAAATCCAAATACATTGTATCTAGACATCTCGAGAAGTAAATTCTGCATTGATTAGCACTAGGCTCTAAATAATTAAAGGTGCTCAGGAATCCGTCTCTGGCGCTTCGCCTTCTCATGTCGTCTCTGGCGCTTCACCTTCTCATGTCGTCATATCATTCTCAGAAAAGACTACCTCGGCATTGGTCTCGGCAAGACGAACTCGGCTAAGACGACCTCGGCAATAAAACGACCTCGGCTATAACGACTAACTCGGCAAAGACTATCTCGGCATGCCCATCTCGGCCACGCCCACCTCGGCCATGCTCACCTCAGCCTCGGGTTCAAAGACTCGAATGGTTATTAAGATGCAAGGCTCAGTAACTAGTGCTTCGCTTGTCTCGGCCCAGATACTTTTAATTAGCCCGTGAAGTGTCACCTCGGCTTGTCGAGCTCGGGATCTAGTAATTGGTCCGCTCGGGACTGAAACTTGTGAAGTGTTCGTTCCCTTTCCGACACCCGATATCATGTGCGATCCGATCTCTTGTCTTGTCGCCTCGGTTGAGACTTCCGACACCTCGGCTGGGTTGATAAACGACTGGTCTTGGCTCAGGATCGTATCATTCCCTTCCTCTTCAAAAGGATTTGTCCTCAAATCTGCACCTTTCTTGTACTTGATGACATACGGAAATGCTTCAATGAACTCCATCCATCTTGCATGTCTCTTGTTTAGTTTGTGCTGACCTCGGATATGCTTCAACGACTCATGGTCGGTGTGAATCACAAACTCTCTGGGTAGGAGGTAGTGCTGCCAAGTCTCCAGTGCTCGGACTAGGGCGTATAACTCTTTGTCGTACGTCGGGTAGTTCAATGTCGCCCCATTTAGCTTCTCGCTGAAATATGCAACAGGTTTTCCTTCTTGCATCAGCACAGCGCCGATACCTACACCAGATGCATCGCATTCAATTTCAAATGATTAGAGAAATCAGGTAAACAAGAACAGGGGCTTGAGTTAAACTTCCCTTAAGGTCTGAAAAGCTTTCTCTTGCGCGTCTCCCCATTTAAACTCCATGTTCTTTTTGATAACCGCGGTCAAAGGGGCGGCAATACTGCTGAAGTCCTTAACAAAACGTCGGTAGAAGCTAGCGAGTCCATGAAAGCTTCGGACCTCGGTAACAGACTTCGGTGTCGGCCATTCTTGAATAGCTCGGATTTTCTCCTCATCGACTTGTATACCTCGGGAGCTTACAACAAAACCAAGAAAAACGAGCTTATCGGTGCAAAAAGTGCACTTGCTCGGGTTAGCATACAATTTTTCATCCCGAAGTACAATCAGCACACTCCTAAGATGTTCCACATGTTCATGCAAAGTTGCTGTATACAAGAATGTCGTCAAAGTAAACAACAACAAATTTTCCTATGAAAGCTCGCAGCACATGGTTCATAATCTCATAAACGTGCTAGGTGCATTAGTAACCGAAAGGCATAACTAACCATTCATATAAACCATGTTTAGTTTTAAAGGCTGTTTTCCACTCATCACCCTCTTTCATGCGTATTTGATGATATCCGCTTTTAAGTCTATCTTGGAAAAGATACATGATCCATGTAGTTCATCTAGCATATCATCTAATCGAGGTATGGGATGTCGGTATTTTACCGTGATGTTGTTGACAGCTCGGCAGTCCACACACATACGCCAAGTTCCATCCTTCTTTGGTACCAAGATTACCGGGACGGCGCACGGACTCATACTTTCTCGAACATAGCCTTTGTCCATTAGTTCAGCAACTTGCTTCTGCAGTTCCTTGGTTTCTTCAGGGTTACTTCGGTATGCAGGACGATTCGGAATAACAGCTCCAGGTACGAAGTCGATCTGATGTTCAATGCCGCGTATCGGGGGTAGACCTCGGGGAATCTCCTCGGGCAGTACATCACCGAACTCCTGTAATAAAAAATAACAGAAACTGGCAACGAAGGGCTAAATTGGTTAGTGTTAAGGCATGTTTCCTTGAATACCAACAGGATCACCACTTGTTTTGCACTCATAGCCTTTTTACTGATCCTTTTCCCACATAAAAATTTTTCTTTCTCTCTATTTTTACCTCAGCTTTCTTATTTTCTCTCACACTCTTCTCACTTCTCTCTTTTTTTTCACTCGCTAACTCACTCTTTTCACTCCTCTCTCTCTCTTATTGTTGGATTCTCATCTGATCTTCATGAATTTCCTTTGGTGTCAAAGGTACTAGAATGACGTTCCGTTTTTGAAAGTAAAGGAATATCGGTTGGTATAGCCATCATGTGACGCACGTCGGTCGAATTGCCAGGGTCGGCCTAACAGTATGTGACCAGCTTGCATCGGTACTACATCACATGTCACTTCATCTTCATATTTTCCGATGCGGAACGGAATTAGAACTTGTCGGTTAACCTTGACCTCACCACTATCATTCAGCCACTGTAGTTTGTAAGGTCGGGGATGTTTGCTTGTCGGCAACCCGAGTTTCTCAACCAACAAAGTACTAGCTACATTGGTGCAACTCCCACCATCAATAATCATGTTGCATACCTTATTTTGTATATGGCATCGTGTATGGAATATATTTCCCGTTGCACCTCGGTGTCATCAGTGTATTGATATTGAGAGCTCGGCGGGTCACTAGTAGTTCTCCCTGAGCAGGGTATTCTTCAACCTCGTCTTCCTCTAGAGGCGGCATAGATGTAGTCTCATCCTCCTCATCAGTCTCGATTTCGCCATTCTCAAGCAGTATCATAACCCTTTGGTTCGGACATTGATTGGCAATGTGTCCTCTACCCAGACATTTAAAACACTTGATATCTCGGTTCTTAGTCTCGGGGGTAGATGTGCTAACCTTTTTACTGACCTCGGGAACCGAAGTCTTGAGTTTGCTCGCTTGTGGCTTCTCTTCCTTCTTCGGGTAGTTCGACTTCCAGGAGTTCGAACTCGGACTCGGTCTTGCCGATGTACCCTTCCTCTTAAGCTGATTCTCCACTTTGATAGCGACGTGTACCATATCTTCCAGCTCGATATAATGTTGTAACTCCACCACATTAGCAATGTCTCGGTTAAGCCCACTCAAAAATCTCGCCATTGTAGACTCACGATCTTCTTCAATATTAGCCCGGATCATAGTGATCTCCATCTCCTTGTAATAGTCTTCCACACTTCGGCTGCCTTGCTTGAGGTCCTGCAACTTCTGATATAGACCTCGGTAGTAATGACTCGGCACGAAACGCTTTCTCATTACTTCTTTCATTTCAGCCCAAGTCTCGATTGGACGCGCTCCGCTTCTCCTCCTATTATGTTAAACTGATCCCACCAACAATAGCATAGTCAGTAAACTCAATGGCAGCGAGTTTTACCTTTTTGAGCTCCGAATATCGGTGGCAATCAAATACTAACTCGATCTTCTTTTCCCACTCCAGATATGCCTCGGGATCGTTCTTTCCTGAAAATGCTGGGATTTTTAATTTGATATTACCGAGATTGTTGTCTTCTCGATCTCGGTTATCTCGGTGTCTGTTGTCCCGATCTCTAACACCTCGGTTGCGATTACCTCGGTAGTGATCACCTCGGTAGTTTTCCTCCTCTTCCAAATCTTCACTGAAAGAATCAAAATCTTCATCTCGGGGAAGCCTTTGTTGATTTTCTTCTTGTCTACGAGCTGGTTGGTTACGATGAGGTGGTCTCGGCCGCGCTTCTTCCAACCGATCTAATCGCTCCTGTATCGGTGCCATCAACCGTCTCATTTCTCCCATCATTGCTTCCATCAGGAGTTTGGGTTCAACTTCTTCCAATTTGTTGGAGTTCTCTGAATTTTGAGACATGATCCTGCAAAGAAATGGTTAGAATATAATAATTTAACTCGCTCACTCCCTCACGTGGATTTCACTCAAACACTCGTGGTGCACTCAACGGCTTTTACCCTCAAATGTGCTCACCACACTGCCTTTTACCACTCTTGAGAAATTCTCTGTCGGTTCTAATCGAACTAGGACAAGTAAATTTCCGAATAACAATCCACCAAGAAATCACCAAACAATCTGTGTATTCTTTTGTGAGATCAAAAACAAAACTAAGTTCAAAACTTCTCCTTTCGGTCTCGGATTTTCAGATTCCAACAAAATTCCAATATTCAAACAAACAAGATCTTTTAAAATGCCAAACCAAACAAACAATCTTTCTTTTTTTTTTTTTTTTTTTTTTTTTTTTTTTTTTTTTTTTTTAACTTTGCCGAAACTGAATACAAACTTATCAAAAACGAAATAGCACACCTGACCTAGAAACTGAGCTCTGATACCAAATGATACGAACAAGGTGCGGAAAAGATAATTCTAGCCGAAGCTACTCAGGTCTATCTAGGTAAATTCAGGTAGAAATAAAAATAAAAATAAAATTGGATAATTTGGATAACTTCCCGTGGGGTTGGCTCCGCGACCCGTTGCCTATAAAGAGGCAAGAACCTTGGAATATGCCAGGCACCTCGACCCGTTACCTATAGAGAGGTAAGAACCTTGGTATATGCCTTTGAACGCCACAATCGATTACGGGAGATCGATTGATAAGTTCGGTGGTGGACGCCACGGACAAACCGATAAGTCCTAAGTTCTAAAAAGAATCAACGAGTTTCTCTAACTCACAAATTTGATCTGCCAAAAGATCTTTCATTCATTCTTAATGGGGGTATTTATACAGAGATTACAATGAGTTAAATTTCCAAAATCCAAATACATTGTATCTGACATCTCGAGAAGTAAATTCTGCATTGATTAGCACTAGGCTCTAAATAATTAAAGGTGCTCAGGAATCCGCCTCTGGCGCTTCGCCTTCTCATGTCGTCTCTGGAGCTTCACCTTCTCATGTCGTCATATAATTCTCAGAAAAGACTACCTCGGCAAGACGACCTCGGCATTGGTCTCGGCAAGACGAACTCGGCTAAGACGACCTCGGCAATAAAGACGACCTCGGCAAAGACGACCTCGGCTATAACGACTAACTCGGCAAAGACTATCTCGGCATGCCCATCTCGGCCACGCCCACCTCGGCCATGCTCACCTCAGCGTCGGGTTCAAAGACTCGAATGGTTATTAAGATGCAAGGCTCAGTAACTAGTGATTCGTTTGTCTCGGCCCAGATACTTTTAATTAGCCCGTGAAGTGTCACCTCGGCTTGTCGAGCTCGGGATCTAGTAATTGGTCCGCTCGGGACTGAAACTGGTGAAGTGTTCGTTCCCTTTCCGACACCCGATATCATGTGCGATCCGATCTCTTGTCTTGTCGCCTCGGTTGAGAGTTCCGACACCTCGGCTGGGTTGATAAACGACTGGTCTTGGCTCAGGATCGTATCAGACATGCAAGATGGATGGAGTTCATTGAAGCATTTCCGTATGTCATCAAGTACAAGAAAGGTGCAGATTTGAGAACAAATCCTTTTGAAGAGGAAGGGAATGATACGATCTTTAAGAATGTCATCTGTATAAATACCCCCTTTAAGAATGAATGAAAGATCTTTTGGCAGATCAAATTTGTGAGTTAGAGAAACTCGTTGGTTCTTTTTAGAACTTAGGACTTATCGGTTTGTCCGTGGCGTCCACCACCGAACTTATCAATCGATCTCCCGTAATCGATTGTGGCGTTCAAAGGCATATTCCAAGGTTCTTACCTCTCTATAGGTAACGGGTCGAGGTGCCTGGCATATTCCAAGGTTCTTGCTTCTTTATAGGCAACGGGTCGCGGAGCCAACCCCACGGGAAGTTATCCAAATTATCCAATTTTATTTTTATTTTCATTTCTACCTGAATTTACCTAGATAGACCTGAGTAGCTTCGGCTAGAATTATCCTTTCCGCACCTTGTTCGTATCATTCCTCTTCCCGTACGGCATGGGGTTGGCGTCAAATCCTCAAGCTTCGAGATCGGATATTACCGTTTATCCGTTTCTGTATTGGGGATGGTAATCAAATTTTATTATGGCATGACCCATGGCTTGATGGGAAACCATTGCTTCATAGATTTCAGAGAGGACCGGTGGTGCTAGGTCTACCGCATGATTCCTTACTACGGGAGGTTATTACGGCGGATAGGTGGAATTGGCCTAATGCTACTCATTTAGAACTTATTGAAATCAGAAGAATGCTTCCAGAGATTCGGCCATGGGAAGCGGACTCAATTGTTTGGACTTTATCACCGTCTGGTGCTTACACATCGGCATCAGCTTATGAAGCTTTACGTCTTCGGGGACCAAACTTTGCTTGGGCACGGCTATTGGAGGGTAAAGGGCTAATTCCTAGACATAACTTCATTTTATGGCTCGCTATACGCGAGAGATTACCAACTCAGGATAAGCCTTGGATTGGGAGATTGGTTGATGCCCCCCATTGCCTCCTTTGTGAGGATTTAGTGGTTGAATCTCACCAACATCTTTTCTTTGATTGTACTTATTCCAGAAGATGTGTGGACATTCTAAACCGGCGGACCAACTTCTTATGGCCGAAATCTGTGTGGCGGGATGGCATATTGTGGGCAGCAATACGATGGCGTGGCAAACACTTGATTAACTTTGTTTTTCGGCGCCTTTTAGCATCTCTTGTTTATCATATATGGCAGGAACGAAACCATAGGTGGAAGGAAAATAGGAGGCGTAGACCAGAGCAAGTCACTAAAGAAGCATTTGGAACTGTTTACCAACGCATTTACTCACTACAACTTGCTGATGATCTCCAAACATGTGCTCTTAAGCGTCTATGGCGTATTGCTTGGTAGTCTTAGATTTGTTGTTTCTTGTTGTTTATGTTGGATTATGTGTTGTTATGTACGGTTGTTGTTGATGAGCTGTTATGTGCGGGTGTTATGTACGGTTGTTGGTTGTTGTTGCTGTTATGTGCGGTTATTGTTGTTGGTTGAGTTGTTATGTGCTTAGTACTCTTTGAGTTGTATTACATAGCAGCCTGTTGCTATGATTGACTGCGGCATATCATCCAGATGTGTGCGCTTGATTGTAACTTTTTTCTTTTTATTTATGAAAATTACCTTTCCCCAAAAAAGGTTTCCAGATGTCAAGGAATAGTGGTTGTCCATCAACCATCCACGGCCCACCTTCCATAATTTCCATCATTTCCTCCTCTGAAGAAAACCGAAAGAACACGAACCCATTGGAAGTAGCTTTCATCTCCACCAACTTCTTCCACATAGAGCGAACAAACTTCTCCAAAAATCGAAAGTATGGATTTCTCCCAATAAAATAACCAACAAGAGTATGCTTCCAACGCTCCATACCTTGTACAACTAGTTGATATGTTGGCTTCACCTGGATTCTACCTTCTACCTTTTGAGGCGGCACATATTGTAGAGATGTCCGCTTGGAGTAGTTGAAGGAAGTTTTCCCCCGAGTTGGTGCAGTGAAAGATCCAAATCTCAAATTGGTCAATGGTGCATTTTTAGATGAAGAAGATGTTGCATCATTACCCTTCATAGGTACAGCCGCAGCAGTGACGACGCTAGGTTGTATTTCCGGCACAACAGCCGAACCAGCCTTAGACAAGGAGGTAGCATCAATCGAAGAAGAAGAAGTCGAAGCAGTTCCAGGCCGAGAACCTCCCATGCTATGAACATTAGCATGCAATGCATTAGTAGGAGTCGGTACTATATTGGCTTGATTCGCAACCACCCTAGGAACCGAAGGTTGGATGTTGGGTGGACAAACGGACTCGACCAGCGGGTTCCCCATAGAAACACTAGAGAGGCCAGCAGCAATAGTAGTCATGGCAGGGGAACCATCGGCTACAATAGGGTTTTCCACCGTAGGAGAAGAACTTGTCAAGACAGCGCTCGGGATTCTACCACCTCCGCCAACAGCAATACGGAGTGGCCTTGGTGATACCATGTTCAAGAACCTAGGAGCAATAGGTGGAGATGGAGACGCCGGTGCAACCAACGATAGATCTTGTGATGACGAGGGAACCGGTGATAACAAACCTTCAATCCGATCACGAAGTGTAGTGAATTCTTGAATATCAAACCGTTGGGAAAATTCAGGAATCCGGTCTTGAATCATGCCGAAGTCAGAAAAGCATTGGATCGCCGGTGATGCAGCAGTAACAACAGGAGAAGTCGAAAGGTCGGCGGAGGGAGCCGAAGGGACTAAATAAGGAACGTTGAGAACAGTCGCCAATGAAGTAAGCGGTCCACCTAGTGTTGAATACGATGGGAAGCATTGTGTCGTTGGAGGAGCGGCGGTAATAACGGGATGAACCAATCCGATCGTCGGAGATGCGCAAGAGGAAGCCGAGGAGACATATGGAGATGCATTGAGGATAGCCGACGACGAAGAAGACAACGAACCGCAGAAGGTTGAAGACGATGATGTAGCCATCATGAGGTCGAGGCCGGGTACGACCGACGATGGAGCAAGCGGTCCACGCGCGGTTGGAGGTGATGGAGAAGCCGAAGGGATGCATGAAGAAGCCGAAGAGACACAAGTAGAAACGGCCGACGCTGAAGCAACCAATCCACATGCGGTTGAAGTTGATGAAGAAGACATCAGGATCGAGACCGGGGGTGGCGAAGCGCCGCGGAGACGAGGGAAGTCGAAGAGACGGCGGAAGAAGTTGAAGAGTCACGTAAAGAAATAGCCGCCAAGGGGTCGTCATCCAATCCGCATGAGGAGAAGGACGTCATCGGAGCAACGTTCAGAGGTCCCGCCGGAGGCGGCAGGCCGGCGCGAGCGCCGCCGGAGGCGCGGTTAGAGGAGGCGCGACTAGGGTGTTTTTCTCCAGAGCGGTTTTTCTCCAGAGCGGTAATTACCTATTTTAATTACCGAGATGTCTAGATACAAACGAAGTATTGTCCGTTGAAGGCACGGGGTGTACCCCGTTGGAGAAGCTACGTTGTGCCCGGCTGTCAGACCACGGACTGCGACGCCGATAAGTAGGACGTCGTGCTACAAACAGATAGCACACCGTGCTGCTAGCCCGTGAAGCGTGATGACCCTAACACCCCTGGAAAAAGACACGTGTAATGCTACAGTAATTTCAGCGGGTAATAAACTACCATAATACCCCTTAATCTCTGTATAAAATCCCCAATTGTAACCCTAAAAAAGGGACAGACTCAAAGGAGAGAGGGAGAGAGACATACAGTACATACTTAGTACAATACTTGTATCCACAGGACATACATAGTAAACATTTGAGGACTCCGTTCCTCCTCGTGATTTTTCTACCCTCCATTGAGGGTTTTCCACATTAAAACAGTGTCCTGATAATCACGTTACTTACCTAAGATCGTCCCTCTATCTCGTCGATACGGATTCCCCTCCGTAATCCCATCCGTCCGGAGAAGATCTACAAAGCCTGCGTCATCCCAATTCTGGTGAGGATAACCCATCAGCATCAAGGCTCGAACAACTTAAGCTTTTCCGCGTTCACCACGGAATACATACTCATGAATGGTGGCAAATCCAATTGGAAAGCATTATCACCATGCTTCTTGAGTATCTGAAAAGGGCGATAGCGTATAGACTTAAGCTTACGCCCCTCTCCCTTGAACCTCTCCTTACCAAGGTGCAGCCACACCTTGTCTACAATCTGGAATGTGCATGGAACCCGAGCTCGGTCACCTTGGTCTCCTTTCCATCTCGAAACTTCACCATCTTGATGATCTTCACCATCCAACGTCCAGCTCTTCAAAAACTCCGATCCAGCTCTGATACCACTTGATCCAAGATCGAAATGGTGCTTGACGTGAAGCACTTGACCCGATCTACCAAGATCTTTAATCGGATTAAGATCTAACGGTTGGATGAAAATCTATATCAAGAGAGTTGAGGTAGAAGAAGATATAGGAGAAAACTTGGTTATCTTTATTGATAATGCTGTAAAAGATTACAAAAAAGAGGCCATGGCATTAGTGGTAATTATCCTCACTAATGACACATGGCTCCTCTACATAAAACACTCTAATTACAAGTAATTAGCAAAAAGACACCTAATTAGACACTAGAACACTTGCCTAAAAGTAGGATAAGATATTCATTGAGGATTTAACCCAAGGTAATAACATTTAGAATGGTTTAGGATCGAGCGCAAGAGGGCTCGGACCCGGGCGCGTGCCCGGGCGCCGGCTGGGCGCGCGCGCGCCGGGCACCAGAACCAACATCATATCCGGGCGTCGGGCCTTCTAATTCCATTCCAAATCCACCTGGACCAGGCGTTCAGCAGAGAAGAAGACCACGGAATCCCTTGAGATGAAGGACCAGAAGCACCAGGAGACTGCGGTCGAGAAGTCCGAGGAGACTAAAGACACTCTCCCAGTACGTTAATGGCGATACGGAGAGTTCACTATTTCCTGGGTGGTCCCTCCTATACGAGCATGAGTAGGAGGGAGAAGAAGGTGTTCAGTAGATAAGTCTGCCAAATACGAGACTAAAGAAGAATACTCTCCTCGGCCACTAAAGGCATACGGAGAGTTCACTAAATTCTGGTTGGTCTCTTCGATGCGGGCATGAGTAGGGGAGAGAAAAACGCATTCAGCAGAGAAGAAGACCACGAAATCCATTGAGACGAAGGACCAGAAGCCCCAGGAGATAGCGGTTGAGATGTCCGAGAAGATCACCTAAGCGAGCAGAAGAAATCAGGAGATAGTGTTCACCTGACCGGGAAGAGCCAAAACAAATGGAGAAGGAACACTCTCCCATGCCAGTAACGGCATTACGGAGAGTTCACTATATCCTGGTGGTCCCTTCTATGTGGGCATGAGTAGGTGCGGGAAGAAGGTGTTCAGCCGAGAAGTCTGCCAAATAAGAGACACAGAATGAACACTCTCCCCGGCTGCTAATGGCAAACAAGAAGAGCTCACTGCATCCTGCAAGGTCCCTTCGATGCGGGCATGAGTATGAGGGAGAAGAAGGAGTTCAGCAGAGAAGAAGACCACGGAATCCCTTGAGACGAAGGACCAGAAGCCCCAGGAGATAGCGGTCGAGAAGTCCGGGAAGATTACCAAAGCGAGTAGAAGAAGTCAGGAGACAGTGTTCATCTGACCGAAAATATCCAAAACAAATGGAGAAAGAACACTCTCCCAAGCCGTAAATGGTAATCCGGAGAGTTCACTATATCTTGGGTAGTCCCTCCTATACGGACATGAGTAGGAGGGAGAAGAAGGTGTTCAGCGAGCAATCTGCCAAATACGAGACTCAGAATGAACACTCTCCCCGGCCGCTAATGGCAATAAGAAGAGTTCGCTGCATCCTGGGTGGTCCTTCCGATGCAGGCATGAGGAGGGAGAAGAACGCGTTCAGCAGAGAAGAAGACCACGAAATTCCTTGAGACGAAGGACCAGAAGCCCCAGGAGATAAGGGTTGTGAAATCCCAAGAGATTGCCTAAGCGAGCAGAAGAAGACAGGAGACAATGTTCTCCTGACCTCGAAGATCCAAAGCAAATGGAGAAGGAACACTCTCCCACGCCGCTACTGGCAATACGAAGAGTTACTGTATCCTGGGTGGTCCCTCCTATGTGGGCATGAGTAGGTGGCGGAAGAAGGTGTTCAATCGAGAAGTCTGCCAAAAGCGGAAGAAGGTGTCCGCTAATGGCAATAAAAGAGTTCACTTCATCCTGGGTGGTCCCTCTTATGCGAGCATGAGTATGAGGGAGTAGAAGGCGTTCAGCAGAGAATAAGACCACGGAATCCCTTAAGATGAATAACTAGAAGCACCAGGAGTCAGGAGACAGTGTTCATCTTACCGGGAAGAGCGAAAAGAAATGGAGAAAGAACACTCTCCCAGGGCGCTAATGGCGATACGGAGAGTTCACTATATCCTGGGTGGTCTCTCCTATGTGGGCATGAGTAGGTGGCGGAAGAAGGTGCTCAACCGAGAAGTCTGCCAAATATGAGACTCAGAATGAACACTCTCCCTGGCCGCTAATGGCAATAAGGAGAGTCACTGCATACTGGTTGGTCCATCCGATTCGGGCATGAGTATGAGGGACCACGAAATCCCTTGAGAGGAAGGACCAGAAGCCCCAGGATATAACAGTTGTGAAGTCCGAGGAGATCGCCTAAGCGAGCAGAAGAAGTCAGGAGACATTGTTCACCTGACCGGGAAGAGCCAAAACAAATGGAGAAAGAAAACTCTCCTAGGCCGCTAATTGCAATACGGTGAGTTCACGGTATCCTGGGTGGTCCATCATATGAGGGCATGAGTAGGTGGCGGAAGAAGGTGTTCAACCGAGAAGTCTGCCAAATACGAGACTCAGAATGAACACTCTCCACGACCGCTAATAGCAATAAGCAGAGTTCACTGCCTCCTGGGTGGTCCCTCTGTTGCGGGCATGAGTATGAGGGAAAAGAAGGACCAGAAGCACGGAATCTCTTGAGACGAAGGACCAGAAGCACCAGGAGACAGCGGTCGAGAAGTTCGAGGAGATCGCCTAGGCGAGTTGAAGAAGTCAGAAGACAATGTTCACCTGACCGGGAAGATCCAAAACAAATGGAGAAAGAACACTCACCTAGGTTGTTAATGGCAATTCGGGGAGTTCACTATATCATGGGTGGTCCCTCCTTACGGGCATGAGTAGGAGGGAGAAGAAAGTGTTCAGCAGAGAAGTAAGCCAAATACGAGACTCGTAATGAATACTCTCCCAGGCCGCTAATGGCATACGGAGAGTTCACCGTATTTTGGTTTGTCCCTTCGATGCGGCATGAGTACGAGGGAGAAGAACGCGCTCAGCAGAGAAGAAGACCACGTATTCCCTTGAGACGAAGGATAAGAAGCACCAGGAGACAGGGATCGAGAAGTCCGAGGCGATCGCCTAAGCGAGTAGAAGAAGTCAGGAGACAGTGTTCACTTGACCGGGAAGAGCCAAAACAAATGAAGAAAGAACACTCTCCCAGGCCGCTAATGGCAATACGGTGAGTTCACTGTATCTTGGGTGGTCCCTCCTATGTGGGCATGAGTAGGTGGCTGAAGAAGGTGTTCAACCGAGAAGTCTGCCAAATACGAGACTCAGAATGAACACTCTCCCGGGCCGCTAATGGCAATAAGAAGAGTTCGCTGCATCCTGGGTGGTCCCTCCTATTCGGGCATGAGTATGAGGGAGAAGAATGCGTTCAGCAGAGAAGAAGACCACGAAATCCCTTGGGACGAAGGACCAGAAGCACCAGGAGAATGTTGGTCGAGAAGTCCGAGGAGACCGCCTAAGCGAGTAGAATAAGTCATGAGACAATGATCACCTGTCCGGGAAGAGCCAAAACAAATGGCGAAGGTACACTCTCCCAGGTCGCTAATGGCAATACGGAGAGTTCACTGTATCTTGGGGGGTCCCTCCTATGCGGGTTCAGTAGAGAAGTCTGCCAAATACGAGCCCCGTATTGAACACTCTCCCTGGCGGCTAATGGCAATACAGAGAGTTCACTATATCCTTTGTGGTCCCTCCGATGCGGGTATGAGTAGGAGGAAGAAGAAGGCGTTCAGCAGAGAAGAGGACCACGGAATCCTTGAGACAAAAGGACTAGATGCCCTATAAGACAGCGGTCGAGAAGTCCAAGGAAACCGCCTAAGCAAGTAGAAGAAGTCAGGAGACAGTGTTCACCTGACCGGAAAGAGCCCAAACAATTGGAGAAAGAACATTTTATCAGGCTGCTAATGGGAATACGGAGAGTTCACTATACCCTGGGTGGTCCCTCCTATACTAGCATGAGTAGGAGGGTGAAAAAGGTGTTCAGCAGAGAAGTCTGCCAAATACGTGACTCAGAATGAACATTCTCCCCGGCCGCTAATGGCAGTACGGAGAGTTCACTATATTCTGGGTGGTCCCTCTAATGCGGGCATTAGTAGGAGGCAGAAGAACGCGTTCAGCAGAGAAGTAGACCACAGAATCCCTTGAGTCGAAAGACCAGAAGCCCCAAGAGACAGCGGTCAAGAAGTCCGAGAAGACCGCCTAAGCTAGTAGAAGAAGTCAGGAGACAGTGTTCACCTGACCGGAAAGAGCCAAAACAAATGAACACTCTCCCCGGCCGCTAATAGCAATACGGAGAGTCCCTCCGATGCGGGCATGAGTAGGAGGGAGAAAAAGGCTTTCAGCAGAGAAGAAGACCACGGAATCCTTGAGATGAAGGACCAGAAGCCCCAGAAGACAGCATCGAGAAGTCCGAGGAGACCGCTTGATGAGGACAAGGACACAAAGGACTCGATTGACAGAAGAAGCATTATCAAAGAGAACTCGGAGCGTATTCAAGTTGCAGTTGGACATATTACAAGGGCTCGAGCTGGAAGATTCAAAGAATCACTTCATGTATTTATTCAAAAACATTGGACCGAGGCAAACAAGATCAAGCCCAAAGAACATAATCATGTCATGATGATACAAATCATAGAGCCTAACTACGGTTCAAGTTAGAGCTAGGGCACATCTCAGCCAAGAAAATATTTTGAGAAATATTCTCAATTTGATTAAGCTACATGTGCTTCCTTAGATCTAATTTCCTTAGATTTCCTAGTTTCCAAGATTTTCTAGGCTTCCTATATTTCCTCCTTAAGGAAATTTCGGCCATACCTAATGTAATTAGGAAGTTGATTAGATTTTCCCTAGATTTGATTTTTTCTAGAATTTAGGAAAGATTTCGGCCAAGACTATTAGGGTTAGCGCCGGCCACCATCTTCTACACCTCCTTATGTACTCTATAAATACCCCTTTGGGGCTGCAATGCAAATCAACTTGGTGTGTTCATTGTCGTAAGGTTTATGAAATCTCTTTGGTTCTTTTAGAACTCTAGGACTTACCGGAGAGATACGTGGCGTCCACCACCGGACTTATCAATTCCCCGTAATCGATTGTGGCGTCCAAGGCGTATACCGACGGTTCTTGCCTCTTTCTATAGGCAACAGGTCTAGGTGCCGGCATATTCCGAAGGTTCTTGTCTCCTTATACGTAAGGGTCGAGGAGCCAATTTACGGGAGTTATCTGTAGAGTATATTAGTCAAAGTAGGAGTTTAGTCTGATTCTAGAAGTCTTGGGAGCCTTCGACAATCAAATCGAATGATTGGAGCAACAAGCGAATCGGAGCAAGTCGAATTTGGATTCGAGGAGCACCGAATCGTATCATCTGGTATCAGAGCTCAGAAACTAGAACAAGGTTTTTTCGATTTTTTTTTTTTCTGAAGTTTTGTAGTTCGGCCTTAGTGAAAAAATGAAAATTACTGTTCCGTGAACAGTAACCAGCAAAAAAAAAGTAATAAAAAAAAGTGAGAAAAGGAAGAGAAAGCCGAAATTCGAAGTCAAAAAAAAAAAAAAGGTGGATGAATATGTTTGTTGTGTATAGTTGCTCTAGATCTAATATCGACAAAGTAGTTCTTGAACCTTCGAATTGCTAGCCATCGAAAACTCGGGAAAACTGAAAGTGTTAGGTTAGAATCCTAGATTTATCTTTTGGATTGTCACAAAGATTACCAAGATCTTTTGTTGGGTCCTAGGTGGACGTTAGAGTTTTCGCTCCTTGAATTGTCTTTTAGTTCGATAGAGAGTTTCTCACGAGTGGAAAGAGGCAGTGCGGTAAGATCATTAGAGGGAAAAAGCCAATTTAGTGCACCACCAGCGAATTGAGCGAAAATCCACGTGAGGGACTAAAGTGAGAACAATTTATTTTTTCTACTAACATTTATTGCAGGAAAATGTCTCATAATTCGGACTTTCTTTTTTTGGGGAAAGGTAATTTTCATAAATAACAGAATGAAGTTACAACCAAGCGCACACATCTGAGTGATATGCCGCAATCAATCATAGCAACAGACTGCTATGTATTACAACTTAAACACCACTACAATGATAACCATACAACCATACAACATAAATAACACAATCTAAAAAGACAACAAACTACCAAGCAACACGCCATAACCGCTTTAGAGCACATGTTTGTAGATTATCTACAAGCTCTAATGAGGTGATACGCTGATGTACGACTTGGAATGCATCATTAGCAACTTGTTGTGGTCGTCTTCTCCTATCTTCCTTCCACCTATGATTCCTTTCTTGCCATATATGATAAACAAGTGACGCCAAAAGACTCCTAAACACAAAGTTAATCAAATGTTTGCTTCTCCATTTCGATGCCGCCCACAATATACCTGCATGCCATGCAAAGTTCGGCCATACAAAACATGCTCGCCGTCTTAGAATTTCCAAGCAACGTCGTGAGTATATGCAATCAAAGAAAAGATGTGAATGAGATTCAACCGCTAAATCTTCACATAATAAACAATGAGGTGCATCCACCATCCTCCCTATCCACGGCTTCTCCCGTGTTGGCAACCTCTCACGTATAGCAAGCCACAAAATGAAATTATGCCGAGGAATGCGTCCTTTACCCTCCAAGAGCCTTGCCCAAGGAACTTTTGCCCCCCGGTGCCGTAATGCTTCATAGGCTGATGCCGAGGTATAAGCACCCGAAGAGGTTAGGGTCCAAGCAATGCTATCCGATGCGAATGGTCGTACATCGGGGAGTATCCGATTGATCTCAATAAATACCACTTGATTCTCGCTCGGCCACCTCCATCCCTCCGGAGTAATAACCTCTCGAAGTAAAGAGTCATGTGGCAATCCCAGCACTACCGGTCCTCTCGGGAACCAATGTAACAAAGTTTTCCCCTTTAGCCATGGATCATGCCATAAAAGCGTCTGGCTACCATCCCCAATACAGAACCGAATAAAGGGCAATATACGAGTTCTGAGTTTAAGCAATTGACGCCAACTCCATGCCGTACTATTCGAGATACCCACTCTCCATATAGATGTGTTATGTAGCCGTGTAGCTAGAATCCATGAAACCCAAATAGAATGAGCCTTTGAGATAATACTCCATAGATGTCGCATTAAGAGCCCCTGATTTATCGTAGTGATAGATCGTATTCCCAGTCCCCCTTCTTCCTTTGGCAAGCAACCTTCAGTCCACCCCACCTTCGCATAGCCTCCCGCACTATGACCAACCCATAAGTAGTGTCTAATCTTGGATTCAAGTAACTTAGTTACTCCTTTAGGTAGCAAGAAAATACCTGACCAGTAGATATGTAAAGAGCTTAGTACAGATTTTACAAGTTGTAACCGGCCCGCATAGGAGAGCGACCGAGCCAGCCATGACCCAATCTTCATGTCCATGCGCTGAATAAGTGATTTGCAATCAGCTATTGTGAGCTTTGAGGTTATCAATGGCACTCCAAGATACCGCATTGAAAGATGACCATGTTGGTAGCCCGTAATTTGATGAATGTCCTCATGGAGGGAACAGGACTTGGCCGAAACAAAGAAGTTGCTCTTGGAGGGATTCGCTCGAAGTCCAGATAATTCAGCAAATAAATCCAACCCTCTCTTCATCACCCCAATAGAGGGCAGATCAACAGCACAGAATAGTAATAAATCATCTGCAAAAGTTAACATAAAAGTTCCCGTCGTCTCACACCTCCAATGCTATCGGAATAACGGATCAGAAGCAATAAGTGAATGCATAATTCCATAGAGAACCTCCATAGCCAGGGTAAACAAATAAGGGGAGAGTGGGTCTCCTTGCCGTAGACCCCTAGCACCTTGAAAGAAACATTCTGCCGTACCATTAATATTGATAGAAAAGGAAGATGTGCATATACAAGATCGAACCCAATGAATGAATTTTGGATGAAAATTCATGCTTTCCAATACTGCAATAATGAAGTCCCATTCTACCATGTCATAGGCTTTGGCAATATAGCCTTGACATAATTCTTGCGCAAGAAGGATATTATCACGTATTCGCCTACCGGAAATAAATGCTGTTTGTGAGCAGTGTACTAAATCCGTAAGGGAAGCCTTCATCCGGTTCGTAATGATTTTAGAAATAATCTTGTAAAGCACATTACAACACGAAATAGGTCGGAAATCAGTTGCTTTTCATGGCGAAGTTACCTTGGGAACTAAGGTTATAAGGGTGGAATTGATCTCCTTGAGCAACTTGCCGGTTTCAAAAAATTTTGAACGGCCGCCGTAATCTGATCACCCACTATATTCCACGCAGCCTTAAAGAATGCAGAAGTAAAGCCATCCGGTCCAGGTGCTTTATCATTCGGAATAGACAATAATGCCGCATAAATCTCCTCTTTAGAAACCCAATTAATCATTGCATGTGCTTGTTCTTGAGAGAGTGAGCATCGAACAAAGCCTTGAATACGATTAGCATGAAGCATATTAGTATGTGAAGATTTCCCCAATAAATTCGAATGGAACCGAACCAGTTCATCTCGATTGCATCCGATTCCAGAATCTCCACCCCATGCAAATCTTCAATCGAAACAATGCGATTTTGCACTCGTCGCATAGCCACTTTCTTGAAGAAGAAACTTGTGCATTGGTCTCCATCTTTAAGCCAATTCAGCTTAGCTCGTTGAGCAATAGCCGCTTGCTCCATCCTGGCAGCCTTGTAATATAGATGACGACAATATCTCTCAAGCCGTAGCAATAAATCATCATTATAATACTTAGTAAGAAGCTTCTGACAGATAGAAAGGAAATGGTTAGCTTGCAAAACATTTTGACTCAGATTACCTTTCTTCTTCCTCATACTCCGGAAGTGTGGCTTTAGAGCTTTAAGCTTCTTGACAACTGAATACATTGCTGTACCAACAATGTGATGCTTCCACACCGAATCAACGATCTCCAGGAAACCTAGCTCATTTGCCAAAAAATTGTCTAACCTAAAGGTTTTCCTTTTAATATTCGGAGACATCCCGAAATCCACAATGAGCGGTGAGTGATCAGAGGTAATTATCACTCTTATAAGAAAGAGAAGGATAGTTGAGTAGCCAACTTGGATTTGCAAGAATCCGGTCTAGCCTCTTCCAAATAGCCCTATTCCCCGGTTGACGGTTGTACCATGTGAAAAAATGACCCGTCATTGGTAGAGTAGTAAGATCCGCCGCCACCACACAAGCATTGAAATCCACAAGATCATCATCCTCTACAAGTCCTCCTCTCACTTCATTTTCATGTAGCACAGTATTAATTAAAGTCTCCCATCACAATCCAATACTGATTATTAGAAGCTGTGGCCTTTAATAGAAGTTGATCCCAAAGGTGCCGTCTCTCTTGGATAGTGTGCAAGCCATAGACCACCGAGACTGTAATTGTATCCCTCTCACCAAGAGACACTAATTTGCAATGTACCACCTGTGTACAAGAATCTTCAACATCAACGGATACAAACCCTGGATCCCAGCCGAGCCAAATTCGGTTCCCCGGTCCATCCACATAACATAATACCATGTCCAATTCTCACAGATCCGAGAACTTATGATTTGCGCTTTACCAGCCGCCACCCTCGTCTCAACAAGCCCCACAAACTTTAAACCGTACTTCGATATCAACTGCCGTACCGAAGTAGTGTGACCTAAAGTGTTTAGGCCACGAACATTCCAACATAAGATAGGAATCATGGGACAACCTCTTCAAGGGCTTCAAAGCTTTTAGGGCCCTCAGAAGTAACAGCAGGATTAGAAATAACTTCCTCACCCACATTCAGATCATCCCCAAGTACATCAAACGGATTGGACACTATAATAGATGGAGTAGTAGTAGCTACAGATGAAGAGGTACCTTTAACATCATTCGTAATAGTAGCAGCTCTAATATGTACCACTTCTTCCTGAATTCCCGGTTCAATAGCATCATCAACCCCTGCAACACCACTCGAACCAGCAACATCAGCAACCTTCACTCCAGCACCCAAGTCAGCATCAACAGCAACCCTCTCAACAGCACCCGAACCAGCAACAGCCCTACGCCTCACACCAACACTCGAACTAGCTACATCAGCGGCCTTCACACCAGTATTTTCGTTATCACCCGAGACATGAATCACACTAGATGTCATTGGATCAGCTATAGTGCGACCCTTGGACACCCTCCGCCACTCCGTGCGGGCCTTTGGTGGTTCACGGTCTATCTTTGGTGGTGTTGGATGTTTAGGACAAGTGGAAGTAGCATGACCAAACACTTTGCAATTAGAGCACCTGTTGGGTCTCCATTCATACTCAACAGCAACAAGACATGTTCCCGAAATCTCATCAGGCATTATCACCTCAAAAGAATCAATGGGATCAACCTCCGCATTAATAAGTATACATACTCTCGCAAAGTCAATACGTTCCTGTTTTGCTGTAACCATATCAGGAAAGAGCGGTTTCCCCACCGCACTAGCAACAACACTAAGTCCCTCGTTGGTCCACAATTCCGTAGGCAAATTTCGAAGTTTGACCCACACAGGTACTTCATTATGTATATGTTTCGCTAGAGACATACCAGGTTTCCAGGTGTCAAGAAACAATGGCTGCCCATCAACCATCCACGGACCACCTTCCAATATGTTCATTATTTCATCCTCCGATGAGAACCGAAAAAACACGAACCCATTTGCAGTAGCTTTCATCTCCACTAAGTTCTTCCACATTGATCGAACAAACTTCTCCAAGAAAGGAAAATAAGGCTTTCTTCCAATGAAGTACCCGACAAGAGTATGCTTCCAACGCTCCATTCCGTGTAGTACTTGTTGATATGTTGGCTTCACCTGAACCCTACCTTCAATTTTTTGTGGTGGTACATACTGTAAGGATGTTCTTTTAGAATAGTTGAAGGAAGATTTCCCCGAAATTGGCACAGCAAAAGAGCCAAATGTCAAAGGTGGCGTATTAGAGGAGGAAGAAACACCATTACGCCGAATGGTTTCAGCAGCAGAGGCAACATTAACATCAGCAGGAGGTGATATTGCCTGCAGACCAGCAATTGAAGAAGGGTTGATCGGTGCAATAGTGGCTGGGCTCGCGGCTGCAAGAGGACTGGCATGCATGGCCGAATTATGAACAGCCGCATGTGGTACAGTAGCATGCACTGTCTCACGAGGAATCCATGGAATAGAATCAATCGATGAAGTACCCATGGTAGCACTAGTATTACTTGAAAAGCCAGCAGCAATAGAATTCAAGGTGAGAGAACCTGTGGATGCATTAGGGTTTACTACACTAGAGCCAGACATCATCGAAACGGCGCTCATATTCATAGCACCTCCATCAACGGCAACACGGAGTGGCCGTGGTGGTACCATATTCAGGAACCGAGGAGCGATAGGTGGTGATGGCGACGACGACGCATCCGATACAGCACCATTAAATGAAGATAGGACCGGCGATAACAACCCTTCTACCCGATCTCGAAGTTTATTGAATTCCTGAATATCAAACCGTTGAGAAAATTCAGGGATCCGATCCGTGATCGTGCCAAAATCAGTAAAGCATTGGGTCACCGAAGAGGCAGCTGTGGAGGCGGAGATAACCGATGCAATCACTGGATTTTCAATGGTGGAAGTCGAAGAGGCATATGATGATGCATTAAGAGGAGCCACCGAAGAATAACTCGATCCGCACGAGGCTGAGAACAATGAAGAGGACGTCATAAGAGCCAAGGCCGGAGGTCCCGACGGCAGATGAGGAGGATGAGGGAAGCTATAACGGGTCAGATGAGGAGGATGATGGAACGATTGACCCAGTTAGAGGAGGAGCGCGCTGGACGACCTCGACGTAATCCTACCACACAAAGACGAGAGGGACCATATCCTAGAAGAACACGGGAAGAAGATCTTGATCTCTATGAAGACGAATTCGATGAAGAATTAGAAAACGGTTCAGAAGAAGGCAATAGGAGATATGGGCTGAATCTAGGTTACCGAAACCGAGAAGATAACAATTTAGGAAGCATCAAGATGAAGATACCATCTTTCTCAGGAAAGAACGACCCCGAAGCATACTTAGAGTGGGAAAAGGAGATGGAGCTAGTCTTTGATTGCCATCGATATTCTGAGCTTAAGAAGGTAAAACTAGCTGCTATAGAGTTTTCTGACTATACTATTGTATGGTGGGATCAATTGACAGTTAGCAGAAGAAGGAACGGAGAACGGCCCATCGAGACATGGGAGGAGATGAAAACCATAATGCGGAGGAGGTTCGTACCGAGCCACTATTACCGGGGGCTCTACCAGAAATTGCAAGTCTTGAAGCAGGGCAATCGTAGTGTAGAGGACTACTATAAGGAAATGGAGATCACGATGATTCGAGCTAACATTGACGAAGATCGTGAGTCAACTATGGCAAGATTCTTGAGCGGACTCAACCATGACATTGCAAATGTGGTGGAGTTACAGCACTATGTGGAGTTGGAAGACTTGGTACATGTTGCTATCAAGGTGGAGAACCAACTCAAGAGGAAGGGTACCACCACCATGAGACTTAACCAAGGCTCAAGTTCATGGAAGCCCAATTACCCCAAGAAGGAGGAGAAGACTACAATGCCCAAGCTTAAAGCCCCAACACCCGATGAGAACAAGAAGGTTAGTCAATCTACTCCCAAAGCTAGAAACCGTGATATCAAGTGTTTCAAATGTCTAGGCAGGGGCACATTGCGAGTCAATGTCCGAATAGGAGGGTGATGATAATGCGTGATGATGGGGAGATCGAGACCGATAACGAAGAAGATAATACAAGCATGCCATCTCGGAGGACGATAACGACGAGGAGTACCCCGTAAGAGGAGAGATGCTGGTTGCAAGGAGAGCACTAAGCATACAAATCCAAGAAGATGACGAGTTACAGCGGGAGAACATATTCCATACAAGGTGCCACGTACAGAACAAGGTGTGCATGGCATGCCTAGAACAATCATTTCTGATAGAGATGCAAAATTCTTAAGTTATTTCTGGAAAACTCTGTGGTGTAAGTTAGGAACTAAACTGCTTTTCTCTACTACTTGTGATACGAACAAGGTGCGGAAATGATAATTCTAGCCGAAACTACTCAGATCTATCTAGGTAAACTCAGGTAGAAATAAAAATAAAAATAAGATAAAATACTTGGATAACATTCCCGTGGGTTTGGCTCCGCGACCCGTTGCCTATAAAGAGGCAAGAACCTTGGAATATGCCAGGCACCTCGACCCGTTACCTATAGAGAGGTAAGAACCTTGGTATATGCCTTTGAACGCCACAATCGATTACGGGAGATCGACTGATAAGTTCGGTGGTGGACGCCACGGACAAACCGATAAGTCCTAAGTTCTAAAAGAACCAACGAGTTTCTCTAACTCACAAATTTGATCTGCCAAAAGATCTTTCATTCATTCTTAATGGGGGTATTTATACAGAGATTACAATGAGTTAAATTTCCAAAATCCAAATACATTGTATCTAGACATCTCGAGAAGTAAATTCTGCATTGATTAGCACTAGGCTCTAAATAATTAAAGGTGCTCAGGAATCCGTCTCTGGCGCTTCGCCTTCTCATGTCGTCTCTGGCGCTTCACCTTCTCATGTCGTCATATCATTCTCAGAAAAGACTACCTCGGCAAGACGACCTCGGCATTGGTCTCGGCAAGACGAACTCGGCTAAGACGACCTCGGCAATAAAGACGACCTCGGCTATAACGACTAACTCGGCAAAGACTATCTCGGCATGCCCATCTCGGCCACGCCCACCTCGGCCATGCTCACCTCAGCCTCGAGTTCAAAGACTCGAATGGTTATTAAGATGCAAGGCTCAGTAACTAGTGCTTCGCTTGTCTCGGCCCAGATACTTTTAATTAGCCCGTGAAGTGTCACCTCGGCTTGTCGAGCTCGGGATCTAGTAATTGGTCCGCTCGGGACTCAAACTTGTGAAGTGTTCGTTCCCTTTCCGACACCCGATATCATGTGTGATCCGATATCTTGTCTTGTCGCCTCGGTTGAGACTTCCGACACCTCGGCTGGGTTGATAAACGACTGGTCTTGGCTCAGGATCGTATCATTCCCTTCCTCTTCAAAAGGATTTGTCCTCAAATCTGCACCGACATCAAAAAGAGATAAATCAGTGATGTTGAAGGTAGCACTGACGTTATACTCACCCGGTAAATCCAACTTATATGCATTGTCATTGACTCTCTCCAGAATTTGAAAAGGACCATCTCCTCGTGGTAACAGTTTGGATTTTCTCTGTGCCGGGAACCTCTCCTTCCGCATATGTAACCATACCCAATCTCCAGGCTCAAATCGGAGCTTCCGACGACCCTTGTTAGCTTTCTTTTCATACAACTCAGTTTGTCTCTTTATGTTGTTCCTCCGTGATAGTGCATCGGCAACAACGTTTTCCTTACCTTTCTTGTACTTGATGACATATGGAAATGCTTCAATAAACTCCATCCATCTTGCATGTCTCTTGTTTAGTTTGTGCTGACCTCGGATATGTTTCAACGATTCATGGTCGGTATGAATTACAAATTCTCTGGGTAGGAGGTAGTGCTGCCAAGTCTCCAGTGCTCGGACTAGGGCATATAACTCTTTGTCGTACGTCGGGTAATTCAATGTCGCCCCATTTAGCTTCTCGCTGAAATATGCAACAGGTTTTCCTTCTTGCATCAGCACAACGCCGATACCTACACCAGATGCATCGCATTCAACTTCAAATGACTTAG
>MJHO01000025.1:0-10732 GCA_002076135.1 Xerophyta viscosa | reverse complement strand
ATTCCATACCATAAGACTGACGATTGCTTCACATATTGCTAATTCGTTCTTTAAAGAGAGTTAGACTGATTGTATGCCTAGAACAATATTTCTGATAGAGATGCAAAATTCTTAAGTTATTTCTGGAAAACTCTGTGGTGTAAGTTAGCAACTAAACTTGCTTCTCAACTACTTGCACACCCACAGACTGATGGCAGACTGAGGGTCGTTAACCGAACGGTTGTCTACTCTATTACGTGCTATTATCAAGATAACATCAAAACATGGAAGAATATTTGCCGCATGTTGAAAGTTTGCCTATAATCGTAGTGTTCATTCTGCAACTAAGTTTTCACCATTCGAAATTGTTTATGGATTTAATCCTTTGACACTTTTAGATCTAACCCCATTACCAATGTCTGAGCATGTAAACTTAGATGGAAAGAAGAAAGCTGACTTTGTTAAGCAGATACACCGAGAAGGCAAGGCTCAACATTGAGCGAAGGACTGAGCAGAACGCTAAACAAGCCAACAAGGGGCGCCATAAGCTGAGTTTTGAACCCGGTGATTGGGTATGGCTGCATATGAAGAAAGAAAGATTCCTGGCGCAAAGAGGATCTAAGCTGCTTCCCAGAGGCGATGGACCCTTCCAAATTCTAGAGCGCATTAATGACAATGCCTACAAACTTGACTTACCAGGTGAGTATAATGTAAGTGCCACTTTCAATGTTACTGACTTGTCTCCTTTTAATATAGGTATCGATTTGAGGACAAATCCTTTTCAAGAGGAAGGGAATGATGAGGACAAGGACGCAAAGGACTCGATTAACACAAGAAGCACTATCAAAGAGGACTCGGAGCGCATTCAAGTTCGAGTTGGACCTATTACAAGGGCTCGAGCTAGAAGATTCCAAGAATCACTTCATGGATTTATTCAAGGACTTTGGACCAAGGCAAGCAAGATCAAGCCCAAAGAACATAATCATGTCATGATGATCCAAATCTTGGAGCCTAACTGCGGTTCAAGTTAGAGTTAGGGCACAACTCGGCCAAGAGGAAATTTTGAGAAATATTCTCAATTTGATTAAGTTATTTTATAGCCGAAATATCCTCAATTCGGTTAAGAAGATCCTAGGGCCGGCCACATGTGCTTCCCTATTTCTTATTTCCCTAGATTTCCTAGTTTCCAAGATTTTCTAGGTTTCCTATATTTCCTCTTTAAGGAAATTTCGGCCATACCTAATGTAATTAGGAAGTTGATTAGATTTTCCCTAGATTTGATTTTTTCTAGAATTTAGGAAAGATTTCGGCCAAGACTATTAGGGTTAGGGCCGGCCACCATCTTCTACAACTCGTTATGTACTCTATAAATACCCCTTTGGGGCTGCAATGCAAATTAACTTGGTGTGTTCATTGTTGTGAGATTTTAAGAAATCTTTTTGGTTCTTTTAGAACTCTAGGACTTATCGGAGAGATCCGTGGCGTCCACCACCGGACTTATCAATCGAACTTCCCCGTAGTCGATTGTGGCGTCCAAGGCGTATACCGACGGTTCTTGCCTCTCTCTCTATAAGCAACGGGTCTAGGTGTCGGCATATTCCGAAGGTTTTTGTCTCCTTATAGGCAAGGGTCGAGGAGCCATCCCACGGGAGTTATCTGTAGAGTTGATTAGTCAAAGTAGGAGTTTAGCCTGATTCTAGAAGTCTTCGGAACCTTCGACAATCAAATCGAAGGATTGGAGCAACAACTGAATCGGAGCAAGTCGAGTTCGAATTCGAGGAGCCCCGAATCGCATCAATATACCTACCGGGTTCAATTTTCCATCCATCGAAATCTCTGTCTTGGATGATTAGGAGTTCTATCCATATTATTGTTACTGCGTTCCGCGACAAGTTCGACGGGGTTCGCATCACTACCACAAGCCAGTTATCCCTGTGGTAACTTTTCAGACACCTCTAGCTTCAAAATCCGAAGGTGTAAAGGATCGATAGGCCACACTTTCACGGTTCGTATTTGATCCAGAAGGCTCTCGGTCAAGGAAGTCAAGAGGCATGACTTGGGTGCAAGTGCCTTAGCCAAGCATGGGTGCGGGTGACCGAACTGGTGCGGGCGCGCAGGAGTGCGCGAGGAAGGCTGAGAGGCGCGGCATGGGCACGGCTAGGCACAGCATTGGCGCGGCATGGGCGCGCTGATCCGAATCCCCAAGGGATGTCTAAGGAACTCGGTGTAATTAGATCTAGAGGGCTAGGAGGAAATGGCCGAATGAGAGGGAGAGTAAGATTTGGTGTGGCCGAATTACCACTTTGTTTTTCTTTGCTTGTATTAATAGAAAACATCAAAGCCTAACTTCTATTACAGCAATTAAAACATTAAAAGCAAATACAATAACTACTTAGTGGGGATGCCTAGAGCCACCCCTTAGCCTTCCGCATGCCCCTGCTGTTCTGCCGCGCACGCCCGCCCGCTGGCCTTCCGCGCGCGCGCCGCTGGTCTTCCGCGCATCCCGCGCGCCCGCTGGCCTTCCGCGCAGCTGCCGCGCCTGGCCTTCCGCGCGCCCGCTGCCCGCCTTCCGCGCATGCCCCGCGCCCGCGCCTAGGCCGTGCCTGTGGTGCGCCAGTGCCGCGCCCATGCCGCGTCCATGCCGCGCCCTTGCCGCATCCATGCCGCGCCCTTGCTGCATCCATGCCGCGCCTCTGCCGCCTATGTCGTGTCCATGCGCTCCCATGCCGCGCCCATGCGCGCCCATGCCGTGCCCATGCCACACTAGGTTGCGCACTTGTGTTTTGACCCAAGATCCACCTGGATCAAGCCTCCCCTCTATAGGATTCATTGCTCCGCAATGAGCTTTAGCATTCTTCTTGAGGTTGCCACTCATATCCCTTCTTGCAAGAGTTGTGTCTTTGACAAAAAGTGCAATATTTTTGGGCACCTCCTTCATGCCATTGGTTGCCTTTCCCCTTGTCCTCTCCATGGTGAACGTCTTGCCTTCTTAACGAGAATGTATTGTTGAGCCCGCCGAAGATAGGTCGCATCTCGATCCCATAGGTATGGATTTCCGAGGATGATATGGCACACGTCTAATGGAATCACTTCGCATCACTTCATCAATGAACCGCGCCGACACCGCGAACTTGATCTTGCAACATCGTGTGATTTCCATCTTCCCGCTTGTATTGTTTAGCCACTCCAACACTTGAGGTGTCTCGTAAGGGATAGTCTCCAAATGCAATTGGTTAACTAATGCCTCCGAAACCAGATTTCTTTGACATCCAGGATCTACAATGCATTGCACTATGTCAGATTTTACCTGAATGTTCATTGTAAAGAGCTCTTCTCGCTCCTTATCATTATGGGGTCCTTTAGCCTCTGGAATCACCTCCTCCTTGGCTCGGATCATGAGTGCAAGGGTTGGGTCCGCCTCCTCCATCTTGAGGGTGATCGGCTCCTCTTCTTCTACCGTAGTGACTAGAGTCTTGCCCTTGCCCACGGCTCCCTTGTCTCTCTTTGGCGCCATCTCTGGATGGAGAGTCCAACACTCGGCTTGAGTGTGCCCCTTCTTGTTGCAATGCGTACAAGTCTTGGCCTTTGTCTTCTCTTGAGTAGTTGCTTGAGCCGCCCCCTTCATTGCACCCGAGCCACCCTTGGCGTTCGGTTTGGGCATTCCACGCATCCTAATCTTCTCATAGACCATGGCTCTCTTGCATGCATCATTGATATCCTTAACCGGATTCAAATCAACTTCTTCAAACAATTCTTCACGCAATCCCGCCAAGTATTTTCGAAGAACCTCCGGGTCTTGTAGCCGCACTCCCATCACCAAGGCTTGCCTCCGAAATTCGGTTGTGTACTCTTGCACACTTTGGGCTTCTCCTTGCTGCAGAATTGCCATGCCTTCCACCTCGCTTCCTCGTATCCCACGGGATAGAATTGTTCCTTGAGTTGTTTCTTGAATGCCGCCCACGTGATTCCCATGGAACCATACTCCCGTAGATGTGCATTCCACCAAATAAGTGCATGGGACGCCAACTTGAGCCTTGCGAACGCAAGACGTTGCGAGTCTCCATAGTTGTAGAGAGCAAAGTAACTCTCTAGTTGATCGATCCAGCCATCTATCTTCTCTCCATTCACTTCCCCATTGTATACGGGAAGCTCCACTTTTGCATCTACCTTGAATGGGGCCATGCCTTGGACCGCGCCTTGCATGCTCCAAATGGTTTGCATCTCGGCCTCCTCTTGCATGGGCTCCTTGCCGAGGCGCCTTGGGGTTTCAACATCATCCGGCATGTGGGAAGGCTCCCCTCGCTCCATGCCCGTGGCTGGTTGGGTTGTAGCCGCCCTTGCTTGGCTCATGGCCATCTCCTTCATGAGGTGCACCAAACTTGAGATCTGCTCATTGTCGAGTTCGCCAACTTCGTGAGAGTCTCGTCCGTCTTGGTTGCCATGGTCTTGAACTCATCCTCGAACCGCGCCAAACGCTCCTCAATCCGAGTGATGCGTGCATCTCCATGTTCCTCCATGATAGGATGACTGTGCTCCGATGATGAATCCTCCACTTCTTTGCCTTGACTCTTGTTCCTCGTTTGAGCTACCATGTCTTCGGATAACGCTCCTAAGCACTCCTCACGTCTAGCTCTGATACCAACTTGATCCGAATCCCCAAGGGATGTCTAAGGAACTCGGTGTAATTAGATCTAGAGGGGCTAGGAGGAATGGCCGAATGAGAGGGAGAGTAAGATTTGGTGTGGCCGAATTACCACTTTGTTTTTCTTTGCTTGTATTAATAGAAAACATCAAAGCCTAACTTCTATTACAGCAATTAAAACATTAAAAGCAAATACAATAACTACTTAGTGGGGATGCCTAGAGCCACCCCTTAGCCTCCGCATGCCCTGCTGTTCTGCCGCGCACGGCCCGCCGCTGGCCTTCCGCGCGCGCGCCCGCTGGTCTTACCGCGCATGCCCCGCGCGCCCGCTGGCCTTCGCGCAGCTGCCGCGCCTGGGCCTTCGCGCGCCCGCGCCCGCGCCTCCGCGCATGCCCCGCGCCCGCGCCCTTGGCCTTCCCGCGTGCCGCGCCTAGGCCGTGCCTGTGGTCGCCAGTGCCGCCCATGCCGGCGTCATCCGCGCCCTTGCCGCATCATGCCGCGCCCTTGCTGCATCCATGTCGCGCCTCTGCCGCCTATGTCGTGTCCATGCGCTCCCATGCCGCGCCCATGCGCGCCCATGCCGTGCCCATGCCACACTAGGTTGCGCACTTGTGTTTTGACCCAAGATCCACCTGGAATCACGCGCATTGGGCATGAAGTGGCCGAGCAAGGCAAGAGCTCGGCGAGGAAAGCACTCGGGCGCGAAATGACTCGGACGCGGGGACCGAAGAGTCACCAAGGCTTGGGAAGACCGAGTTCCAAGGAAGTCAAAAAGTCCTTTAACTCTAATTACTTTGTATTAATGCATTGTATTAACTTTCCTTTAATGAAGTGATTGAAGGGGGTGCTTGGGAGGACGTCAAGCATAAAGGTCACGGGTTGTGACCGAGAAGAGGGTCCCGGAGAGGTTCTTGACGTTGGATGGTGAAGATCATCAAGATGGTGAAGTTGCGAGATGGAAAGGAGACCAAGGTGACCGAGCAAGGCGACGTAGAGACTAGTTCCGATCAAGCAACGTCCATGCATGGGGATTTTTCGATGGAGATGAGGTTGAGCGGCTTGGAGCAGCAAGTGGCCGAGCCAATATAGCCAATATTAGTCGCCCACAAGGTGTTCGATCCAATGAATTTCAGTTGCATGGAGAGTCCTCGACCTTTAGGAGACCGGGAAAGGAGCCTATGGAGGAAGAGAACGTTCGTGGCTCGATGCAAACGACAAACGACAACGGACCTGCACTATGGGGAGCCATCAAGGTAGAAGCTAAGTTTGATATTCCAGCTTATGGAGGTGAGATAGATGGTGACAAATTAGATGCATGGTTAGACCAATTAGAGACTTACTTTTCGTTGTATGAATTCAATGATGTGCAACGTATAACCTTTGTGCTGGTGAAGTTAGTTTCGCATGCTCTAATTTGGTGGAATGCATATATTCGTACTCATGATGTTCGTAGGTTGACATGGGATGCATTCAAGGTGCTCGTAAGAAAGCAATTTTATCCCGTTGGCTTCTATGAAGAACGGTGGAGGCGTTGGCAATACTTTCGCCAAGCTTACGAGTATACGATGGAATTCATGAAGCGTGCTCTTGTGCTTGGCGTTCCATTGGATGATCATGAGACTTTTCGCAAGTATGTGAATGGCCTTCAAGAGGATATTCGGGAGCACCTCAAGATGTACCATGTGGAAGGCATCGATGATGCTTGCCAAAAGGGGACTATACTTGAGCGGGCTTGCACCCGAAGAAGTATCAAAAGAAGAAGGGCACACAAGCTGCGAATAAGAAGATGCAAAGCGGAGGAACTTCGAAGAAAGAAGCTGGAAATAATAGCCAACAAGATAAGCAGAATGATAAAGAGAAGACCAAGAATGTGACGTGTACGCATTGTGACGTCAAAGGTCATTCCGTTGAGAAATGTTGGAAGTTACATCCAGAACTTCGTCCAAAGAATCATAGACCTCGCAAGAACCAAGGCAAAGGCAAGACACTTGTGATTACGGAGAATGCGGAGAACACCGAGCTGAACCAAGTGATGGAAGCCAACCCTACATTGATGCTTATGGTGCGTAGTACGAGAGAATGCTCAAAACAGCAAGAATTCTCTGTTCTGGACAGAAACAGAACAAAATTGGCCGAAACTAGGAGGGCTGAAGTGGCCGGGAGCAAACCAGTTTCTGTTCTGCCGAGAGCAGCGATGCAGGAGCTGTTCGGGGAGCGAATCGCACGCAACATTCTCATACAATAGGAGGGCGTATAGTACAGCAAGGTGGTGAAAATTCTGGACAAAATCAAAGTGTAGTTCAATCCGGAGCCAAGGAGCGAGCGGCGTTGTTCTTTGTGACGATACAAATCAAACAACAAGTTGTGGAAGCAATCTTTGATCCCGGAAGCCAAATGAACTTGATTTCGGAGGGATTGGTCCAGAAGTTGGGTTTGGAGATGCAACCTCATCCTCGACCATATTCCATCGGATGGATAAAGGATGGCATGGAGTTGAACATCGATCGCCAATGTACATTCAAGTTTGCTATAACGAAGGAGTTCATTGACGAAGTCATGTGCGAAGTCGTGCCACTCGATGTATGTCAAGTCATTTTTGGGAGTCCTTATATCTGGGATCGAGATGGGATATTCTATCGACGACAACAATGGTATTGTTTGACGAAAAATGGGCGGAGATTCCTCATTTCAGCAAACAAACCAAAATCTGAATTCAAGGTATGTACAGCCGGACAAGTCAAGAAAGTAGTGAATCTAAGCAATCGGTATTTAATACTCTTGCTTAGGAAGGTGGAGGAACCAAAGGCACAAGTTAAAGTGTTGTCTCGGGACTTAGGTGTGCAACAAAAGACGGAGGTTCGGGAGTTACTGCAGAAATTTTCTGGAGTATTCGAAGAGCCGCGAGGATTGCCACCTCGGCGTTCGATCGAGCATGGAATTCAGCTTATAGATGGTGAGCCACTTCCTAACTTGAGTATGTATTGTTATTCTCCTCTTGAAAGTGATGAGATCAAGAAGCAAGTGGTTTGAGCAAGGTGTAATCCAACCGAGCTCATCCCCTTGCGGGTCGCCGATTGTTATGGTTCCGAAGAAAGATGGCGGGTGGCGCATGTGCGTGGATTATCGTGCCTTGAACCGTATAACGGTGAAGAATAGATATCCACTCTCCCGTATAGAAGACTTGATGGACCAGCTACAACCTTCCAAGTTCTTTACGAAGCTTGACTTGAAGTCGGGATATCACCAAGTGCGAGTTCAACCGGAGGATACTTGGAAGATCGCCTTCAAGACAAGATATTTTGGTGCATAGCCGGACTTGGTCCGAGCATTTGGAGCATCTTCGAAAGGTGTTGATGCGATTCGGGGCTCCTCTAATCTGAACTCGATTTGCTCCGATTCACTTGTTGCTCCAATCCTTCGATTTGATGGTCGAAGGTTCCCAAGACTTTTAGAATCAGGCTGAACTATTAATTTAACTATCCTGCTCTACCGATAAGTCACGTGGGATGGCTCCTCAACCCTTGCCTATAAGGAGACAAGAACCTTCGGAATACGCCGGCACCTAGATCCGTTGCCTATAGAGAGAGGCAAGAACCGTCGGTATACGCCTTGGACGCCACAATCGACTACGGGGAAGTTCGATTGATAAGTCCGGTGGTGGACGCTACGAATCTCTCCGATAAGTCCTAGAGTTCTAAAAGAACCAAAAATATTTCTTAAAATCTCACAACAATGAACACACCAAGTTGATTTGCATTGCAGCCCCAAAGGGGTATTTATAGAGTACAAAAGGAGTTGTAGAAGATGGTGGCCGGCCCTAACCCTAATAGTCTTGGCCGAAAACTTTCCAAATTTTAGAAAAAATCAAATCTAGGGAAAATCTAATCAACTTCCTAATTACATTAGGTATGGCCGAAATTTCCTTAAAGAGGAAATATAGGAAACCTAGAAAATTTTGGAAACTAGGAAATCTAGGGAAATAAGATCTAGGGAAGCACATGTGGCCTGCCCTAGGATCTTCTTAACCGAATTAAGGATATTTGGGCTATAAAATAGCTTAATCAAATTGAGAATATTTCTCAAAATATCCTCTTGGCCGAGTTGTGCCCTAACTCTAACTTGAACCGCAGTTAGGCTCCAAGATTTGGATCATCATGACATGATTATGTTCTTTGGGCTTGATCTTGCTTGCCTTGGTCCAAAACCTGGGAAGGTATGTCTTTTGGCCAAAGATGAAAGACGATGTTAGTAGATACATTCGTGGTTGTGTGTTGTGCAATACATCAAAATCGACAAATCGGAAGCAAGGATTGTATACGCCATTACCAGTTCCTACTCGCTCTTGGGAGAGTATTATGATGGACTTCATTGGTGGTTTACCCCGGTCTAAGAGAGGTTATGACTACTTGTTTTTTTTATGGTAGATAGATTTAGCAAGATGATATGCTTGATCCCATGCAAACGAACGGTGACGGGAGAAGAAGCCGCAAGATTGTTCTTCGCAAATGTTTGGAAGAATTTTGGCCTTCCGTCGTCCATCATTTCAGATCGGGATACCAGGTTTTTAAGCCACTTTTGGAAGTCTCTTTGGTCTATGATGGATACAAAGTTACGCCGAAGCACCGCCTTCCATCCCCAAACCGAAGTGGTCAACCGCACTGTTGTACACTTGTTGCGCGGGTATAATTCTAAACACCCTTCTACTTGGGATGAAAGTTTAACTTATATCCAGTTTGCATTTAATCGTGCTGTACATGCATCTACTGGTAAAACTCCATTTGAGGTGTGTTTGGGTTATCTACCACAAGGTCCTTTTGATGTGCAATTTGCTATCGCCGATTTTAGTACATCACGCGAGGCAAATGATGCTACTAAGGCTCTACGTTTTCTTGAGCATATAAAGAAAGTTCATGAGCAGGTAGAAGGACAGTTAGAGAGGTCTCAACTGAAGTACAAGGCTCGGCATGACCGTCATCGAGTTCCATGCATATTGAAAGAGGGAGACATGGTGTGGTTGCACTTAGGAAAGGAGCATCTCAAAGGGGAGGCAAGGAAGATCAAACCAATTCGATGTGGTCCTTTCAAAATCATTAAGAAGTATGGAGACAACGCATTTCAGCTGGATTTGCCTCCATATATGCAGATGTATTCAGTCATAAACGCCGAAAATCTGAAGCTATTCGAGCCTTCGTTGTTGGATGAAGACGAAGAGTCCGCCAAGGTGCTACCTTCCATGGATGAGCTGGAATTGGGTGAAGAGGCGCTGTTGGAGGAGGATACCATCGTTGAGAAGAAGATCCTGGAGACACGGAAAGGTTCAAAGGAGCGGTTCAGAGTCGGCCTCAAAGGACAACCACCGTCGAAGGCGAAGTGGTTCACGAGGGAGTCGCTTATGCGCACCTTCCCTCATTTGCTAATCTAGGCATTGCAGGAGCAATGCAGCTCATTGGGTGGGAGTATTGATCCAGGTGGATTTGGAACGGAATTAGAATGCCGGCGCCCGGATATGATGTTGGTTATGGTGCCCGGCGCGCGCGGGCGGGCAGCAGGCGCCCGGGCGCGCCCGGGTCCGAGCCCTCTTGCGCTCGATCCTAAACCATTCTAAATGTTATTACCCTGGGTTAAATCCTCAATGAGCATCTTATCCTAGTTTAGGCAAGTGTTCTAGAGTCTAATTAGGTGTCTTTTTGCTAATTATTTGTAATTAGAGTGTTTTATCTAGAGGAGCTATGTGTCATTAGTGAGGATAATTACCACTAATGCCATAGCCTCCTTTTTGTAATCTTTACAGCATTATCAAAAAAGATAACCAAGTTTTCTCCTACATCTTCTTCTACCTCAAATCTCTTGATATAGATTTTCATCCAACCGTTAGATCTTCAATCCGATTAAAGATCTTGGTAGATCGGCTCAAGTGCTTCACGTCAAGCACCATTTCGATCTTGGATCAATGCATGAGGCGGTCCCAACACGTGCGTTGATGGTGCGCGCCAAGGGAGCTAGCAAGGATGCCGAGGACAGCAAGGGCAAGGCAGTGTAGGCCGAACCAAGGACGGGCACTAAGGAGCGCGATGAGTTATTCCAGCTACGGATGCAAGTAAAACAAAGCTT